>JZSA01002428.1:0-433350 GCA_000956155.1 Cotesia vestalis
AAAAAAAAAAAAAAAAAAAAAAAAAAAAAACATTACTATTTGTATTTATTCAAAAGTGACAAAAAAAATAGTCAAGTGTTAGACTATTATTAATAATAGAAAAAAATTATGCTTTATTCTACATTTCATCAATTTTTTTCAATTGTTCAATTCCATACTTTTTATTCAGTTTTCTATAAATAAAAAAAAAATAAAATAAAATATTTTAATGTATTCTAAAAATTATTAGAAACGTCTGTCATTCTAAGTATATAATAAAAAAATTCTGTAAGTAAAAAAAAAAAATTCATATTTTGAAACACCTTAAAAAAAATTCATACCTACAGATCCTGACACAGATCCTCAGCAAAAAAAGTTAAACCGTCATCCCAATTAAACATATCTGCAAAAAAGCCCCGAAAATTTTCAGTTAAATTAATTAACCATTCAGAAGCAATCCGTCAGCACGCAACCACTCTTAGGTCCTCAGCAAAAAAAAAAAAGATAAAAAAAAATTCCGCAGCAAAAAAAGTGAGTTCTAACGAAACGGTTTCGGCGCCCCCGGGCGTCATCATCGTCCACGTCATTCAGCTCCACTCTCTTTTAAACAATCGCGCGGGGTTGCCCCGCGAGAATGTCGTTGCTCGATTTGCATTTCTCAGATAGCAAAAAAATGACGGTGGTTTACAAGCGAAAAAAACTCGCTGCAAAAAAATATTTTAAAAAATAACAACCCAAGGGTTGAATTCATTTAGATTTAGTCCTTACGTTCTCTTTCTCTCTTTGTCTCTTTCTCTCACTCTTAGCTGGTCCTTAAGCTCACGCGGTCCTTTGTCCCTACCCCCCAGAAGTTCTTAGTTTAGGAAGCATTATTTTAATTTATAAAGATCGGACGAGAAGGGGAAATGAGGATGAGCAATGACGGAATTCCTCGTTTAGTTACTCTCTCTTTCTTTTTAGCATAATCTTAAAGGGGTTGTTTTCTCTATTATTGTTATTGTAATTATTATTCGTAACCAAAGATAGCGAGAGTGAATGAGCGAAAGAGAAAGTTCTCTCACACCCTTAAGTAATGTCTTTCTACATAATGTTTAGTGAATATTCTTATTTAAGCGACTAAGGGATATAAAATTGTGTATACAGAGATATGTGTGCTCAGAGGGAACCTCAAGAAAAATTATCCTAAATACTTTTAAGCGTTTTAAGGGATTATGTTTGCGGACGCGTAAAAAATCTCAAGGGTTGACCACCCGCTGGGCAAACTACGTATTTTTATAAACATTTTCTCATCGCATCGCTATTATTATGTATTAAAATATTTTTTATATAATTATTTTGGGTTTTACTTTGTCAGGGAATCGAATCTAAGAAATATAGTAGAATTTTTGTGTTAGATATTTAACACTTTTATGTGTAAATTTAACATTTATTGTGTTAAATTAATACAAAAAAGTGTTAAATATTTAACATAAAAATTTTTAACACAAAATTTTTTGACGCATTGACACAAAATATTTTACTGCGTAGTAAAACAGTTGATGCATGGTGATTTAGAAATATTGTCAGAAATTGGTTATTTTTAAGAAAAAAAAAAAAAAAAAAAAAAAAGGATGTATAAATATTTCTATATATTGATATAGAAAAAACAACTTTATTTGATTTTTTTCAAAACTTAAAAACGCGTTAGATGAGTAGTCTCACGACGGCCGATAGATGGCGAGAGGCAGCTCAAAATTTTCGTTTGCAAAGTGGTAGATCGAGTTATTCAATATAACTTCTCAACTACATGAAATAAAATGAAGAAGCTTAAATAAGTAGTGCATAAACATGTGACTAGTTTTTATAGCAGTAAATAAAATAATAACACCACACTACAAGAAGTATGTAAAACTAATAGTAACTCGTGGCTCAAATATAAAGTGCCTAATTAATTAATTATCAATGGTCACTCTCAATAGTGTACATCACACAAACGTCCTCGTTTATGTTAATTATCGGTTGTATATAAATATGAACTATGGTAATTAAAATAGGTTAAGGTAGACTAAGTAAACACCAAAATTATTGCCAAACTGATTAGGTTTTTAAATAAAATTTTTTAATTTTTAATTTTGGCTACAAATTTATAATATTGAACTGGAAAGAAAATCCAATTTTCTACAATATTTTTTGAAAAAAATTTTTAAAACGATTAACGATGTTACTAGGTTTTTTCTTAAAAAAGTGTATTAAAATCGTTGTTAGCACTGTGAAAATAATGGTTAAATTTTTACTGATTTACTTACATTGCCGAGATTTTTATAGATATCACCTCTTGTTGATCAATTTTTCGTATTTTTTGGTTAACTTTTTTGCCAAACGGATGCATAAAAAATTCTTTTTTCTCAACATTTTAAATTTCCTGGTAAAAAAAAAATTTTATTCTTCAAGAAAGTATAAATCTATAAATTTGTTCAATAATGAACGAAATAATCTAGAAAAAAAAATTAAAGCTCTCTAGTAAACAACTGCATAAAAAATATGAAAGTTCATTGTCACAAAAAAAAAAAAATAAAATTTGATCTTTCACGATAGGAACTAAACATATAAATTAAATAATCACAATAAAATTCGTTGAAATAGCCACTAAAAAAGGGATGTCATAAAACCTTACGAGGGTGATTTGAATTTTAACAAGTCAATAAATAAAATTTCACTTACTATACTACATACTATACCACATACTACATCTCCAAAGATGATATTTAAATTTTAAAAAGGGTCTTGAAAATGTGAGTTGAAAAAAAATAAATAAAGTATGAGTCAATGAAACTTGTAATTTCTGGTTGATTCCTTATGTCGGCATGTAAAAAGGGTGGTAAGTTTTTCCACGCGAATGCTCAAGTTATAAGTGCACTTTTTATACAATACCAATACTACATAAAATAGAGAGAGAAGGGGAACGTTTGAGTGAGAAGATATTGAAATAGTAAAAAAGGGTGTCGAAGGGTATCTTAAATGTGTCGTAAAGGTACAAGTATCCCCATAATTTTCGAACGAGGCCAAATGTTGTGACACCAATGGTAACGGGCCCAATCCTTACCGCCAAATGTCTCTCTTTGTTTTATTTATATATACATTACACACAAATAAATTTTGAAGATAAATCAATGCTTATTTCAATCAATTGGAGACAATATTCAATGACACAGCGGGAAATAGTCAACGAAAAAAAATTTATAGGGTTCAATTTTAAGGCTTGGTAAAAAAAAAATTATATTAACCAGCAAAGTCATCATTGAGTTTTAACTGGCAAAAAATTATTTTTTTTCTTTTGATGCAATGAAAAATTAATAAAATTTTGTATGATTTAAAATTTCATATATTTTTATTACACGGCGAAAAAAACATAGGAATTTTTCCTATCTTTGCAAAGGAAAAATTCCTATGTTGACATAGGAAATTTTCTAATGTTAACATAGGAATTTTTCCAATAATAAGATGGGAATTTTTTTTTTATTAACATGATAGAAATATCCATGTGACATAGGAAAAATTCATTACTGACATGAAAAAAAATTTTTTTTTTAATTGAAAAAAAATAAAAATCGAAAAAACACCATTCTGAAGTTTTCAGGATATCCATAGAAAATGTCAAAGTTTCATGCGAAAAAAAGAAAAAAGAAATTAAAAATGTTTATCATTGAGAAATTCGGAGTTTTTTTGGAAAATCTAAAAAATAACGATGAAGATAGGTTTGAATAATTTTTTTCTATTTTTATCCAAAGAGAACAATTAATAAAAAAATTTTTGAAAAAAAAAACGTCCCGATAAGTCAATTTTTGAAAAAGTTATGCCAAATTAAGCTTCACCGTCCATAATCTGCTGGATTTTTAATTTTTTCGAAATGTGAAGCAAAATTTGAAAAAAATTTCCTTGAATTTTTTTATCACAAGCCGTCTATATATCATGTGGTGTCGTGGGACACCAGGTAGGAACGAAGTTCCTTCACTGTTTTACTTTTAAATTATCTGAAATTGCTCAAATGAGAAAATTGTTATGTAAATTTGTAATTATTAAATTAAGTTACATAAATTTTAGTGATAAATGAATTTTTCCTATGTCACATGGATATTTCTATCATGTTAATAAAGAAAAATTTCCCATGTTAACATTGGAAAAATTCCTATGTTAACATTGAAAAAATTCCTATGTTAATATTGGAAAAACCCCTATGATAACATTGGAAAAATTCTTATGTCAACATAGGAATTTTTTCTCTGCAAAAATAGGAAAAATCCCTATGTTTTTTTCGCCGTGTACTTTTGAAATAATTATAAAAAAATTAAGCAAGGAGTAAAAAAATGTTCACCAACGGAAAAAAACTCTAGAATAATAATTCCCCGAGTGTTTAAAAAACTGATCTAAAAAAATGACTAAGGAGCCATAAGACCTAAGGCGAGGATGAGTAAAAAAATAACGCTAAGAGATGCGGAAAAAATGAATGCATTAAAGGAGGTGGTGCGCACGCAGATAAAATAATATTAAAAAAAGCGTATAATCTATATATCTATATAAAGTAGACATAGTCTCACGGTGCAGGGTTAGGTAAGATAAAAGGGTACAGTCACTTTTCTACCCCCATAATATAACAAGAAAAACTGTACACAGTCATAGTTGTAGAGCCAGAAAGTGGGGGTTAAAACAACCCCCAGATATGTTGTTGCACACCGGTCCGAAAATAAAAGAAGAAGAATCACCCCTAGACCGTGATAGCCGACCCAGTGATGTCTCTTTAATTTTTATTAATGACTACCAATTTGAATATTTTTGTTGAATAAGTGATATGGGAACAAATGTCTATAACAAACATTTTGCGCTATTTCTCGCCTTAGGCTACTAATAGTCTACTATTTATAATAATATATCTATATATGTATGGATATTTGAATATATATATATGAAAGAATACGACATATCATTTTGATTTTTAAAATTAAACGTGACACAGACGTATGTCGATCTGCTTAGAGATTTTAGAGATTTCTTTTGACAAATAAAGTCATTGATCATAATTATCCGGTTGGTAAAAAATAAATGGAACTAAGTTTAATGCTTCTATAATTTTTTACTTTATTTTTCCGTTAGAAATTTTAATTTTAATTTCAAAAGAATCTCCTTGAAGATGCTCAATGTAATACGAAAATATTTTTTTTTACTCAATATTTTCTACATTTAAGTTAAATAAGTATCTTAGGTTCCGCGCCAAAAATATTATAATTCATAAGCTGCCTATTGTTATGCAAAATTAATAAATCTCAGCCGATTTCAAATTTCATTGAATTTTTCATCCTGACTATAGTTCAAGTTAACGTTTTCAACATGAAAAATCATCGCAGGCATCGGGCAAATTGATGAAAGTACACAAATTTTTAATCTAACTTTTTTTGGGCAACATAAAAAAATTATTCGAAAAAAATTTCAACTTCAAAAATAATTTACGTAGGGATCATTGAAATCGATATCGATTGAGATAAGATAATTATAAACTTCAATGCCTTGAAGAGACTTAAATACCGTAAAATCGAACACTTAACAAATTAATAACACAAATTTTTAAATCATTTAATTAAAAAAATTATTACCTAGTCGTATTAATAACTTGCCTGATATCGTAAAAATGTAGTATTATTAATGTTAAACGTCTGAATCAATTAAATTAATACAAAATAGTAGGGTCAACCCATGCTGGACCACGTTAAATTTTTTTTAATTAAATTAATCAATTTTTTTTTAATTGTTTGTTTTTCTATGTACTTATAAAAAAAAATATATCAAAAAAAGATAAAATAAAAATTTCATCCAAAAACATGAAAGTCAAAATTTTTTTCAACTTTTTATAGCAAAAAGCCTAACTAAATCTTTATTTTTTCCGTTCACGACATTTTTTTTCATAAATAAGTCGTAATAACAACCCAAATAAAAAAAAATTAAAAAATGTTAATTTTTCCCTTAATTATGGACCAAATGGGGTTGACCCTACTTGTAAATAATTACCCAATATAGTGTTTCGCAAGTAAAAACTTTTAGCCGCCTTTCGCCATCTATCGGCGACTACAGAACTATTTAATAAACCCGCCCGGGCAACTTGAAAAAAATCCTACCTCATTTTTCCTTTTTTTTTTCAAATATGTAAAAATTCAAAAATGAAAAAAAATTTAATCTTTTTTAAAAGTAGAATTTTTAAATTAACTTAATTATAAAATGAATATCTAAAGCATAGATGTTTGAGTTTATGAAAATTTTTTATTTTGTCGGGATAATTTGCAGCAGCTTAAAAGATAGAATAAAAAAAATAATTGGTAAAATAAAGTGTAGAGAAATTACAATAATTAATAGAAGCAATTCCGGTTAGAAGAACCCGATAGTTGTAATAAAAATTAAAGACTCGGATGGTAGTCGTAAAGCCTGTGTATAATATACTCGAGGGTTTCTATTGGCTATAAAGTAATATGTCGACCCCTTATACATGTTATATGTTATGGTACTGTATATAACACACTGGTTAACTGATGGTTACTGATGTTCTCTTACGAACAGAGCCTTCAGTGTTACATACTCCGGGCCACGTGTTCCATATGTGATGAAAAACAGACGCTTACTTTACCTCGAGATACAATATCAAGTTGTACGTAACTCTATCCAAAGTATGCATCACTACCTTTTTTAATAAATTAGCTCACTTATTAACTCCATGATATTCACTCAAAATTGTTTTATTCCGAAACTATTTAACAGTAGGCAGTAACTAACAAAACAGGCTGTCAGAAATCAGCAGGTGTTTAACTCAGCCCTGAGTAAAAGGTTCGCTTGTTTATTTTTTCTGTTTTCGAGCTTCTCAAAAGTTTTAAATTGCTGAAAATTATGAAACCTACTTCTCAAGAGAGCACTTCAGTCGTCCGATTAATAGGACTTTTTGCTTGAGCTATTGAGTCGCTGGAGTTTGTCTACTCTATTCTACTTTATTATATACATATAAATATATGTGCATGTGCTGTGGGAGTTTGAAGTCATTCAAGTGGCTATTGAAAGCTACTTTTCTGATCACCATTCGACACTTGATTTTTGCTACTTTTTTATTAGATGATGTCCGAGTTATAAATAGACGTTGCGATGACTAAATATGTACCATTTGTTTTTTTATCTTTTTTACCAATGACTTAATTTTTGAAAAATATCTAGCAAGAAAATTCTTATCTTAAAAAAAAATGTATTCAAAAAGAATTAATTTTCTTCCATAGGTAATGTAAAATTTATGTGAACAAGAGTTGTTAAAAATGATAATGATAGTTGAAACGAAATTATGATTCTTAATTTAAACTTCGTCATTATATTACGCATCATTAACTGAAATATTGCAAGAAAAAGTCCATGCCTGTTTGGTCATAAGGACTCGCTTACACCTGAAACATTGAAATTTTAATCCATACTAAAAAATCGAACGCGCTTTTGTCAAAATATTTATTATCGAGAATTTAACTAAAACAATGCTAGAACTACGACATATCAGCGATCATTTCTTGTAGCTGGTTGTAATTTTTGGAATTCGCTGTCGTTTAAGATAACTTCCTTGTCTACTTTTGGGGAATTTAAAGAAAAATGTACTTTATATCTATTAAATCAAGAGTTGAGTAGACTAGATGAAGAGATGGGATATGATGATAATTTGTATGAGCGACGATTAATGTGTGTAAATGCTGTGTTTTATAAATTTATAAATTATATTAAAATAGCTAAAAACCTTGTAATAAATGTAATAGAAATATGGTCCCAAAGAGTTAACTCAATGATCTATATAAATCAATAAATAACTAATTCATATTTTTACAAATTTTACTCATTAATATTTAACCATTGCCATAGTAACCGTTGCTATGGTAATCATTACCATAGAAACCGTTGCTATGATAACCATTGCTATGGTAACCGTTGCTATGGTTACCGTTACCATAGTGGTCACCATAGCAACGAAAAGTGACTATAAAAATAGTGAAGAAGTTCCTTCACTATTATTATAATCATGCCTGCAAAAAAATGTTCCACCATTATTTTAACTTCAGAGATCTACTCTGAAGTTTTCTTTAATCATCATCTATAAATCTGACTCGGTTTATTGACAAAAAGAACTTACCATAAAATGAAACTGATCAGTTAATTATTTAATTAAGATTTAATAAGCAAGTAGTTAAGTGTTCGAATTATTAATTAAGCATATAATCGAATAATAAAATTAGCGATTAGTTTTCCGATAACGAGCAGCATCCAATAATAAAAACCTCGATAAAGTGAAATTATAAAAAAAGTACTTGAGTTGACGGAAAAATCGGAATTAAACGTCTAGACGAAGAAAGGACATAAAACACCGGATTGAAGGAGTTAATCAGTCGATTTAATATTTTTAAAAAATTTTTTATTTATTTCTGGTGGCAGCGGCTCCATCCCCGAGGAATTGCACTCTCTTGAACTCACACCTTCCACGGGATCACAAGCCCGTTTACTGAGTGCACTGGTAAAACAGCCCCTTAAAACGGTTTTACTGCCCTGCACGACGCGCAACGACGTCTAGACACCAGGGCCGTAAAGTTTGACCTACTCACCCCCAACTACCATCCACTCACAACTCCCCTACCTCTCAACTTGCACCCCAGCCCACCTCCTCTTTTTCTCCCTCAGTTGTTATGCTCTCCCATTTCTCTATTTTCTCATCTCATTCTTCGTTTCTTCCCCTGCCTTTTTAGTTTATTTGTTTTATTTTATTTTTTTTTTACTCTCGAAATATTCAAGATTTTATGTTTTATATGAACACGTCTTTTTATTAATGTACATCCACTAGCGCTTTTACCTGCTCACTCTTTAGTTCTAACAAACGAAATTTTTTACTATTTTCTCCATGATTTCAGTTAATGTTCATATAAATTTTAAGATCACCGCGAGCGAAAAATTTAATAACCTTCACTATGCGACATTAAATTTTCCTAGAGAACGTAAGTCGAACGTATGACCATATATTATCATGGATAATCATATATTTACTTATTTAAACTGTGATTTGGTTATAACCGATACGCATGCACACGGCGAAAAAAAAATATGGATTTTCCCTGTTTTTCCAATGGTAACATAAGAATTTTTCTAATGTTAACATAGGAGTTTTTCCAATGGCAACATGGGAACTTTTTTTTATTGACATGATAGAAATATCTATGTGACATAAGAAAAATTCATTTATGACATGAAAAAAAATTTTTTTTTTAATTGAAAAAAAATAGAAATTGAAAAAACACCATTCTGAAATTTTCAGGATATCCATAGAAAATGTCAAAGTTTCATGCGAAAGAAAGAAAAAAGAAATTAAAAATGTTTATCATTGAGAAATTCGGAGTTATTTTGGAAAATCTAAAAAATAACGATCAAGATAGGTTTGAATAATTTTTTTCTATTTTTGTTTCCAAAAAGAACAATTAATAAAAAAAATTTTGAAAAAAAAAACGTCCTGATAAGTCAATTTTTGAAAAAGTTATGACAATTTAAGCCACACCGTCCATAATCTGCTAGATTTTGAATTTTTTCGGAATGTAAAGCAAAATTTGAAAAAAATTTCCTCGAATTTTTTTTATCACAAACCGACTGTATATCACTGTTTTACTTTTAAATTATCTGAAATTGCTCGAATGAGAAAATTGTTATGTAAATTTGTAATTATTAAATTAAGTTACATAAATTTCGGTGATAAATAAATTTTTCCTATGTCACATGGATATTTTTATCATGTTAATAAAGAAAAAATTCCAATGTCAACATAGGAATTTTTCCTATGCAAAAATAGGAAAAATCCCTATGTTTTTTCGCCGTGCATTTTATTTGTGACCCAACATGATCATGCATGACTATATAATTACATATAGCCAGCCACATATTCATACTTGATTATACATGGCATTCCATGTATTCGTGCATGATTTTACGTACAAACATGTGTGTCATACCATATGGGCATGCATTTCATATATATGATCATGTATGACTTTAAAGGGCCATTCATTAATTACGTAAGGACAATTTTGGTGACTTTTAACCCCCCCCTCCCTCTTTCGGACGTTAAGATTCCAATGACATTAACGTTAGTCGTCACTTGAAAATTTTTTAATTTTTTTTAGCAAATAAATTTCTTCCAAAAAATTATTTTTAAAAAATTGCATTTATAATTTTTTAAAATTTCTAAATGCCAATTTTTTTTGCCCTTTATTTTATATATAGTGATTATATGATTACATAAAGAAACATGTGTGTCATCATGACTTACGAGTACGCATATCATGCATGACAATGATAATACAATATTATGCATGATTATCCATGCCATGTATGATCATGATCACATGCATGAACATACATGATGAGTCACAACCTAAAAAAAAAAAAAAAACTTCAATTCTTTTTTTTCTTAATTATCAATATCTTCATATTTATTGTATTGTTGAGATTATAAGGTCTAACCAGATGTTTTTTATTAGTAAAAGGGAGCTGCTGAATTCTGTTATACAACATAAATATCATACTAAAGTATCTCATGTATGTATACTTGTGTGCGTATATCACATGAAGAATTTAATGTCTTCTTTTAATCGAGTAATTCTATATCCTGAAGTTTTAAGCTCGTTATTCGCCAGCTTGGGTACGTTTACCACGTGTGGGCTAAATTTAAAACCACGTTGTATGAAAATTATTAAATTTACTAAACTCTTTTTATTTGATTAATTATGTAATTTATATACTTTTAATTTCATAATTGAAGTTAGTTTGTAAACATATTATGAAATTTAAAATTGTAATTTTATAAATTAGATTTTTTATAAATGCAACATCTTAATATTATTTTTCAAGAGCTCCGTTAGATGGCGGTACACAGAAAGAAAAATTTCTTGACTGGAGAACAAAATTCTTGGCTCTAGAAAATTTTCGGATGCCTGAAGGAAGAGCAAAGTTGTGTTGGCCGAAGTAAAAATTTTTCTTGAAACTCTTTTCTTGGTGGAAGTAATTTTTTCTTAATTCAATTTATCATAAATACTTGATGCAATAAATTTTTATATTTGATCAAGATTTTTAGATACTTTAGGAAAGCAGCACCACCTGCTTTAGCTGAGAAAACAATTTTCTCACCTTCAGAAAATTTTTCTCTTGAATATTTGATATCCATTTTTTACTATTTTAGCGTGCAATTATACATATTGACTGAAAAAAATGATTCAATATCATTTTATCTTCCCATTTGACATGTTAATCAATAAAAATATTAATGAAAATTTACTTCTATCGAGATATTTAATTTTTTGGAGCAAGAGAAAAATTTTCTCAAGACAAGAAAATTTACTTCTATCAAGAACTAAATTTTTTGGAGCAAGAGGCTGTATTTTCTCGAAACCAGAAGATTTTCTTGACTTCAATAAATTTTCTTCGATCAAAATACATATTTCTTAAAGAAAGAGAATTAATTTTGTTGGAATAAGTGAAATTTCCTGTGTCAAAACAAAAATTTTTTTTCGCTCAAGAGAATAATTAGGAAGAAAAATATTATCTTGGCTCAAGTGAACCTTTTTTTCTGTGTAGTACTCCAATGCTAAAACTACGCTAAAAAGGCGTTTTTTAGGTTAAAAGTGCGGGAAATTTATACGATTTTTCAGAAAGATAATTCTAAAAAGAAAATTGAATCGAAATAAAATTTTTAATTTTTGTTGTTAAATTCTTGTCAATCATTATTTAAAATTCTAGCGCTAGATAACAAAGTTGCAAAGAACAGAATAGATTGCCAATTTTCTTAGTAAAAAAAACATAAATAAATTATCTATACCAAGTCCTTTGTACTTTTTCACAAGTCGATGTACATATTATACAAAGTGAACTAGGAAATCGAATTAAAGTGAACGGAAAAATTTTATCTTCTCAGCAATTTGAAATTTCTAATGTTTAAATAAAAAAAAATACTCTCTAATAATAATAATAATAATAATGATAATAACATGGAAAAATTTAAGCTATTTAATTTAATAATGCTTTTCACGAAATTCTTGAAACTATAAAACGGATAAGCCAATAAAGAATGGAAGGATTGAATATAGAGAAAGGAAATAACAAAAAAGCTAAAACTAAACGAGAGAATGAGAATGAAGGTGGTGGGAGTGAAGGTGGGGGGTGGATAAAGGTGGGTTAGAGTGTGGGGTAAAATGCATTTTCCCGTTTATACTGTAACGACTTTCGGTTTAGTGTAGCGACGTGGCAAGGGGCACTGAGACACACAGGAGATGTGGGGCTGGGATAGAGATGTGGGGCGACGTTGGGATTGGGAGTTGGGGTGTGGGGCTCGAGGATACCAGCGGCACCGGGTAGAGATTGAGGGTAAAATATATAATATATATGTGTGTAGACGTATAGGTTTATGGGTTTTTCCGCGAGCAGGCCGTGGCTATCCCGCGTCTGGTGGCTCTGCAACTTGAACTTCTATATAATGCCGTACTACTGGTTCTCTAGTGTACGGTTATAAAAATTTAACTGCGAATTGTCTGCAGACTACCCCAGTGCAGTTTTCTATGGCGCGATGTTATGACCAAGAATGGGAATTTCCCGGTTATAACCTAAGATAGTCTTTTAGAAAAAAACTGTCTGGGTCGTGCCGTATACCAACCTGATATTATATAGTCTACCTATATACACTTTTACTCCCTCTTTTATTTGGGTCAGGCTTCGAAAAACTTTACTTATATTATTTTTATACTCTTTTATATTTTATCCAAACTATATTTTATTCCTATCAACAAAGTTTGTTCCTCGAGTCATTTAATTGTCTAATAAAATTAATTTACAGCTCAAGATTTCGTTTTCACGATATTCTAGTCAAAGAATTTTGAAAACTTATTAAAATAAGACAGTATTGTTGGTTTTAGATTCCAGTTTTTAAAACTGACAGACAATTTTTAAAACTTTCAGGTTCGATTTAATGTGACAGAAAGTTCTTAAGGAAGGTAACATTAATTTGTATTTTTTTTTTCTTAATCAGAAAAAAAAAATTCACTTCCTACTTAGGAACGTTGAAAATCGAGTAAAATTCATGAAGATGAAAAAAAGAGTATAGGGTCGTAAACTTGAGAGTTAAAATTCTACATGGAAAAAAATGAACTACAATTAATAATAATAACTGGATAATAAATACTATTTAAAACATGGAAATTCCTATTTCAATAGTTAATTTGTAATTTTTAATGCTACAAGTCAACAATTATAATCTAAAAAATAACATTTTAAATTACTATTTGAAACATCAAAAATTAACATAAATCTGGGCATATTTTTGAACTCTCCGAGCTAAAAAATTCAAAAATTGCATAAAGAAAAAAAACAATTATTTAAAAATTTTTAAACGGCTATAACTTTTGAACGCCTCGTTCGATTTTAATTTACTTGACAGGATTCGACGCAATTTTTTAAATTAAAAATAGAGTCTCTGAATACTAGATTAGTCAAATATTTGGAGAAAACTTATAAAAAACTTTTTTTTTGTTTTTTTTTTTTTAATATCTTTAAAACGGATCGACCGATTGACTTTAAAATCTAATCAGCTTGAAGTCTCAATGAACACGATTGTTAATGACTTGGGTGAATTTTAATGGATGAAATATGATCTAAGAATTAAAAAATTGACAAAATTTTAAAATCTATAAAAAATGATGTTTAAGAAGAATGAAGAGAACGATTTTCTCGAATTTTAAACTGTTCTTCGTTGGTATCGTTCTTCTCTTTTGTTCTCAAACGATCTTCACCCTCAGAATTTTTATCTTCAGAATCTTCTTGTCAATGGGACAAGAAAACTTCAGACTAAATTCAGTGATCTGGGCTTACAAAAATTTATTTAGTGCTGTGACTGCAGTTTTTCGTAATTTTTTGCATTTTTTTTGGGGGTTTTTTTGCATTTTACTTAAAATTTTGAGGCTGTACGGGTGAAACTGACTTCAGATTCAGATTCAGTGCGTCAAAATACATAAAGATAGGTAGGCTCGGTCAAAAGTACAGACCACTTTTTTTTTGTGGGCCGATGTAATGAATACTACTTTAATATATTTTCTATTTATTTTCTTAAATTAAAAACTAAGTTTTATTATGTTTTATAGATTTTATAATCTTGATATTTTAAATAGAATGTTTACTCCAATTTTACACTGGTATTACTAAGTTTTTACACCGATTTAACACCGTTACGCCGGTGTTATTTTATTTTAACACCACGCTGTTTCAAAATAAGTCTATTTTTAACACCGCTCTTTTAACACACACACATACAGACGGCCGAAAATCGTCGCAACGGCTTCCTAGGACCTCAAAACGTAGAGATCAGATGAAAACTCGTATTCTCAAAGTCATAGTCAAAATCTATAACTTCTTACTGTTGAAAATTATTAATTTTCAAAGCAGGAAGTTAACAATTATTTTAATAGTTCAATCAATACTTAATAAGACTGAAAAAAACTCAAAAAATTACAGCGTCAATTAATTAAAAATAAAAAAAAAACACTTAGATGAAAAATAACAAAGCTAAGCTTAATCATTCCTTGCATGATTTTTGCCCAGAAATGAAATCTCTTCAAACAATGACAACTAATTAAAAAAAAATAAAGTTGAAATGTAGCTACTTTTTTTAAACCGACTAATTTTTCCACGAAGTCTATTTATAAAAAATTGTTTACAAAAATTGTGTTGATACTAAAACAGTAATCAAAAATCCAGCTCCCGGTTTATCAATCAGAATGTGTAAAGTTTGTAACGAGCAGAAATAGGGAGAGGAGTAGTATATAATAGTATATAGTATATAGGGCCAAGTGATAACTTAAAGAAAAGAGTAAGAAATAAAAAGAGAGCGATTGAATGCCAACTGTTGAGTTTTATCACCCGTTCCTCTTATCCTCCTTACTTGAAACCCCGTAGTTTACTCTACTTCACTTTAACTAGACTTTGAACTCAAGACTTTCGACTCCTTGACACAGACTTAGACTCTAGAATTTTTGGTGTACACAATATTATGTTATATATAAAATAAAAAATATAATATAGAAGGAATAAAGTGAATCTCATAGTTGTGATCTTGTAGTTATAGTCATATATGTAGTATGTAGTGTATGTAGGTTGTAGCATGTGTCGTAAATTTCTCCTCGATTCGAGTAGTATAGTCTTGTCTAAGGAGGGAAGTCACACGATCGTTCACCACATGTGTACAAAATTTAGCATTCTCTGTCCTTGTTCTCAACCAAATTTGTATCGGGGCTATGGCAACTCCAAAAAGACTTACGGGCCTCGGCTTGATATACTTATATCACTATCTTTTTCTCAAGAGGCTGACACGGACGGAGGATAAAAAAACTAAAATAAAAATAAAATAAAACATGTTAGATAGGAGCTTAAAATTGTGGGAACACATGTGTTTAATGTTTAAATATTAATCTTCCCACTGTCTATCTCGAGCAGAGTGAGTGAGTGAGTGCAAGGATGAGCTGAGGGATCTGTACCACTCACTTGCTGCTTTGCTAGTTTATGGATTATTCTGTTATTTATTAATTGCAGACTTTGTTGCTTGGTTTCGGTGACCAGGGTGTTTATGTAGATTAGAGTTTGCTTTTTTAGTAGAGGGTGCAGTGTTTCAGGTCTGGATTTATAAGTCGAGTTTTTGGAGGGTGACAGCTCCTTAGTAGGTGGTTAATTAAGGGTTACCCGAGAGAGACATTTGTCCAGCTGCTGTCAATTTATCAAGATCCTACTTCTAGTCGATCGCTTTGGGAAAGAAGAGCTTTTTATTTTAGAACGAGTTTTCGTGTGAGAAAATTCAGGCCAGCTTGTGGGAGACAGAGAGAGTGGAAATTTAAATTAATTCGATGAGTTTGTTATGGTTAGAGTTTTACGTTTTCTTAATTATGGGCGCTTGTTTTCAAAATACGGAATTTTTATTTGTGTTATTTTTAGCTTGGAGAAATGGGAAAATTTTAACCCTGACGGAAAACTTTTTTTTTATCTTTCATTAGAAATTGTAATCAAAAATTGATTTTTATTTTAATATTTTAAAAATTAAAATTTTTTTTAAATTCTTTTTAGAATGGAACTAAAAACAATCAGCAAACTTAGACAAAAGCAGTTTTTGGAAAAAATTTGAAAAATTTTTTTTAAAAATAAAAGTTTTTTTTCTTTAAAAATGACAAAGTTAGTTTTTTTCAATTTTTTTTTTTTTTTTGTAAAATACTGCGTTAATAAGAAATCTTTTTCTTCAAAAGTGTAATTTTTTTTTAAACGATTTCACAAGTTTTTATGTAAGTTTAACATTTTACGAGCTACTACAATTTATTATCAAAAAATAGTCGATAAAATAGTGATAAAAAATAGTAACTTTACATTTAAAACAGTAATCATAAAATTTATCGAAAGAATTGATGTTTTTTTTACAGAAAATTAAATTTTCTATGAAAAGAGATTTATTTTTTTCACAACCAAGTCAATAAGTCATGAGTTATCTCAATTTAAATACTATATCTTAAATTTAGTAGCTATAAAATAGTGATAAAAAAATTTTGAAGTTGAAACTAATGGATTATTTTTTTATCGAGAATTAAATGGTCTTTAGTGATTAGTTTTCATGTAAACTTAATAGTCAACAAGTTGTGTACTTTATGAATTTAATCTAGTATTAAGAATACTTTGTTCGAACTGAATTAAAATAATTTTTTTTGGTAACAGAAAAATGGAATTAAAAAAAAAAAATTTCAATTTCTTTTCTAAAATTACAATATCTTTTCCAAAAATTTTTTTAGTAAAAAATTTTTTCAAGAAAAAAAAATCCATATCAATTTTTAAAATATTTTATAAACAAAAATTCTACTTTTTTTTCAATAAAAAACTTAGTTTAACGATAAAAAAAATTTTTTTACATAAAAAAAAAAACCGAATTCAAAAATTTCCCGCCTTACATTCAAATTTCCAAATTCCCGAAATATTTATAAAAAAAAATTCCAAGACTTGGAACCTTAACATGAAAAGGACCAATTACCCATCTACTTAACGACAATCCCACTGATTATTACTCCGAGCCCCCAAAAATGATCACCCTCAATGACGTCACATCTTTCAAGTTGAGGTAGGTCGCTTACCCTTATCGGCGAAAAGAAGCCCGGCATATCGGATCTCACATCTTTATCTCGCAGCACCGAAAAAAAAGGTTCGCTCTGCGAAAGGACGCCGGGCGTCGTGCCGTTCGGCTGATCAATACGCCTCGTACGCGGACGGTCACGCATGTGCAGGGAGAGAAAAAAAAGGCACCCTCTCTGCTGTGTGCTCTCCTCTTTTTTCCACCTTCTCCACCTTCTTTCTATCGGTCCCTCTCTCGCTCAGAAGCTCGGAGGTTCATCTCGATCTCTGTCTCCGTCTGGATCTCCGTCTCCGTCTCGGTCTCGGTCTCTATCTCCATCTCTTCTTTTCTAGGCAGCCCGATTTTTTCCTCCTGTTACCTCCTGCATTTTTTACGCCTTTTTTTCTTCCTCACCCCCTATCTCGTACGCGAAGCTTTGAGGCGCCCGGGGGTGGTTAGTATCCTCCCAGCCCTCCTCCTCTTCCTCCTCTTCCTTCTCCGCAGCCGCTTCATCGTGGTTTTTTTTATTTTCTTCCATCCCCGTCCCCTTCTTCTTTACTCATTACTTTTTTTTTCTTTATTCACTACATCCCCCTCCCCCTTTGCCCCCCTTTTACCCTCGTCCAGAGCTTCTTTTCGTCGGCGTCCTTTTGCTATCGAAGCTCTCGCCTATTGTACCAATACTTTCTTGCATTCTCGATTCTCCCTCACAAGCACATCGGGCTTTCCTTCCCTCCTCCCTTCGGGTTCAGTTTCCCCCGTGGAGGAAAAACTATGCTTTATTTTATATTATTTTTATTTTTTAGCCATGTCTTTTTTTCCCTTTCTCCACTTTATACCTTTCTTTCACTCGTTTTTACCAACCTCTGAAGCTCCCAAGCTCGAACCAACATAGGAATAGCTACGAAACATAGGAACATAGGAATATAGGAATACACGGTATAGAACAGAAGGGGAACCAATACAAGAGGAGGTAGAGCCTCCGAAACCCACACAAGTCCATCGGTACTCTGACGAGCCGCAGGGGTGGAAAAAATACTCCCCCATCTTTTTATTTTTTCTTTAGATTCCCTCTACTCTTTATTTTTTACTTTTTTAAAAACCCCACCACCAAAGAGGACTCCGCCGATGCCTCACATGGCTGCTTCCAAACTCCCAAGCTCCTGGTTACGTGTTAATTCTTTTTTTTTTATTACTTTATTTGTTATTTATTTATTTTTTGCTTCGGTTTGTATGCACGGTTCTCCGCCGTTCTATAGACAGACCTCTGCCTTTTTTTAATCCAAATTATTTTACAACTTTTTTTTTTCTTTGGGATGCATTTTTTAGACGATGTAAACTATTATGAGCTTGCATGAATTTTTAAATTCTCTTTGAGGGTTGTAATTCATTTTTTAGATGGATTTTCATTGTTTATTTTTTATAAAAAATACACAAATGAATTTTCGAGAAAAAGATCATTTTTTTGGGATTAATTGGGAAAATAAAAATTTTGAGCCTTCGTAAATTATTTGGATGAAGTAATAACTGTTTAAAAAAAATGTAATCAAAGAAATTTTTTTAAATATTTTTGAAAGTTGAGATAGGAATTTTGAAAAAAAATTATTTCTGGACCATTTATAAAGAAGTCATAAGCAACAGTAAGTAAAAAAAAGCTTTTCTTGAATTTGATATCTTACGAACAGATAAAAACATGAAAATTGATCAAAAGGAATCTTTTGATGAGTACTAAAAATCGAACAAAAAAAAATTTTTCAAACCGTCCACTTTGGCGTGGAATGCTCAATATAAATCTAGAGAGTTTTTAATAAATATTTCATTATAGCTAATAAACTACACTTTAAATTGAGATTAAATTTTTCATAACGTACAGAAAATATTCAAGGTTACATTTTTGATTAGTAGTTTAGTCATACTCCGTTTTTTAAATTTAATTTTCTCATAATAGAAAGTACTTTTCATCGAATTGAAGTAACTTTTAACCGTTTCATCTTTGCTATGACCCATACTGATGGTTTCAAAAAATTCAAAGCAGTTGTTTTATCATATCTATACAAAAAGTACATTAAATTAATTGCTTTAATTTAGCTACTCAGTTGAGTATTTATTTTTTTTTTAATTGAGATGATACAGGAAAATAAAATATTATCATGTCCAGTTTTTTAACATTTTCGATCTCATTCCATTCTTCGTTCATTGAATTAGTACTAATGTATTATTTTAAATAATTATCAAAGAGTACAACGTAGTTCGTTTATCAAGGATTATACGGTATTTTATTTTTCTAATAACTCGATTTACTCGAAAAAAATTCAACTCAAAATTTTTCAATTAACGAAAAAAAAGTTTTTTAAATACAATTTATAATTCCAGAAAACATTTACAAAGATCGAAATCATCAACAAATTTTTAATTCGTCGAAGATGCTTTCTCATTCCTAAATATTTTCTTGGTTCGTTAATTTTCTTTCGTAGAGAATTAATAAACCTACATCAATAAAAATATTCTTTACAGCTCTTTTTATTTTTACCTTGACCTTTCATATAAAAATTTTCTGATATTGTCACAAATTGAGTATAAAAATAATTTTTTATCATTTTTCAAATTTTTTTTTTTTTATCTTTTCTAGAACTGTATTTACATCAATTTAAATGTCAAATTAAAGAAAAATTGGTTTAATAATTGATTAAACCAAAAACCGGTGTCAGCCAAGCTCCTTAGGAGTGTGGAAAAAATTTTTTATATTCTAAATCTTAATTGCTCAAAATTATCTCTCTTTTAATGAAACAATTCTGCGATCGTGCGCCCTTCGTCAAAAATTTTTTGGACTATCTTTTTATACGTATGAATATATCAATCATAGACATTTAAAATTTTTTAATATGGCCGTATAAAAAAATATCAGGTCATAGTAGTAAAAAAAATTTTTTACGGGCTCTCCAATATAAAAATAATTTTTACTGAATTGAATTCTTTAAAAAAAAATCTATTAAATTTTTCTCTAATCCACCCTTGCCATATAAAAATGAACTAAATCGAAATCTACTAAAAATAAAACTTAAAAATAAATTATACTAATTTGCAATCAAATTAAATTTCTTACCGAAGTTCGTAAAAACTTTCTCAGTGCTTCATAGGTCCGCGAATTAAACTCATATGAAATCAATAAAAAACTATAAGTACAAAACCGTCCGAAAAGTACAAGCCATTTTTATACCTTAATAAAATAATCTAATAATCGTAACTACTGCAGTAATAATTATCTAGTCTTCGGGCTGAAATAAGTGAAGAAGTATATTCTTTAGTTCCCATATTCAAAGAACACACATTAATAAATAATAAATGTCAATGAGTCTTTATTCCCACATTTCATGATAAAAAATCGTCCCACCTCCTCTTTCCACATCCATACATTCATATTATACCCATATATATAATAAAGAAAAAAACAATAATAAAAAAGCAAGAGCCAATCGATTGGCTCCGACCGATTCCAACCTTAGACCCGGGCAAAAAAATAAAAAAAAATAAATAAAAAGTCCAAGCTGAGCTTTTTCAACAAAAGTATTGCGTCCATCACGCAAGCTCACGAAACGTAAATTATAAATAAATGTACAATGAAAAAATAAGCTAAACTGCTTCCGGTTTTGGAGATATTAGGAAACATCACTCACTCATTTTTTATTTATATCCCACCCCGATTCCATAAGACGAGAATTAAATCTGGATCTGATCCCCGAGCTCCTATCCAGCGGAACTGGCTCTTAAAGGACGTGGAGCCCAATTTTTTTTAACTATTCAATTTTGTAAGTGTAAGTGGAAGTAGGGGGTGAGTACGTCCGTCGAAATGTCCTAACACGAAATAAAAAAAAGTAGGTTTAAAATTTTCCCAGGAATTTTATTCGTCAAAGCCACCTGTAGCCGTCGTGTTGCTTCAAGTACTTTGTGTACATACTAGTTATTTATACTTGTGTAAATAGAGAGTGAAGAGCATAAGTATGGGATAGAGAGAAATGTAGGAGAAATGGTCTGAGTCTTAATAAAGTCTTTTGAATCTCCAATTCGGTTTAGTTTGGTTTGGATTATTTATTTTGTTTCTTATTCGAAAGTTTGCGTAACGTTTCAGTCGACAAACAACTTGAGAGCATTGCCCTTTAAGGAGCAGAAGTTGGAGGGAAAGAGAGAAGAAGCAACGTGGGTGACTGGGTCATAGGATATCGAATGAGGGATGACCTCGTTTCCCTTCTCAGGACCCTTGGTCAGATATTTTACCCTTAGTAAATATAATTTGTCCTCTTTCTCATGGCATGGGGCATCCAGCTTTGTGTTTTGTATGCACGGGGTTAAATTATTGGCATTGGACTGGTTTCAGTTTTTTAGGGATTGCAAAGAAAGAAAAAATTTTTTATTGACTACTTAAAGTATTTTTTTTTTTTGTGGCCACGAAAATTAAATAAGTTAAAAAGAAAAGTAACAAAATTTTAAAGTCAAAATTAGAAAAACAAAATCATATTTAATTTTATATTCGCTCTTCAAAATATTGAAAGTTTGAATCAATAAAATTTGTTTTCAAGGTTCCAAAAGATCACAAATTTTTACGGTTGCAATTTATTTTTTATTAACATAGTTTTTCTGAGCATAAATATTTAACCGCGTAGTCAGGAAAAATTATAAATTTTTAAGAGTTTGGAATCGAATTTCGAAGGCTATAAAAATTTACTTCACTTCCGGGTGTCGTAAAATCGATAGGAAGTTGTCAATCTAAGTATCTACTTTAATATAAATTTCATAGATATTATACGGCTAGGTACAGTTCTAGCATAAAAAAATTTAATCAGGATAAAACTGAAAAGAGTCCAAGTCTCTTATTTAATATTTATAAACGTTTTAGCTTTTTTCATTGTCAGTAGAGTCACTGTTGACAGATTAATATTCATGATTAGCGTGATTAATAAAATATTGGGAAAAATTTGTCACACAAAGTTCTATAAAATTAAAAAAAAAATTATTTTGCTACGAAAAGATGCAAAAAATTTTCAAAAATGTTTCTCTTACAAAATTGAAGAAAAACATTCTTCAAAAAATCCAGCACTATCTATTGACACTATATTTAAGTGTGTGTCTGAGTAGATGGGACATTTGATTACGGGTGATGTTAGTACAACGAGCAAAGTTTGTTTGCCAACACGCGAGCGCAGAAAAGCCTATCTACTAAGTTTACAAATAAATGAATAAATAAATAAATGCAATCAACACAATATCACAACATAAAAATGAGTAGTAAATATTTACTGATGAACGACTTTTTATACACAGAAAAAAAGTTCACTTGAGCCAAGTAAATATTTTTTTTCCTAATTATTTTCTTGAGCGAAAAAAAAATTTTTTTTGACACAAGAAATTTCACTTATTCCAACCAAATTAATTTTCTTACTTTAAAAAATATGTATCTTGATCCAAGAAAATTTATTGAAGTCAAGAAAATCTTCTCGTTTTGAGAAAATTCAGCCTCTTGCTCCAAAAAATTTAGTTCTTGATAGAAGTAAATTTTCTTGTCTTGAGAAAATTTCTCTCTTGCTCCAAAAAATTAAATATCTCGATGGAAGAAAATTTTCATTAATATTTTTATTGATCAATATGTCAAATGGGAAGATCAAATAATATTGAGTCATTTTTTTTCAGTCAATATGTATAATTGCACGCTAAAATAATATAAAATGGCTATCAAATACTCAAGAGAAAAATTTTCTCAAGGTGAGAAAATTTTTTTCTTAGCTGAAGTAGGTCGCGCTGCTTCCTTAAAATATCTAAAAATCTTGATATAATATAAAAATTTATTGCATCAGGTATCGATGATAATTTGAATTAAGAAAAAATTACGTCCACCAAGAATAAAATTTCAAGAAAAATTTTTACTTCGGCCAACACAATTTCGGTCTTCCTTCAGGCACCCGAAAATTTTCTTGAGCCAAGAATTTTGTTCTCCAATCAAGAAATTTTTTTTTCTGTGTACAGAATAATACTCAAACAAATTATTTCCCATTCTTTATGCTTAGAAAATGAAAGAATTTAATTTGCTATAAATGTTTTAATAGCTATGCAACTAATTACTAGCTCTAAAAATAAAAAATTAATTGACAAGTCAAGTGTTTTAAAATCCGAATGACTCTTTTCATCAGAAAGAATCCAAAGCTTCAAAGTTCCAGTACTAGTTTTAGTTGCAGAAAGGGATCAAGTTTTCTTTATTTTTAGTACCTATATATTGTCGCGAAACTTGGTAAATATGGTTCTATTCTGCCCTAGTGCAGAAGAAAGACAGCGAAAACGCGAACGGAAGGACGAGGGAGATGAAAGCTTAGGGTACAGTTGTATAGAGTTAAAATAAGGGGTTGAAGGTTTAAATGTTGGCTAGATTGGTTGGGGTTATAGCAGTCTTGTAAGTTAGGTCCTGCAAATAACGGACACATCCAGTTTTAAAAGTTTTAAATCTAAACATTTAGTTTTAGCTTCAATTGTTGGGTTACACATTTATATAAAAGAGCTGTTAACTCTTGATGGAAGCTATTTCACACCATATTATATTATATTATATTACATTATATGTTACTCTTCTATTATTTATGGTTTATTGTTTCATATTTCGATTCATTTGCATTTTCATTTTCACTTCACTCTTTTCTCCTTTTGTTCATCATTATAAGCACAATGCCCATAAGTACAGGGCTATTATTTTTTTCATTCGTTCAGAGGGTTTAATTTTTTATTCGTTCTGTCTTTTTCAGCAATGCAATCCCCACGAGAAAGACACGGATTATTGGGGCACTGGACGAGGCGCAAAACAAGGCTACGAGGTGAATTTTTATTTCTCACTTTTTTTATATTTTTTTTTGGCTGTTATCGGGGCTTTTTTTTACAGATTCTTACTTTCTGAGACTTAGCATTTTTTGTTGCAGGCCAAGATGAATGCCGATCATAACCAGTTACAAAAAGGTAATAATAATAATTTATTCTTCTATTTATCTAGAATCATTCAAAAAATATGTTGAAAAATTTCTTTCAAAGGTTGTAAAATTTTAAATAAATCAATGACTCGAAACATGTTTTTTGATATTATTTTTCTTTCTGCAAATTAAGATATTACAAGAAACTTTAAAAAATGAATTTTTAGAAATATTTTCATGAAGATTATTAAGTTCATCTACTTACACTAGAAAAATAATGAAAAGACATAATAAAACACTAAAATAGAATACAAATAAAAGATTTTTTCAATAAATTAATTTTTGAAAATGTTTTTGCGCACATAAAATTTTTAATTTATTTTTCACCCTTGGAATTGCGGTTACTGTCAGATAATTAGATCAGAATTTTTGAACAATTATAGTGTTTTTTTTTTTAATTTTTTAAATACACTGTAAAATAAAGGAAAATTTTTTTTTCAGTTTTTTACTCATAAATCTTCTCCTTCACTATTATCGATGCTTTAATAGAACTATTTTCCAATAAAAACGATTCCGTAATATATTTTACTTCAAAAAATGACCCCACAGTTTCCAGTATTAGCAGTGACATGTTTATGAAACTTTGGCTCACTTTATAATTTAAATTAATAGACAAATAAAAAAATGTTAAGTGCGATATTTGAAAAAAATTTCTACAATTTTTATTTAATGACATTCTTTTTGAATCTAATATCAACTTTTGAAAGGCCGTTTTTTCCTAATAATTTATGTTTTTTTTATTTTATTCCTTATGGATTAGTTAAAAAATCAAAAAAAAAAAAAAATAATAAAGTTCACCAAAATGGCTTCATGAAAAATTTTTCAATTACTAATTTAATTAGCTTTGAATCTACTCTAAAATTTTCATCATCAACCTGTTGATAAATAAATGCACTTAACCTCACAATAGAATAAACAAAAAACCCAACCAAAAAAACAGGATACATTTTTTGTACGAATAAAAAAGAAACTTACAATACAGCGTCACGTGTTTCAGCCACAAAAAATGTATTCAATGTTTTTTATATATCTATATCTATGAACAGGTTAGATAAATTTAGAAAGAGTTAATTGATCTACATTGATTCAAAAAATTCTATAAAAACGATAGAAATTTTTTTAAGTGTTAATTAAACAACAATTTTAACACATTAAATTTATTCTTTCAAAGCTTATATTATTTATAAAGACTAAAAAAATAGAATACAAATTTTTTTTGTCAAAAATACATGGGGTGCACTATTGCTTTTTTTATCTGATTTTTTTTTTAATTTTATCCTCTTAATGACAGGTTGATACAAGAACTTACACTTTAAAATTCCTTTGTACAAGTGCTGAATAAATAAAAACCCCTGAAAATTTTTTTGGAAAGCTTATCTACCGAGTGTTAAAAAAAATTTTTTTTTGTTCATAACAAAAAAATTATCAGACCTCATTTTTAGTAGATTTCATAGAAATTTAACAATTGCATTGGTCCTCATGACGGAACTTTTCAAAAATTTTGCTATCTTTCGACTCAGCTTGTCGAGCTGATTCAGAAAATATATACATAGTTCAAAAGTTTATATATGTATATACGATAGAACGCGGCTTGTTCCGATGATAGCATTTAAAATTTCGAACCGATCCTTTCTAAACTTAACATACTTCATTTATCGATCAATACCAAGGTCAAGTTCAAAGATGAGCTTAATCTGTTGAATAGTTTGGAAACGACAAGATTTTGAAATTTTCAAAATCGTAAAAATTCACGTTTTATCACTTTCTTTTCGGAATAACTTTTGAAAGGGATAATTTATTGAAGCTCTGTAAATTGCATCTGAAAGCTCTTTAAATAAGCTTCAATTTGATTACCATGTCATATGTGTAGTCTTAAAATTATATCCTCTTTCGCTATGCTTATTATGAAATTTGCTGTTGCAGTGGTTTTTAACTTTACACTGAGAAAATTGACTTGTTTTGATTGAATGTTTTGGATCATTAATAACTATTTTCTAATCACGGTTATCAGTTATGTCGTAGTTCTGATAGTCAATTACAAAAGTGACTTATTGATTCTATTTAAAACTACACATGTTCACTAATTCTCTCAGAAATAATAATTAATTATAACAAATTTCATTTAATAACTGTGTAAGCTTTGATTGTGATGATTACAATAAAAATCATAAAAATGGTCGTTTTTTTTTTAAGCTTTTCTGTATTATAATTTCAAATCGTTGAAAATTAATAAACTAACATGATATATTTTTTTTTCCGTGTAAATTTAATCCAAAACCACAAAATTAAATAAAAATTCAAAATCCATGATTTATGACTTTATTTAAAAATTTATAAATTTTAATACGGGCCAATGAGTAATTCAATGTTTTGATTCTTAAGCATTTAAAATTTTTAGTATTGTATGAGCTCTTTTATTTCCTTTTCACTAATTCGGTGTCTTACGTCATGAATGCAAAGTCATAACCGGTTTATCTTTTTTTTGAGCATCTAAACGTATGTATTTACTCACGCACAATACATTATAAATGTATGGTGTATAGTATATATAATATAAGTTGATTACGAATCCTATTTTATTTTTTCTCTTATTTATTACCGTATGCTATACACTGAGAACTTAAATTCGCCCGGACGTTTCCTGTATCTCACACCGTTCCCCGCTAATCTGTCTGGTTTTGATCGTAACAATATAAATAACAACAGTATTTTAAACATAAACACAGATACAAGGTCATCAATTACGTAATACCAAAAAATTTATTGTATATCATTCACAAAAAATTATAACCCTTTGTTGCAATTAATGCACTCAGATTCATTTATTACTATCATTAAATATCACACAGTTATAGATGAAAGAAATTTTGTTAATGGTTCTGGTATCGTTTTTTTTTTTTTTTTCAAGTTTAAAAAATGAATGTTACCCTAGATACTTCGTGCACTGGCAATTTAATGGCAATGATTTTCATCGGTAGCATTAATGGTTACTTTCTAAAAATTAAGTGTCAGCTTTATACACAGAAAGAAAAAAAGTCTTGAGTCAAGAGTAAATTTTCTTAAATCAAGAAAATCTTAAGGAAGACTGAAAATTTCTTGAATGAAGTTAAAATTTATTGAACGAAGTTAAATTTTTTAAAGCCAAAAAAATTTCTTGTTGCTCCAAAATAACTTCAGTCTTCCTTATAATTTTCTTGGTTCAAGAATTTTTTTTTTCCGTGTACAATTTAAAATTTTTAATTTTTTTATTATAGATTATTATTTTTTATTCATTTTGCTTATCACGCATTACACACAGCAATTTTTACAATTGTTAGATACATGTTCGCTGTGCTATTTACATTGGTCACACGGAAAAAAAAAACTCGAAAAATTACACTATAAATAGTAATAAATGTCCCGTCGTATTAAAAACTAGAAAAATTACAGTTCGAAATAACATTTTTCTAAACTCAAACTTTGAATGTTAATTTTCAGAGCTTTTAATATAAATATTACATACTACAATATAATTCTTTTAAATCTGTGATAATTACAATCTAAAACTGTAATTTTTCCAGTTTTTTTCTCGAAGCGTCACGTTACATTATTTAATATAATTTTTCTATTTTTCTTTTTTCCATGCAGTCTTTTATAAGATCATGAAATTTTCAATTTTATCGATCTTACCTATCATAAATTGTAGCCAACATTATTAGTCTATTGATAAAGGCAATGCTGTTAAATATTCATTTTATAAAAATATTTCTTGAATTTATAAGACAACCAAACATTTTAAGGCAGCAAGAATTTCGCGAGAAAAATTTTATTAGAGAAAAATGAAATTCAACTATTCAAAAATTGAATTGATATTTTAAAAATTAATAATTCTGCGATTAATAACCTCACAAATTATTTTAAAGACTGCGAAGAAATACAAAAAATTCCGTTTTCTAAAAAAGATTTGAAAAATTTAACAACTTTTAATTAATAATAAATTGATGTTAATTAATAATATTGACTTACAAATTTTTATTTCAGCCAAATATAAGATTTATACTAATTAAGTCACTCAAGTTTTATTCAATTTTAGTTAATTAATAAGAACACTTATCTACTTGATCTACTGTTTTGAAAGTGAAAATTTTTGACTACCTCTCGCCACCTATCGGACACCAAGAAACTATTGACTGAACGGATTTGAGACTCTTAGAATATCTGATAAATTTTTTCAAAATCAATATTTATAAATCTTGTTTGTAAATGTGAATTATTAAAGAGTATAATTTTCGAATTAAGAATTTTTCGTTTATTCAAATGGGGTAGCTTATAATTTATTAAATCAATTTAAAATTATTCAGCAAATCAAGAAAGCTCAGTACTTTGAGAAAAGAGTGAAATTTTAAAGAAAATAATCTTTTGTGAGACAGATAAGAAATTTCTTTCAAGAAAAAAGATGTAATTGTTGTGACTGTTGGGGTTTAGAAAAAAAATAAAAGTAAAAGTAAATAAAATATATAATGCAGGATATAAAATAGTACATTTCCCTTTTGTCGTGCTGGCAATGACCCCAGAGAATTACACTCATTGCTATTTTACTTCTGTACATGTATATACACGGTAGCAGTACATATTAAGAGCTGTTGGCTCACAGCAAATTGAGTAATAGCTCGTAAATGGTAAAAGCCACGTTTCCATAAATGTTTTTCACTGTCAATGGCTTTTTACCTAACACGTGTAGGTAATTAATTATTTCACCGTTTTGTCATTTTTAATATTAAACAATTACGTAATTTTATTATTTAAATAAAATTGTCAGTTCTTTCAAGCTGTTCTTTACGTGAATAAAAAAATAGTATTATTATTCTTATTATCCTCCTGAGTAAAGTGTAAGATTTGGATTCGAATGACGTGTCATATTATTAAAAAAAAAATAATAATCCTAGATCTTACTCACCGGATGTACATCCGAGGCTACTTAACTAAAAGTACAAATTATTAATAACAAAATTTGGTAATTTTTATTAATTACACGTCTAATAAAAATAATAACAAAATATAATAATTTTTATCTTTTATTCAATTTTATAAAGCTAATATCGCATTTTTTGTTTCAAAATTGACAATATTTATTTTATTTAGATAATAATAAAGTTTTGCAATTTATGGATCAAAATTTTTTTTTTTTTTAATTATCGTATATTTTATTTCTCGAAGGTGTTTATCGTATTACAATTCGATCTCTTTTAATTCAATACCAATTTAAAAAATTCAAATACTATGCTAAAGCTTAAATTTCCCGCTATTCACCAAAAAAATGCAAAAAATGTTTCTCTTACAAAATTGAAGAAACACATTCTTCAAAAACTGCAGCGCTGTCTATTGACACTATATTTAACTGTGTGTCTGAGTAGATGGGACATTTGATTACGGGTGATGTTAGTGCAACGAGCAAAGTGTGTTTGCCAACACGCGAGCACCGAAAAGCCTATCTACTGAGTTTACAAATAAATAAATAAATAAATGCAATTAACACAATATCAGAACATAAAAATGAGTAGTAGTAAATATTTACTGATGAACGATTTTTTATGCAACTAGTACACAGAAAAAAAGTTCACTTGAGCCAAGATAATATTTTTTTTCCTAATTATTTTCTTGAGCGAAAAAAATTTTTTTTGACACAGAAAATTTCACTTATTCCAACCAAATTAATTTTCTTAATTTAAGAAATACGTATCTTGATCCAAGAAAATTTTCTTGCTTTGAGAAAATTCAGCCTCTTGCTCCAAAAAATTTAGTTCTTGATAGAAGTAAATTTTCTTGTCTTAAGAAAATTTCTCTCTTGCTCCAAAAAATTAAATATCTCGATAGAAGTAAATTTTAATTAATATTTTTATTGATCAACATGTCAAATGGGAAGATCTAAAGTATCTAAAAATCTTGATCTAATATAAAAATTTATTGTATCAAGTATTTATGATAATTTGAATTAAGAAAAAATTTCTACTTCGGCCAACATAACTTCGGTCGTCTCTTAGACATCCGAAAATTTTCTTGAGCCAAGAATTTTGTTCTCTAGTCAAAAAATTTTTCTTTCCGTCTAGTAAATATTAGTTTTATTTTTACAACATAAAATGAATACTCGTTATTTTATCGCAATATTGGGTTGAATATTCGCATAAGTCGGCTAATTTATGACATTTTTTGTAAAAAAAAATTCTTTAGCCGCAATTATGTAAGAAAAAATTGTCAAAAATAATTTTTTTTCAAAAACTTCAAAAATTAAAACCTAAACCTCCATAATAGTATTCTTTGAATCCTCAATAAATGAATAATCGCTTAAAAAATCCACCAACCGGCATAATTAAAAGTATATTTTATTTTAAACATTGACTAATCACGTATTTTTTCCAACCACAATTAATAATTATCTTCAGCAATATTCAACGTAGATAAATTAGCCTTACAATACATCAGACGAAATTTAATATCCACTCACACACATTTTATTCCTAGATATATAAATATATAATAAAGTAATGAGCATCTTCTCAAGATACTAATATATATTTAATTTTTAATTTTAACCGTTATTTATATTAATATAAATTCATCGCTTTTTTTTTTTTTTTTTTTATTATTTTATAATTAATAAAAAAAAATTTTTTTTCTTAACATTTAATCGTGATATTTTTACAACTAAGGTCATCTACAGAAATATATATTGTAATACATGTAATATTATATTTTGATCATGTAATACATATTTTAAAAAATGAAATAAAAGTAAAAGGAAAAAAATATATAGTTTTGTTGTTCCAATAGTTATGGACACATTAAATTATGCAAAATAACATGACAAATGTCGTTGGCTGGCGACAATCGATTAATCGATCTTTTAAAGTTGACTCCGGTCGTACTATCATATATGTGTTTATATTATATACATTATTTATAATAACATAATTATACTCTATGCATTTAAAAAAAAATTTTAGCGAATTAATCGATTATTCGGCTAAAAAAAGTTGAGTAAAAATAAATTTATCACTTTTTATCGACGGGAAAAAAAAGTTTTTTTGGCTGAAAAGTACAGTTCTACAGGTGTGTAGTCTGTTAGTAAAAAAAAAAGCCACTACACGGTCTTGAAAGACATAAAAAGATGTATAAAACGATAGAGCGATCTTGATGGTCTAGACGCTCAGCAGACATATCTGTATATTACTTTACCAGTAATATCTTTCACTTTATGATTGACATACTTTCAATCAATTTATTATATTTAAATAGACAGATATTAATATTTAGTTTGCAAAAAAAATTATTTTTCGCCGGTATTTTTATTGCATTCATTAATAAACATTTTTAAATTATTTTTAAATGTTACTTTGTACGAATGTTTTAATAATAAATTATTCATTTTTTTTTTTTTACATAAACATTTTCTGTTTACTAATTACGATTGTAATGGGTCAAATTGTTGATGTAGATGAATTATTTAATTGAAGATGAATCCTATCTTCATTCTTTTAAGTGGAGATAATTTTTTTTTTAACTTTTTTCTTTTGGATTGATCAATGTTTCGCTCAATGAAGTTAAAAAAATTCTTGAGTATTTAATTTTAATTGATTGATAGTATTAAGGTTTTAAAACAATTAATCGACTGCTTCGACACATTGAATAAAAAAATTTTTAAAAAATTCGAAAAATTATCATCGATTTATAATGAATGTACTCATACGTAAGATTGAAATTGAGAAAACTGGTGCTGTCAATTGTCTGAATACTTGTAAACAAGATAACAACTCGCCACCATTATTAATCAATCTTATTTTTATTTGATATGCTTACTAGAAATTTAAATTGCGCGCCGTACAAGCGCGCTCTTATCCTAACTAATACACAGAAAAAAAATTAATTTGAATCAAGAAAAAAATTCTTAAACTAAAAAAATAATTTTGAAGAGTTTCATTGTCTTGGATCACGACGAAAAATTCTTGAATGAAGTAAAATATATTTAAACCAATAAAAATTTCTTAGTTTAAGAATTTTTTTACTCAAATCAAGAAGATGAAATTCTTCAAAATTATTCACTTGATTCAAGTAAATTTTTTTTTCTGTGTAAGGAATCAGGATCCGTTTCTTCGATAAGTTCCCATACTAAACTAACTTCAGTTCAATCATGAATTTTATATTTGAGAATGATTTTTTTGAAAAAAATATTCTTGAAATTATCTCTAAATTTTTGGCATTTTTCTGTGATTAATTAAAGTTGACCAGAAATTCGACCTCAAAGAAGACAAATATAGCAAGGGATGAATGATCTTGTGGATATTACAAAATTTCTTATTCCTAATCTTTCTTTTAATTTCGATATAAAATGTTACCAGAAATTTGAATAGCGCGCTACGCTTAAACTTTAACCAATAATGAATCGTGGTCCGTTATTTGCGAGTTTCGACCTTTGACTAACTTCAAGACTTTCAACTATTTTAATTTAGAGGATAAGATGTCGCCCCTGCGGCGCTCAAAATGTCTCAAGTCCTAGCACTAAAAGTGGAGCAGAATGATATTGAAAATATTCATTGGTGTACGCCGGGCTCGAACCTAGTCCAGTGCTTTGGTAAGTAATGGCCGGGTCCGATAGGCTACTGCACGCTACCTTTAATTTTACATTTTCTTTATTTTTTTTTTTACATTTTTTATTACCTATTAAAATTTCCCTCCGGATAAATTTAGAGATTTTTACATACTTTTTATGAGCTTGTATATTTGTATGTTTGATTGTAACCGACTTCTTTGGATTTGATTTTGACCTACTTCATTTGATGACCTGTTCGAAAGAAATTTAGTAGAAAAAAAAAATTGCTCTTTTTCGGTTTGTTGTTCATAACTTCTGCTAAAAGGTCTGAACCAAATTTTTCGTTTTATGTACTTTTTAAAGAAAACACAAATTAACTACTCGTCGAAGTATTTTTTCTTGATCCCCTACCCGAAAATACGCACTTTCTGGCAGCTCTTCGCTCCAGAAAGTACGATTTTTGTGGCTTACTTGAATTACAGCGCGCTCTGGCGGACTACGTTTTTTTTTCTGGCTCGCTAGTACAATAGCTATATTCACAAGTATGCTGTTTACTATATTCATTCGCTTGTCAAACTTTTGGAGGTTGTGAAAGTGCGAAAGTGTTAATGGCCAGTTGTGCTAATAATATTGATATGGATGATTCATCATCTGATGATTCCTTGGACGAGGAGGAGGTTTTGAGGAATTTTGATCAAGAAGCTCAAGAAATTGTCCGCACCAAGACAATTTATTAATTTATGTGTTTTTTATTCTCAATTTTTCATTTCAGGATTTAATGATCGTGCAACTAATTGTAAATTATTGATGATATATTTTTTTTTGCCCGCCCCGACCAGCAAAACCTCGGCTTCGCCTCGGCTCTGCAAAAGTCGGGCGGCGCCTCCCCCCGCCCCCGCGTGTTTCCGTATTTTCGGATGGGGATCAAGAAAAATAGTATACAACCCATGGCCAAAAAGTTGGATGCTCTAACGCATGGAATATAGATGCCTCGGCTTCGCCTCGGCATCTATATCCCACGCGCCAGAAAATCCAACTTTCTGGCCTAGGGTCGTAATATACTATTGTATGCAAATTTTAAGTTATTAAATTTTAATCTTATTTTTTAAATGGTTTGTACTTATTGATTTTCTCGCAGATTTGTTCTTTACAATTCTATTCATTCTCCAAATTTGAAACTGACTAATTTGTGGGATAATGGTGTTTACTATTTTTAGTAGATTTTGTAGAAATCTAACTATTGCATTGGTCCTCATGACGGAACTTTTGGAAAATTTTGCTATATTTCGACTCAGTTTATCGAACTGATTCAGGAAATTGTTAAAAAAATATTGTAATTAGTCAGTAAATTATGAAAATATAATTTTTCTGTAAATGTCATATTTTTTTCTTAAATATATATCAGTGAAACAAATATTTTGTTAAAAAATTATTATCAATAAAATATTGTCAATTTGTCACTATTGAAAAAAAATTTGTACAATTTCATACAATAAATAAAATATCCGCAAATATTAACATAAATATAATAATAAGACTTATAATCCTAAGGTGGAAATAACAAGACTAATTAAGCTCATCTTCGAACATGACCTTCATATTTATCTGTAGAATAAGTGTGTTAAATTTGAAAAATGATCCGTATTTATTATGGCTATCATCGTTTCCGATCAAAGTAATTTTTAGATTTTTACATTTAATATGAAATCTACTTCCATTTCGGCTGCCGAATGGTACTTTTTTTTTCTTACGAATTTTATAAATTTAGGTAATATTATTTTCTCTGTTTACTAAATTTAAAACTAATTTTTATTGTTGTATATTTTGTTTATTGTTGTTTCAGCATTAAACATATACATATTTTCCGTGCAGGAAGCCTTAGTTGTATAACGTCCTTTTTTTGTAGCACAGAAATATTGTTTTCAACTGAAAAACTGTCTCCTAGGTTTGCAGTGTAAAAGATGTTTATTGACTATGTTATCTAAATTTCATATATTTGTTTTTTGCTCGCGCTTTGGGCGTGCAAAAAGTCACACTAATAGAGTTATCATTGATGTAACAAAAAAGCTCACAGTTTACAAACAATCTCAATAGAAAGGTAAACTTTAGGCTGAAATCAATTTAGTGGCATAAAATAGTGAACGAAGGGGTAAAAATAACCGTTGAAATAATGAATTTACCTTACAAGCACAATATAGTATAAGCCTATAGATGAAACTATAAGTAAAAAGATGATCACGAAATGTCAGGGAGTAACGCCTTGTATTCTGGCGGCGGATACCTGTGTGTATGTATATGTACGAGTTTTACAAGTCATGATAGCTTATAAATAGTGAGAACAAGACCGAGAAGGTTGCCGGCATTTAAATTGTTCAGTAAATGTTTAAACATGTATATTTTCATATAAATATCACCGTAGACGAAGCAAAAGGCTGACCGAGAAAGACTGAAGTGGATTAAAGTCAACAGATAAGAGCAAGAAAGAGTTTTGACTGGAGAAGAATAGAGTAGATTCGATGTAGTGGCCTTCAGGCGGGCAAAGAGCAGATTAACAAAGCTGAATTTGGGCATCATGCGATCTGTGCATTAACAACTATATACTAGGCCATGAGCAACATGTCTTATATATATATAATATAAATACATCTCTTGCTGCTCTTGGACCTCTATATCCACCGAGTTGCCTGTGTGTTGCGCAATACGCGGAACTTTACACTATATGTGTGGTGTACTGGCAGGCTGCTTAGTTATATGTTGAGGAAACTGCTGCCGGTGGGATAGCACGGTGACGAGAAATACCACTCGTGATGATTAGGAGTGTGAGGTATCTTTATATGTATATGTATATACGTACACAGGTATAAGTTAAGGTAGAACAAGAAGAAAAAGAAGAAGAAGAAGCAAAGGGTAAGAGGGTTGCCCAAGGCGCCGGTTTAAACATCACCAATGATCACAAGACACTTGATCGCCTCAAGAAATTAGTCCTCGTCTACGCTAGGTTTATTAGTGTGCAAGTGAGGTAGTTTTGAATTTAAGTGATGCCTTGCCTTTCTACCAGCACTTCTTTTATGATTATGATTACCAATGCTACTTCTCTATAAGCTGGATTAATTGTGAGAAGAGTCCAGGGGAGTTTAGAAGAAAGTGCTCTGAGTTATTTTTTTCATTTCGAAGAGTTAATCTGAATAGATGTCAAATTGGGGCAGATCATGATTAAGTTTATCATACTGAAAAAAGTACTTTAAGAAAATTATTTTCTTCATCATTTCATGCAGAATCAATTTTCGTAATTCGAGAAATTAATCGCGAAACAGTAAATTAAAACTCTTAGATGAACAGAAAGTTCGGAAAAAAATTTTACTCTAACGACGTACTTTACTGTTTCCGAAAAAAATATACTTTGTTCAAGATTTTTTTTTCTTTTGGATTAAATTGGCTTCAGATATTGCCGGCTTGTTTAAAAGATGCCAATAAAACTAAAAATTCTCGGATTTCTGTTACTTTCTATGTCAAGAAATAATTATCTGACATGTTCATTTATCTAGTTTGATATGGCTTCGAATACAATTATCTTAACCCTATCAAAAGAATCCGTATGGAAAACCAGCCACATGGTTTTTTATCGGAAAAATTCCCATATGGTTTCCTATATAGGAATCCAGGATAGGATCCTACATAGATTCCCATATTAATCAGGCAAAAAAAATTTATTTAAAAAATTCAAAATAATTATGAAGTAATTGCCATTAATTAATTATTAATTGAAATTAATTAAGGAAAACGGATTTTGTAATTTTATCTTATGAAAAAACTGCTAGCGTCTAATGGACTTGAACCCGGTACCTTATGGCTTACAGTCTTCTACGCTACTCACTGGCCTACGTCACGTTCTTTTATCCGTACTTTATCCACGTCCGATTCGTTACCCTTTACCTACCCCTTCAAAATTTAGATGCTTTTATATTTCACAACTTTTGCATCTCTCATAAAACTATTTGACTTAACTAAGAATGGTAATATTACTTGTGTTTCTGACATTATACAAGTACAATTTTTCCGATATGACTCTTAGCGACATCTATTTAATATAGCCATCTAAGAAAAATTAATATTATTTATTATAATTATTTCACAGTTCTTTTATTGTATTTTCCATGTAACTTTTGTTTGTGATAAATAAAAATTAAACTTTTCAAAAAAAAAAAAAGTCACGTTCTTTTAAGGCCTATGTTTATTCTAAACTATAAATTCACTATAGAAATTCATATTTGCTATGTGGATTTCCTATATAGGAATCCATGTGTCCACAGATTCCCATGTGAATTCCTATAGGTATCCATATTTCCTATGTGGATTCCTATGGGTTCCTATTAGCGTGAGTCAAAATGTAACTTTCGTGATGGATCTCCTAAAATTGGAATTTTGAGTTTCGCTTTTGACAGGAATTGGGTTGGTCACTTCCTGACATATTTTGAGCGTAAAAGAATTTATTTGATTTTCAGAGAATTTTTTAACAGGAGCTTTGTTTAGGCATTTCTGCTGAAATTTCAAAATTTGGCCGGAAGTGTCCAAACAAAGCTCCTGTAAAAAATTCTCTGAAAATCAAATAAATTTTTTTACGCTCAAAGTATATCAGGAAATGGCCAACTCCTGTCAAAAGCGGAACTAAAAATTCAAATTTTAAGAGGTCCATCACGGAAGTAACATTTTGATACACCCTAGTTCCTATACAAATCCATACTTTCCTATGTATATTCCCATATAAACTCATGTGGATTTTTTTTATAGAAAAATCAACAAAATTCCCCTATCAGTGTATGATTCTAAATTTTTTTCAACTAATTGTTTGAATTATTTACTAATTATTAAAAATTTATTTGAACTAAAAAATAGTAGCGCGATAAGAAATCCGCCCCATCTGTAAGAGATTTCACTTCTTTCTTTTTATTTCTCATAAAAATTTTAAAATAATATTTAATAAAAACTACTATCAATTAAAACTATCAATAATTATTTTATCATTATTATCTTCATTAGAAAAAAACCTAGTGTAAATACAAAAAAACTGATACAATGCGATAATTAACGAAACAAGTTGTAATTTTATTTTCGTGGGAATTCGTCAATTATTTCCCATTGTAACAAGTGTATATATAATACATAAAACGTCTGTATTAACTTGTCGCTTTGTGTAATAATAATAATAATGATAAAACGACTGTCGCTACTACATGAAAGTCTGTGTGTGGTGTCTATTAAAATTTAATCGTGATATATCTGACATATTTATCATACAATCTTCACTAATTTTATTTACAAACTTATGGTCATAGTTTATCAATTATTTATTATTTGCTGAATTTGGTATGCAAAAAAAAATTAAGGTAAATGGATTTTATTGATAACTTCAAGGCTTTTATTCACAAATTTTAACTTTTGTCTGCAGTAATCAATATTCAAGCAATGAATAAATAATTATAAATTATTTTAAATTTAATTTTTGAATATTTTAACACTATCATTATTTTTGATAAATTTTAAGAATTATCATATCCATTTTATCTCAATAAGTATTCATGATTGCGTTTAATTTTTGATGACATTAATAAAATGAGAGAATACACCAAAGTCCAAGAAAAAAATCTATGTATGTATCATTGGCTATAGTTTGAAAGTTATAAAATGAAGAATAAATAATAGTTGTCTATTAATATAAAACACCTTCGATAATAATACTTGTGATATGTTTTATGGTTGTAAAGTGCAGGTAAAATATTGTATACTTATATTAGTGAGTGTGGTAGGTGATGATGAAGAAAGACCGTGGAGAGTATAGTGTTAAGTGAGAAGAGAAACTGTCTTACGTACATGCAAATTGTAATTGTCGGGTTCAAGCACACTGGAAAGATCAATTAGCTATGCTGAAAGTCGCTAATGTTATTAAATATTTTATTCTATAATAAATATATATTCTACTAGCATTATTTATGCGTTTTAAATCACTCTTGTACCTTACTGGTGATTTTCCAAAAAAAATTTAGTATATAATATGCTTTTAAATTATATTTCTGTCTAAATCATTGCGGTAATTATTAATAAACTGCGATTGAATGAATAAAAGATGTAGTGAAGTAATTTGTGGGTATTCTAGCCTTGAATAAGATTCGGCGCCCAAAAAAACGTCAAAATGTCAGACTTTGCCTTGCCGTTGATCTTCTGAAGTAAGATAAAGACAACTAATTTTCTATCTCTTTTTTTGTTTATTAATAATAGTTAAGCCGTTGTGAGAATACAAATCTTTGGCTCAATTGTTTGTAAGATTTACTGCAGTTGTTTTCAAATAATTTGGATCCGGTGTGAAAAATGGTCCAAATGAAGGACAAATAAAATAATTTGGTCCTTGAAGAATTTTGAAGTTAATTCAATAGTTTAGAACTATTTTTTTAAATTTGTGTTGATTTCAGTGTGCTAGTAAAGAATTTTAAATTTTAATTTTTTTCAAAAATATTTAGAATTTTGAGTGGTTCGAAGAATAGACAAATCGAATTTGATGAGAAATCTACAAACATCAAAATTTTCGATTATTTCTACCCAAAAAATTTGACAGCAATCAATTCGAACTTTAGTACAATTATAATGATTTTTATTGATTCTACTAAAAAAAAAAAAAAATTTTAAATATGAACATTCGTTTGACCAATATTTATAATTTGTACTAGTTCAAATAATGAAGATTTCCACTTTTTTGACCAAAAAAAATTTCAAAAGTTCAAAAATGTTCGTGAGTGGAAAATTTCGACATTTTAGACTCAAATTGAAAGTAATTAATTCAAACCTTTTCATAGATATGATGATAATTTTTAGTGAGTGTAGAATATCAAATAAGCTTAAATTTGAACATTTTTTTAACCAATATTTACAATTTGTACTAGTTCAAATAATTAAAATTGGTAATTATTTATAAGTAGGGTCCAGCCTATTTTTGGCCATATCTGTATGAAAAATTAACATTTTAAAAATTTTTTTTTCTGCTAGTTTTTACGGAGCATTTATGATAAAAATATCGTGAAAGAAAAAAATAAAGATTTCGTCAGCTTTTTTGCCTGTGAAAGTTGGAAAAAATTTTGGCTTTCATGTTTTTGGATAAAATTTCTATTTTATCTTTTATTGATATTTTTGATATATTATTCTTTGAGAAGTACATAAAAAAAAACGAATAATTGAAAAAAACAAAAGTTGAATACCACAATTTTTTTAAAAGTTTACAAATTTTTTTGAAAACTTGTAAAATTTTTTTAAATTGTGGTAATCAACTTTCTTTTTTTTTTCATTTTTTTATGTATTTTTCAAAAAAAAATATATCAAAATTTTCAGAAAAAAATTTCGTACAAAAAATGAAAATTTAATGTTGGATCCCACTTGTAAATAATTAATTTAAAATTTGGACTGTTTTGGCCCAAAAAAATTTGAATGTAATCAATTTGGACTTTTTCATAATAAACCAATTTTCAAAATTTGAACTAGTTTAAAAATGTTCAAAACTAAATTTGAACATTACATATTATGACCAAAAAAAATTTATTACAAGCTTAGTAATTAGCTTAACTTTGCCAAAATTTCACCAACATGTTCAATTTTTTGCAATCAGTCAAAAATCTAAAAAAAAAAAATACTTTTTATTTTTAAAAGTTTCTTGTTGCCTAAATATTCTTGCTTGGGCACACACGATTCCTAATTAATAAAACCAGAAAAATAAATAATGAAATATTATTGATTTTAAGTGTCAATAATATTTTTAATAAAAATATTAATACCCAATGATTTAATCTTGACTCTTAAGATCAACAAGGTAATGCAAGACTTTATGACTGACGCAATAACATCTCATACATTATATCCATACATATGTATATAAATATATAATAATAAATATAATACACCGTGCAAAGGGCAAGGATCCTTGCGGGTAGCAAGGACATCCATGATTTAACATTATGCTGACTATCATTAATATCTCAACTCTCAAGTGTCAGTTTCTTCACACATGTCTTCTCACTTATTCACATATTTACACATATATTTATGGATATTATACATGAGAACATAAGTAGATCTCATAATTACCATAAGCATTTTTCATAATCTAAAAATATAAATAATAATCAATCAATTGATCTATTAATCTACTTAACGTTAAACATTTATTAACATTAACGTTGAAAAATAACTACAACGAAAGCCAACAATTATATGCCACGGAGAAAGTCATTCGGCATTCGACCGTTGGTTTCGTTGGTAATTACTTCAATTTTGTTTTAATGATCAATGATTAATGGTTTTAAACATTTTAGGAGACGAGCAATACCGCGCCGGTGGAAGCAGCAGCGGAAGTCCTCCAGCGAGTCTTCTAGTTGTGCCACAACCCTTGACAGTTAAACCCTCACATCCGTCGCATCTTAATCCTCATCTAGGGGGTCCTCATCCACCCAGAAAGTATCAGTGTAAAATGTGTCCGCAGGTAAGCGTTATTGTTATGAATTATGACAACAATTATTTGAAAATCTACAATATGCGATTACAAAGCTTATTATTATGTTTTTATCTTGTATCTTGTACCAGAACTCTTTTGGTGTTAATGCCGGATCAGATTGCTGACAATTATGATTTTTATCTTTTTAAACGCGAGGATTCTTGACGAAACTGTCCAAACACTTAAAAATCTATTTTACTATTTCTCGACCCTTGAAATTTTAAAATAAAATAATGAAGATTTTTTTTGTCAGTACAATTTTTATAAAATTTGGTAGAATTTTATGAGTACTTTTTTCCTGGATTAAATAGAGATATCCATACTTTATACTACGTAACCCAATATTATCAACTTGTATTAATACGTCATGTTGTACGTACTCATATTTAACGTTCAATAAGACTAAGCTAGCAACTTACAATCACTATGTGTACTAAAATATACGAAGTGTAAATCAAAAAAATTTTAGCTTCGTGATTTTTCGGTATTTTTGAACACAATCTATACAATTTTGGTACTATTGGAATAAATAAAATAATAATGTTGCCTGAATAATAATTACTGAATCAATGACCAATAATTTTATGAATAAGTTCACGAAACAAACTTAAAAAATCAATAAACTATTTTAAACTTTTCCAAAAACGTAATAAAAAAAATTTACTTTTTCCAAAAAATATATAAAATCATAAAGAAAAATTCAGGTCAACATTTTTTAGGCGATACCAAATTTTTAATAAAAATCTCTTTCGAAAAATACGTTTGCCCGGCAGAAAATTTTCTTTTTACAAACCCATTTTATAATAAAGTTATGCCTGTCATAAACTTCACTTATTTACTCAATTATATGGATCAATATTTGATGGATAATTATATTCACACATGCACAAAACAAAATAACAAGATAGACAAATTTTGTCTAGCATAAAATTTAAATTCATTACGAATTATTTTAGAAACTTATTATGATAAATGAAATATCGTTAAAAACTATATGAAACCTTAAGAAGGTACAAATTTAGATAAAAACCTATCCAATTATAAACAGATATTATTAAAAATCGTACACAGTAAAAAATTTTGCGTCATTGCGTCAAAAAATTTTGTGTTAAATATTTACACAAAATTTTTTACTGTGTAATAAATCAAATAAGTTAAGAAATTTATTTTAATAAAATGAACCTTCAATATATTTAATCTATAGGTACGCTTTGTAAAGCAGAACTTGATCATTTTTTTTTTAAAGAAATTTCTCGTTCATTTTGATTGTGACGTAATTTTAGGATTAAAAAAATGTATAATTTATAGCCGTAAATTGAAGTAAAATTTAAATATAAAATATGTAATGAAGGTAAGGGTAAGATTTAGAGATCAAAAGGAGATATTTTTCTAAATCAGCAAACTTCAATAATAAGCGGATATTTAAGTCCACTAAATTTAAGACAGAGTTGTACACCGTGGGGATAGCGATGAACAGCGGGCTGAGATTTTTGCAGTGGGTTTGCCTGTAAAACAGACCTGGGGCTTAAGAGGTGACAATTGGGACTGCAGGTATATTTAATACAAAGAGAGGGATTAGATGAAAATACAGTATTATAAATATTAAGCTTTGAATAATTGCTAGCTTTAGTTTAATAGTTTATTCATTTTAGACTCTCTGCTGAAGAATATTCAATCTATTCATATTTTTAAGTAAAAATATATTCTAGTTACTGAAAATAAATTATATATCCAATGAGAAAATTTCTACAATTTAATTACCTGTAACAGCATTAAATAATATTTTGATACAATTTTTACTTGCAGAGCTAAGAGCTCAAAATATTGGGAAAATAGAATTTTCACCTGTAAAAATTCATTCCTTCTGAAAGACTTTAAAGTATCATTCTTAATCACATCAAATAGTAATTTTAATCAAAGTGAGTACTTTGTTAGCACAATGAAAATTTTTCTGTGGTGCCTTGTATGCTGATTTATATTGAGAGAATCGCTATATATAGTCTACTATCCTCACTACGAAATTTTTCTTAAAGTAATTGCCAAACTCAATTTTTTTTTAAATGTAAAAAAATTCAAGAAATCGAATAGTACAATTCGCACGCAAATTTGAGTTACCTATTTTTTTTTTATTTATAAAAAACTGTTGCTAAAAATACTTTAGCTAGCTTTAACCAATCAGTACAGAAATACTTTTTCCGTAGAGTCGTATATATGTTAATAATAAAAAAGTTCAATATTTTCTGAATTCACTGGTAACAAATTTTTTACAACAAGAAATACCGTTTATAACAAAAATAAAATTTCTTATCCGATTAGATATTTTTTGTTTTTGTTAAATTAAGTATCATTGTTTTCTTCTAATTAATAAATATTTTGATACTCACCAACCCCGATTACCTTATTCAAACATGTTTGTTTTATTAATTCAATCTCTAATTTTGAATTTATGGTCCTAATTAGAATTTAGTGATTCTAAATTAAATTTACCAATTGTAACAGTTTCAACAGTAGATCGTTTTATGATAATGTAGTTGGCATTGCATAACTTTCTCTAAAATGTGTAAATTTTTCAGTATCAATTTATGAGAATTGTAATTTGAAATCAGATTCGAGTTAAGTACTATTTCTGACGCATTAATTTACTCTTTCGGAATATATTACAGTAAAAATAATTTTATAGTTTTCTCTTTTGATAATGTTATACACGGCGAAAAAAACATAGGGATTTTTCCTATTTTTGCATAGGAACTGATTTTTGACTTAGAAATTTTTCCAATGTTAACATGGGAATTTTTGCTTTATTAACATGATAGAAATATCCATTGGTCATAGGAAAAATTAATTTATCACTAAAATTTATGTAACAATTTAATAATTACAAATTTACACAACAATTTTCTCATTCGAGCAATTTCAGATAACTTAAAAGTAAAACAGTGATATACAGTCGGATTGTGATAGAAAAATTCGTGGAAATTTTTTTCAAATTTTGCTTTACATTTCGAAAAAATTAAAATTCCAGCAGATTATGGACGGTGTGGCTTAAATTGTCATAATTTTTTCAAAAATTGACTTATCGGGACGTTTTTTTTCCAAATTTTTTTTATTAAATGTTCTTTTTGGGAAAAAATAGAAAAAATTTATTCAAACCCATCTTCATCGTTATTTATCAAATTTTCCAAAAAAACTCCGAATTTCTCAATAATAAAAATTTTTAATTTCTTTTTTCTTTCTTTCATAGGAAACTTTGACATATTTTACAAATATCCTGAAAATTTCAGAATAGTGTTTTTTCGATTTCTATTTTTTTTTCAATTGAGAAAAAAATTTTTTTGATGTTATAAATGAATTTTTCCCACGTCACATGGATATTTCAGTCATGTTAATAAAGAAAAAATTCTTATGTTACCATTGGAAAAATTCCTATGTTAACATTGGAAAAATCCTTTTTTTTTTCGCCGTGTACGATAAAACATTATACGATTAAAACTGCGTCAAAATTAATTATAATCATAAATTTTTGAAAATAAAAAAATATCGATCAATGTTGAACTGCACGCCTATTTTTATCAATATCTATCCATATTGTTTTTTATTAATATTTCATGTTAATATGAGGGCGAGTGGCGAAGTATTTCGAATTTTATTATTATTATTATTATTATTATTATTATTATTATTATTATTATTATTATTATTATTTTAATATTTATAAGAGATATAAAGGTCGATTGTGGTTTTTCTTTAATGGTTGTTCCTTCTATGCCTACAATATCGCAATCGATCACGTATCGAGTATGATGATGACGATAATGATGAAAATTATGATAAAGCATGATTACAAGCCTCGTAATACAACTCCAATATAAGTATAAGTACAAGTATAACTATAACTATAAACATAAATATACAACTATAAATATATATATAAGTGTAGAAGGATGTACGTAAAGCGGAAGACCAGAAGCAAAGAGGTGCCGATGGTACACATTTTGTAGCACTACCTCGATACGTCTCCCAGTATTCGAGTCAGCGCAAGAATAATTTAAACAAAACAAAAAAAAAATATAATGTACAGAATCAATTTTAGTGCATAGGTATAAGTTGAGAAGCCTGTGTACTGCAAGATAAAATGAATGTTTGTGTCGGTGTGTGTAATGTACATTACATCGACGGCTTAACTGGTGTAAGGCAAGTGAAGGGCAGAAGGAAAAGACAGGATGCTGTGCCGTCACGGTACACTTGCTTCTGGACTTGATTATTTTCAGAATCTTCATACTTTACATTGTAATATTATTTTATTGCTTTTGAAACCACGGTGCATTAAAAAAAATATTTATTTTATTGTTTAGTTTTTTTTTTTTTTTTTTTTTTTTATTCAAGTGAAATTCTTCTGATTTAAAGTGCGAAAATTATTGACGGTGGATATTAAATGTACTTGGTATTGAATTAAATTATAGGTATGGTAAAAATTGAGGCCCAATTGATAGTTTTTTCGGTCAGTTAAGAGGTACGGGTTCGAATCCCAGTTAAGTCGGATTTTATAACTTTTTTCCACCGATATAATGCAAAGCATTTGAGTATAGTGGTTTATTATCGGTTCATCAAGGTCATGCGAGTCACCTTTACTGATTTTAAGTATTCGAATAATAACATTAAGAAATGTTTTGGTAAAAATTTTGTATTGACTATTTTTTATTTTCTGAAATAAAATCTCCCAAAAAAATATAGAAATCGGTCGACCGCACCCGCCAACCCTAGAGCTTTCCCGCTAAGTTTAAATTATTACTAGTGGAACATTTTCAATTTTCTCAGCGGCAACTTAAAAAAAAAAAACAAGTAATTATGGCTATTAATAAATAGAAATTGAGATTCGTAAACACATCAATATATTTTTCATTATTACATTGGGAATAACATGATAATCCATTTCATTTCAGTTTTAAGTGAATTTTAATCGATTTATATATCATCATCACTCATCACACAACAAAACATGCAATACAAATTTATTATTCCATTGAAAAAATACTCGTTTATTTTGTAATCAATAGACAGTATGTGCGTTTTTAAACCCTTGAGATGAATTCACACCATCAACAAATTATTTTCACGGTAACTAAGATCTTCGATTACGATTTCGCCTGTATTTTTTGATAGTCTTTCGGCGCTTAGAGCGCTCAATTTTTGGTTCAACTCTTAACATCGTTTGCTTATAATTGGTTTTAGAATAAGTGGACATTTTTATTATTACTTCGACACAAAAAAATAATAAAGCAATAATCAAACTGACCCCAAAAATTTTGTAGGTAGGTATTAAATCGTTTTCGTTTACTTCGTCCATTCGTTCAGAGGCTTCAATTCTTTCTCTCTTTCTTATTTTCTTTAATAAAAGCACAGTCATTTCTCTATCGAGATCATTTTGAAGCCCGGATTCAAATACTCTCTGTCCGATTTTGTCTAATTTCTTTTTCAGGGCCCAGTTTTTCCGGGTCCACGGGGCATAATATTTTGTAAAAACTGGATTTTTCGACACATACAATTTTGAATATCGTTTTACGTTATTTACTTGTAATTTAGTTTTATAAATACAAGCGATTGTAGAATTTTTATGAGCATTTTTAGTGCATTCAAATAGTTTACTATAACCACAAGAATGCAAGAATTTTTTATCGACCTCAGTAACCCATATATTTTTGTTTAAGATATCCTGATGTAATTCCTTAGCATAAAAGACATGATAACGATGATCAAACAAGTTTTGCAAAGTGTCAATACTGTAACGAGATGGTCCCGCTAAAAGGGCCGATATTTCATTCTGAATAGCTGAGGATGCCGAAAATATAAAAAAAGATGCTATGACAAACACAATCCTCATGGACAATCTACCGAGAGGCGTCATTATTCCCATATTAAATATCAAACTAAAAACATTTAAAAGAGAAACACCGAATGCAAAGTAATTGTGTATTAGTATAGGAATAGCAACTGATACTAGAACAATGATCGAAAGTAAAAATATTTCATAATTGTGTTCGCTAATAATTTTATCGGTTGTTGCCAAGAAAGTCTGTTTGTGAGTTAATATTGAAAATTCAATTTCTTCATAATAATTTAGTATATCAGTATATTTATAATTAGTATTCTCAATGAACATATTTCTTTTGGTAATATCGTAATTACCACTAGCTAATGCTTTGAGGTATCCTTTTTTCAAACCATCATTCATAGCATCCAAATTAATAAGATATTGAGATGGTGTTATATTCAAGACATTGAATAAGTAATTCACAGATTGTGACTTTGGATTTTCACAAAATATATAACTTCTATTCCTCAAATCAATCACATCATCACGAGTAGCATTTGGTTCTGAAAACATAACTAACATTTTTATTTGATGATTGCGTAGATTTTTAGTTTTATCAAAGGTAATGTTGTGACAAACTCTCCGATCTGTAATTCATGGTGAAATTTCGTTAGTAAAATATTATGGACCAGATGATTTGTATACACGGAAAAAAAAATATTGCTACTGGAGCCATCTACTAGAGAGCTACTCGTAGAGCGCTACGACAGCAAAACGTTTTCTTACAGTAGCAATACGGTATAACTTTGGTAGGAATACTTTAGTTAGCTAGAATCGCTAACTACATTTTTAAACGGCGCCATCTAACATAACCACATACACACGTACCAATATCTATTAATTGAATAACAATATTTATAAATAATAATTTCAAAAATCATATTTATTAATTGATGAATTGGAAATTATTTATTTAATTATGATTGAATAAAAAAATTAAATTAAATGACATAAAAAATTCGATAATTATCATAATAAATTGTAATTTAAATAAAAACATGGTTCCACATTATTTATCACTAATAAATATAAATGAAAATTAATTTAGTAGATATTTAATAAATTTTTGAATTTTTTTACCAAATAAATTATGGTAAAAAACAATGAAAAAAAAAATTGAGATCTAGAAATTTTAAAAAATCGTAAATTTTTTGAAAATTAATTAATCAGAAAAAATTTATTTGTTAAATAAAATTAAAAAATTATCAAATGACTGTTAACTTTAATGTCATTAAATATAATTATAACCAGAAGTTTGACAATTTTAAAAAAGTTATAAATAATATACAAAAATAACAATTAAAAAAAAAGTCTAAAAATTAGAAAAAAAACTGTCAGTATAAATTTTGGGAATTTTTTTATTTAATCTAAGTTAAAATTTGTTTAAAAATAAAAAAAAAAACTATCTAGTAATTTATTGGTTATTCATTACTATAAAATTAATTTATTCTTCCATAAAATAAATAAATTTGCATCAATCAATGAATAATATTTTATTTGGTAGTCATCAGTGAATTCACGATAAACAAAACAAATACTTTTGAGGTTACGAAATATGTCAACACACAAGACTGCGAGGCATTTACTGCTCACAGCAATACCATTTCGCTCTCCCAGCGATTCGGCTTAGCTATTTTAGCTAACTAAAGTATTCCTGTCAGAGCGATCTACTAGATGGCTCTAGTAAGAATCAAACAGTTAGTTAAGTGGAGATAGCCACAGTAGCATTACAGTATGGCTCTGAGAGCGATATTTTTTTTTTTCCGTATATGGGTTCTATAAAATTTACCATTATCGAAATGTTGATGAAATAGTGTTCCCTTCTCATCAATTTCTTGACTAGTTGTTTCAGCGATTCTCCATGGATATGGTGCGTAATCGGTAAATGGGTTGTAAATGTAGACTATCAAATCGTTTGAGTTAGATTTTCGGCACAAATAAAAAGATGACATTAAATCGATCTTCCATAATAATTTGAGAACTTCATTAGCGTTTTCGCAAAAATTTTCTACTTCAACGATAAAAAAGTAAGATTCAACACTCCATGTTGTTGTTGATTTTAATTTATCAAACAGCGTTTTTAATTTTTGAATCGACCCAGAAACCGACAGTACATATGTTGGAAATCTAGGATTGAACACTTGAATTTCTTTAGATTTAAAATTTTTATCGAGAATAATTGTAGGTGGCTCTACGATTTCCCATGGAATCTTATGAATTTTATCATACAAATCTTCGGCAATAACAACAGGATTAAGACGGTCAGAGAAACAAAACTCAAGAAGTCGTTTCTGTAAATTGTAAGGCAGTGAAAAAATCAAACTAATTAGTGAATACTATTAAAATAAATAAATAATTAATTACCACATGACTGTAGAAATGATCATCTGAATTGGTTTGAGGAAAATTGTAAGTTGTTATTTGACAGCACGACACTTTTATTAGCATAAAAATCAATATAATCTCTTTTACTCTCATTTTCACAATCAACATAATCACATCGATTCACATTAACTGATTATTTTTTAATTAAACAACTTATATTTTACATTGCGAATGTCTTTAGACATTTGAAGATGGCATAACTACGTATAACGATGTATAAGTTAGTCTGTTCACTTGCGGATCTCTATCGCAACTGACCTAGTATTTGCTAGAACAACATAAAAAATTGTCCGTTTCTTCCATTATAATAACGAATTTTGCATTGTTACTTCAATCGATTGTCGTAAATTGCAGCTTTCATAGTAATGAATGCGTGTTTCCATACTTTGTTTTCATTTTCGTTGCGTGGAAACACTTGAACATCAATAAAAAAAAAATTTGAAAATCGGTTGACCGTGCAGGCTAACCTTGGAACTTCCCCCTAAGTTTGAATTTGAAAAGTGTTTTATTTTGGAATAACTTTTAAACGGCTTTATCGATCAACTTCAAAAACTAATCAGCTCTTAACCTTGAAAACCACGTCGATCGTCGCTAATCCGGTCAAAATCGCTCGATTCGTTCGAGAGATATCGTGAAGGAAAGAAAACCAAAAAAAGTATTTTTTTGGAATTACTCCCAAATTTTTTATCTAAAAAATTTTTGTTGTCGATTAGTTCAATGAACATAAAAAACTGCATCGATTGCCGCCAATCGCGTAAAAATTGGTTGATTCTAAAGTTATGACAGTTTTAAATTTCAAAAAAATGTGTTTTATTAAACTTTCATCAGACTTTTGAACTCGAAGAGTTCAAAATCACATTTAAATTATATTTTTGAGCTCTAAGAGCTCAAAAACGTCATAAGTGCAATTTTAAGCGTTTAGATATACAATTAGAGAGAAGTTGCAGGGATGGCCTTTAGGGTCAACTGTTTTCCAGATTTTTTTTGGTTAATATTTGAGCTTCTCAAGCTCAAAGCACCGTTTTTTTATAACTTTTGAATGCGTAATTTGGTTTTTTTTTTGAAAAAAACATCCGACGCAGTTTTTAAAACACGAAAAGAAAATGTACAGGTTTATATTGATTGGTTGAAAAATCTCAAAGATATCTTAAAAAATTACTGAAAAACAAAATTTTGTGAATTTTCAAACTGCTATAACTTTTGAATACGTCGTCCGATTTTAATTTTCGAAAATGCATTCGACGCAGTTTCTTAAGTAGCAAAAATGTATACGTGGTTTTATTATGATTTTTCCACACGCTTTAAAACTATTTTGAAAAAAACGTAAAAGTTCAAATTTTTTTTGGTGTTTTTGTTTTTAATTTTTCGGAATGGCTCCATGAATTAACTCTCAAATCTAATCAGATCTAAGTTTTGATAAGCCCTGCCGAATGACGTGCTGTAGAATTCAATTGGTTGATTCGTTTTTAAGAAACCGTGCGACAAAAATTTATTTATTAAAGGTTTCAATTTTCTTAGCGGGAAGTTAAAAAATTGATAGTAATTTACAAAGAATTATTAAATTTTTTTATAAAAAAATAACACAATGAAACATTAACGATTTTTTTTTTTTTTACTTTCATTGAAAAATTGTAAGAGCTCCAGATCAATTTATTTCATCTTAAAAAAATATCGCTTTATTTTTCTTACGAAGAAAAAGTAATTGAAATATAAAAAACGTGTTTATATTTATAAATATGGATTAAATATTATCGGAGGCAGTTTTAAATGGATGAAAAAAATAACAAAATTTACACTGAGATAATTTAAAAAGCAGAATCAAATGTCTTGGAAAGTTCCCATAATACAAGAAATTCGTTTTGAAGAGTCTTAAAAAGCATGAATAGGGTTTTTAGGGGATTGGGTATAAGGTTGGGTAAGGTCGGATCAGGTGCCTAATGTGAGTGTGTAAAGAAATAAGAAAAGAAAGAGAGTATAAATGGTAATGATATGAGAGAGAAGAGAGAGGTTTGATCTCGGTCGCTCTTGAAGACCCCATGGGCTCTCGACAGCCTCCCACGCCAAACAAAAGTCCTTAAGCCTTAGAGACTGAACATGATACCCCATTTACTAGTCTATGTACTAAATTTCTAAGTCCCATGTGCGTCAATGTACGTCAACGTACAATGCCCGAGCAAGTTATGTAACCGTCTGTCCATCCATTTATGTTTAGTTTTTGATGCCTTCAGGAAAAGGTTCAAGTCTATACATCCATACATTGTAGATCGTACTTATATTATTATACACATCGGCACATACATTTCGAAGGATTTTTTCAATGCTACTGTGCACTGGACCCCCTTCCACTACACCCAAGTTACAATCAAACGCGATATACTTTTTTAACCATATACCCGTGAAAACATTTTCTAATATATTCATATATATTAATTTCAGAAAAAAATGTATCTGACATATATGGTCTAGTATGGTCTAAGGTACCCGCGGGTAATAAGGCCTAAGTGATAGAAATGCTATTTAAAACAACCGCTTCCGCTAAAGACTTCTCTAGTAGAAGCGTCTAGCATAGAAATGTCGCTACAAGTTTATAGAGTCCCGATACAACGTTTCTTGTCTTCTATATTTCATCATCCGTCGTATGCTAAAGTAGCGCAGAAGAATTCCTAAAAAACAATTTGAGTAAATGGTAAAAATTTTTTATAATTTTATATTTAATAATTTAAAATCATTGTTCTAATAACAATTTATCAACATCTTAAAAAGTATTGTTGCTCAATTTAAGTGATGATTGATCTCTAATACCAATTTTATCAAGTATAGTATAACTATTTCCAGTATGTATAACCCGCTGGCCTTATTACCCAACCGTAGTAAAATAAGGCCTATTCACAAGGTTTTTCGAAAAATTTAATTTTGTGTTTGTTTATGGTGAAAATTACCATTACTCCATTATATTTTATGACTAATGTATTAATTTAAAAATTAATGATACATTGCCATAATTAAATGCAATATTTTCGATTTTTCTCAAAATCTCCCTTAGCTAAGCCTTATTACCTGCCGGTACCTTACTTAAAGTATTATCTTAATATCTGGCTTGATATTCTCTGATGTGACTAGATATACCCATATCAGGCCTGATTAGATAATATATGCCCATATATAATTTTTTAATCAGAGGTAATGTTGAAAATCTTCGATGGAGGGCGCATGATGGCTAAATCGTCTCCTTACAAGAAAGTTTAGTTTGAGATATTAAATTATAATAGTATAATTATCAAGAATTTGGACAGAAAAAAACCAAGTGCTAAATTTTCAAATACTGCAACATTTCGTTGTATTTTACAGCTTCTCCTATGTGTGTGAGTTGAGAATTTCTTACGACCTTGTCTCTAAATTTTGGATAAAAAAAAAATTTTTTTTTTTTTTTTTTTTTTTTGGTTTGATGGTTTAGCTGTTGAGGCGATTTTTTAGCTTTAGGTCTCAGGTCACGACTAACGAATATATATGGGGACCCGCGGGGCCCGGACCCAAGACGAGCTGATGAGACGGTAGCCGAATCTCCTGGAAATTGAGTAGCTATAAAATTAATTATCTGACGTTGTTTATCGCTGCCCGGCGGATATGCGCCCCAATTGTGCTGCCTGGGATTAACCACACACTCATAATGATTTTAAAAATAATAATAATAATAATAATGGAAAATTTGTAATTTTAGTAATGTTCAGTCTTATCACTCTTTCAGCTAATCACAAAATTCTTTTAATTATTTCTTCAATTTAATCTCACGTCATGTCTCTATGACCCGTGGAGATATTTATGAAAAAATTAATTTTTACTCACCCGTACAAGGAATTGAAGTTGAATATTGATGATTGATAATTTATTATTCAAACTTTTATAGCGTGCAAACTCATCAAGATTTAAACAACCTACTAGATTTTTTTAGGAAAAATTTTATAGTTTACTTTTTTTACTAAATATTTTTTTGTAATTAAGATATTCATAAAATACAGAATGTTACAAAAAAAATTTTTTTTTTTAATCTACATAAATGTGAAACAATTTAATAGTTTTTTACAAAACAAATTTTTTAATATCAAAGACAGTAGTCATGACAATAAAATTTTGATTATTAATATTCACATATTTTCATTTTAGATATAAATCAAAATAACTGAAAAATAAAAATTTTGTCTATAAATTTAATCTCATTTTTTTTTTATATCTTCAACTATTATTGGGATATTGCTTCTTGATAATGATTCAAGATGATTTAATTCTTAAAAATAATTTTCTTCGCTCAAGGTTCTTACTTTTGAATAAAGTTAATTGCACGCCTCAAAAATCAAGTGATTTCTTTAACTAAAATTGTCTCTAATTATTTTCTAACGCACTTGTAGAACAATATTTACACACAAATGTCATGGAAAAACACAAGTTCCAACACTGATAACATTTTTAAAATACGTTTTGCTTTTTAAATGGTCATAAAAGGTTAAATAATAAATAATGAACTATATTTAATAAAATACTTATAAAATATTTTATAAGAAACAAATATATTCATAAATTAATTTAAATAAATAATTAAAATATTTGATAATTATCGATTATAAACTATTGATACTTAGCAACTCCAAAATTAGTTGATTCCGAAAAATCTTAAATAATATTGAATTAAATTCATATGATAATTGATGATTTTATATTTATACGGTATAGCTAAATTTTTATTATAATGAAACCTTTTTGATTGTTTTTAACATTTTTCTTCAATCACTTTGGCATTTTTTTTTCTTTAAAATTTTTTTTTATTATATGCCAAAGAAGTATAACTTCTGACGCGTGTACATAAGTACACACACCATGTTTTTTAATCTTTGTACAAAATTTTAGTTGTTGGCATTGTACGAGATGACTTACTCTATTACTTTAAAGTTCGTGGGTTCGAGTCCCGGTGTGAGCATGGTACTAGTGAATTGATGGTTGATAAATTGTAACTATACAATAATTAACATGTTTTTATTTTATTGAGCACCATAATTATGAATGTATACATAAAATGAACACTAGTAAGTCACCGAAAAATCCGGAGTGTTGTTACCCTTTATTGCCGTATAATAAAAATAAAAAAAGTTGTTCCTCTTCTAAATTTACAATAAAATATTGTGGGTTTGAAAAAAAAAAAAAAGAGAAAGGAGAGCAAGTAACTATTAACCGGTAGCATTTACTACGCTCTCGCAACAGAATATACTAGTATATTACTGTAATTTGGGTGTTCGGTGAGAAAAAAACCCGATAAACTGAACTAAACTGAACCCGAAGATGCTCTACTCAAGTTGAGGATGAGGATCTAAAGGTCCGAGTCGGAGAAAATGAGAATAAAAAGAGAGGATCAGGTGGAAGGTGGAGCCGAGTGAAAGAAGCCTGTAATAAAAAGTAGGTGGATAAAATTAAAAAATAAACAAGGATAAAGAATATATGTAATATGGAAGAATAAGAATGGAATACAAGAGTTGAATGAACGAACGGTGATTTCGACTACTTCCTTTCGTATCACGTGACTCCGAAGGTAATTGCGTCCAAATTCGAATTGTCACGCATCATCACTGAGTCCGTTATGGCTTCTCTTCATCATCATCATCATCATTATCATCATCATTATCATTATAATTATTTTTGTTATTGTTATTATTATTACCTTTTCGTGAATTTCAATAAATCCTTAGTACAGGAAATTTTTCAAGAAATTATTTTATTTTTTATTTTAATTCTAAGTCAAAAAAAAAAATGTAACAATTTTATTTTCATTTTTAATATTTTATTCAGAATTTAAGTTTTGAACTTTTAATATTTCAGCCAGATGACGTTGAATAATAAATTTCTACAAACTTTTCTATCCCCGGAATATTTTATTTATTTTCGTTCTCTATTTATAATAAGTCGTGTAAAAATTTTAATCTTAAATCCTAAAAATTAAACCCTGCGCTTAGTGTGACTTATGTGATATCGAATTTTCACACCTAATTCTTACCACATTTTATTTTCTCCTGCATAACTTTTAAAAATCCAAAATAAATAAACAGTTAAATCAACCACAGCCAAAAAAATCTTTATCAAATTACAAGAAAAATTGTGACCCGTGAAAAAATATTCCGATATAGCTATTTGTAGCCAAAATAAAAAAAAATCATAATTTTTTATTATTTTCTATAGAAATTTGAAGATCAATAAAAATTTACTCATGAAAATTTGGTTTAGTAGTTGATTCGAAAAAATAAGAAAACAATGTCCGAGAAGATACTACACAGAAAGAAAAAAAGTCTTGAGTCAAGCGTAAATTTTCTTAAATCTAGAAAATCTTAAGGAAGACTGAAAATTTCTTGAATGAAGTTAAAATTTTTTCAACGAAGTTAAATTTTTTTAAGTCAAGAGAATTTCTTTTTGTTCCAAAATTACTTCAGTCTTCTTTATAATTTTTTTGGTTTAAGAAATTTTTTTTTCGTGTAGGAAGAGTGAAAAAAAAATTTGTTTTTTTAGAACCTGATACCTCAAGCTTAATTTTTTTGTAGAAACAATTTAGGGTAATTATTTACACGTGGGGTCAACCCTTTTGGGCCATAACTAGGTAAAAAATTAACAATTTCAAATTTTTTATTTTTTGATTCGCTTGTTTTTACGGTTTTATGATAAAAAATGTTGTGAAAGAAAAAAATAAAGATTTCGATAGCTTTTTTGCCTTCAAAAGTGGGAAAAATTTTGGCTCTCATGTTTTTGGATAAAATTTCTATTTTATCTTTTTTTGATATTTTTGATGTAATTTTTTTTTTTTTTTTTTAAAAAAATGAATAAATATCACAATTCTCTATAAAATTAATAAATTTTTTTGACAATTTGTTAAAATTGTGACAATTAACTTTTTTTTTTTTTTAATTGTTAATTTTTTTTAGGATTTAAAAAAAAATATATAGATATCAATAAAATCAAATAGAAAAAATTTCGTTCAAAAAAATGAAAATTAAATTGATTAACTCCACTTGTAAATATTTACCGAATTTTAAATTAAAATTATGGCTTTAAAATTTTACTGCACAAAAGTTAAGAAAATTTTAGAGGAATTTAAAAAATAATTAACCAAACTATATTGTCGAAAAAAATGAGGTATTGTGGATAAATTAATGAGATGTAAGTGGTATTTTTACCCTTGATTTGTTGCAGCGAGAATGAATACGAAGAGGAAGCTAGTGAGGGGGACAGAGAGGCCGGGGAGGATAAAACTCACTTCCTAGTGTGGTGTAATGTATAGTGTGTAGTGTAATGTAATGTAGGACTGATATATAGGAATAGTGGATAGGGATGGTGGCCCTTAAAGTCAGGTTCCCATGCCCCCGGGCTTTACCATCTTTTTCTATTCAACCGCGTATTCTTTTTGGCTCCCTGGAGGCTGCGTGCCACCTGTCCCTAAGTCTGGACCCATCAACACGGACCGATTCGAGTAGATCCTATGTATATGTATATGTAAGTGGATAAAGTGAGAGCTCTGTCATCCTGTGTATTCCTTTCGACACACGTTAAACAACGCTGGCGGTACAAGGTACCAGAGACGTAATAAATATAAATACAAACACACTGGAAACTAATGTTTGGATTTACTGATTTTAACTTGATTTAATGCTACAGTTTTTATTATTGATAGGTTTTGATTCTATTTATAGTTCTTATAATGAAGTTCTCAAGATTAACTTACATAAACAAGTAAATAATTTAATTTATTTTTTATATTTCAATTTTTAATAAAAATTCTGTCATAACAAACTAAGAAATAAAAATTATTTTTAATAATTTTGAAATAGGAATAAAAAGATAAAAGACAAAATTTATTTTTCTGCTGAAAAATTGTAAGGCACTTGATATCAATGTCTAAATTTTGTTGGTAGATTATTTTTAAAAGTAAACTAGTTATAAAAATATTTTTAAATTTACAAAAATAAACAGAAATTTTTACACTGATAAAAAATTTAACAGTGTACCCAAAAATTTTTGTATCTATTATAACAGAAGATCTATTAATTGTTCAGTTACTACACGGAAAGAACAAGATGACACTGGATATCATCCCAGATTATACTCAATGATATATGTGGTGAAAAAAATTTTTAGATAGTAGCTAGTATAATCCAGATTAAACTGGGTGATATCTGGATTATACTCATTGTAATCTGGATTATACTAGCTACTATCTGAAATTTTTTTTCACTCTGTATAATCTGGGATGATATCCAGTGTCATCTTGTTCTTTCCGTGTAGTTGTTCATATAAATGATTTTTTTCAGTGTTATACTTTTAAAAAATGACCGTACACTTTTTTGGAGCAAATTTAGCGCGTTTTATTATTCAAATAAGTAGACGGATGAGAAAATGTTTACTGCAATGTTCGTTGGGAAATTCATGCTCTAAAATTTTTGATCGACGAACATTTTTGAGACTTTTATGTAGTTAGAGTTATTTCGAAAAAAAACTTTGAAATTTAGCTTTTTGTTTTTTACCTATTTTTTAAAAAAAGTTAAATTTTGGAAAATCATTTTTTTTTTTGGTCATTCAAAATACTATTCCACACTTAATTTGATACTTACCTAAGAATTAAGAATTAGTTCAATTTTTTTTTTTTTTTTTTTTTTTTTTTTTTCGAGGCTAATAAGAAACGTGTGAATATACAATTGTATAATGTAATAAAATTAATCAAAAATTTTCCGATAGAGAATTTTATTTTTAGCATCAAATTTGGTATTCCCAAAAATAATCATAATAGTGTGAAATTCAAATAAATTCGTACCGCTGTTATGTCCAAGGGCGTTTTTAGAGCGGTAGCGTAAACGGTGGAGGTTTGGACTAACAGTTTAAAGAATACGCAACGGAGGTTTTAATTCCGTTGTTTTAATTATTTATGTGGGACGTTTTCGAGATACGAACTTACCACGCCTTCGTTTGAGACTGTTCACGGATTTAATGTAAGAGTAGATGTACTTACTACTTGTTGATTTATTTCTTAGGATCGGATCCGTGATTCCGGGGCTGATCGTGATGCCTTTTCCTTGATTGGGCCCCTTGGTTGGTTCTCGCAGCGGATGGAGTAGGATGGATTTGGGCTGCTTATATTACGGGCTTCTTATTTTGTAAAATGAACTTGTTGGAAAATGATTTCACTTTAATTCAGATTTATTTATAAAAATTAGAACTTACACTTTCACAAATTGATTTTTATGTAATTTATTTTAATGAATTTTAGTGATTTAATTGAGCTAACGTCCTCCAGTCCCCCGTAGGGTAAAGTGCGCAAATTTAGCTTTAAAAGATCTTTAGTTACTTATTGACCGAACTCTCGCCTAAGTGCAGGGCAAATTAAGACTTTGAGATTCCGGTTCTCTAAATTATTAAAACTAATACGTGGCCTGCCGGTTGAACCGAGTCTGAACTCGTCTTAAGTGCAGCGCAAATTAAGATAAGGGACTTTTACAAGGCACGGGTCCGTCAATTAAACGCGGAAGTCGAATTAACTGCTCGAAGACACTACGTGGCCTGCCGATTAAACCGCGTCCAAACTTCCTTTAAGTGCAGTGCAAATTAAAGCAAAGGACTCTACAAGGCACGGGCCCGTCAGTTAAACGCGGAAGTCGAATTAACTGCTCGAAGACAAGGCGTTGGCTGTTGATCGCCTTTTTAAATACTCGCGGTGCTGAGATTGCAGAAGTCCCCGCTAGTCAACCAGCAGTCGCGTAGTTTATATTTTATTGTGGCTTTCGCGCATGGAGAAGTCTTCCATCTGCGCGGGTGATTTAAATTTTAAAAGAAAAATTTTGGGGTGGACATAACACCGCCTACTTCCCGAAATAAAATTTCCTTATCCATTTGTCCGGGCCATTAATTTTCGGAATAACTTACATTAGTAAAATCGAAATCCATGATGTTAAAAACTAAAATGAGCCACCTGCATATTTTTTGTTAATGAAAAGCTGTACAAACCCATCTTATTTATAGTCTCGAATAAAAAAATAAAGGGGATTTTTTTATAAATTTTTTACACATCTCGCGGGTGTAGAACGTAGGACGTAGGAGTGAGGGGGAGTGAATAAAGTAAAGAATAAGTTCCCTCAAATAAGTATAGTATTTGTATTCGTATTTGATAAGGCCCAAATGGTGTTGCATTAAAAATATTCTCGGGAGTACAGATATTTCCTTTATATAAAAAATTTTTTTGATCGTCTGTGAAACAGAATCTGACCAGATGTCGGTCCTCGTAATATCGGGGGTCGAGGCTACTGAGATGACGGCTGAGATGCCCAACATAAAGCATCAACCATAATATACAGCAGGTAGAGTTTTATTCGGTTTGATCTAAGAACCCCAAGTGCGCTTTGATTTAAGGATTGTAGATCGTACGAGAAAATTTTTAAATAATACCGGCTCAAAAGTCGACTCGTCATTAAGCCGAAGCAATCTTTAACTTTACTATTATAGAGAAGGAGATATTTTTACCACCTGATTTAGTGATTCTTTAGTTCTAGACCGATGAGAACCGGAAACTGCTTAAATCAAATCATGATTATACTTTCCTGTGATTAATAGAAAGATACGAGACGGCTTTGTTACAAAGAAAACCTAGACTCGGGATAATTTCGAGATGTTCGGTGCCCTATTATTTTGGAAACACGTTTTCCGACTTTCATTGGGATGTATCAACAATATGCTGTCCAAATAATTATAGTGATTGTTTTAATGGACGGAATTGGTTTTGGGAGGAAACTACTGGTTTTGGCGAAATTCAAAGTCCATCAAGGAAAAGGAAGCGTTGAAAATTTTTTAATGGGCTCGAAAATGGTGGGAAACATTTTTTGTGAAGAAAATAGAGAAACTAATGACTAATGATACAAAAACTATTTGTCGTTTTAAGTGACAGCTAATGAAGCTTAAGTTAATGATGATTAAAATTTCAAAATTTTAGACTTATTATTTATTTGAAAATCTGTTCAAAAATTTGTTATTGTACTTAAAAATTTTTTTCTTAATTGAAAGTCTATTTTTGATTACACAATAGCATTAAAAAATATTTAATTACGACATTAAATTTTTCACTGAAAAACAATTTACTCTCAAGTTAAGAAAAAAAAATTTTTTTTATAAAATGTACAAGATTTTTTAATTAATTTAAGAAATTATACAGTCGGCTCAAAAATTAAATACTTAACTCAAGTATTCATCAATACATCAATGTATTGAGTCGCAGAAAATTTTTTTTCAAAACTAAAATAATGAAAAATAATCCCAAGATTATTCTCGAACCCTTTATCACTTTATTAGAATTGTAAAAAAAATTATTCGGACCTAATTTGTAGTTTAAGAAAATTTCCAAAAAAATTTACCAGATTTTGTATTTTAATTTTCAATTTTCCATCAAATAAAAAATTCTGATTCTTCTAAAATTGCTACCATTTATTTTTGAGAATATTTTAATAGTAGTTTTAGACCAGTTAAAGAAAAAAAAAAAATTAGACCGAATTTGTAGAAAAAAATTGTTCGGATTCTGTTTCTTAATCATAATTTTTTTTTTATTCAAGAATATTCAAGTACTAATAATTAAAGCTTAAAAATTGAGTTTAATTAAATCCATTTGTTTTTTTTATTAGTTTTTGGTAATCATTAAATTTGAAAAAAAAAAAAAAAATTATTTGAAGTAAAATTTCCGCTAAAAAAATTTCAAACAAAACAAATTTTTTCTTTAATGAATTCAATAATTTTATATCATAAAAAATTTTTTTTCGTACCATCAACCGAGCTTAACCGATAATTTAAATCATAAATAAATTTCACCAGAAAAAATAAAAACAAGACTCTAAATCCTTAGATATTAATTTCAAAAAGTTGACTAAAGAATAAAAATAAAACTTGAACTTTTTTGCGGGTAATACTCCACCGAGTGCGTGTAATAGCCGCGTGTGTCAGACACACGAGTAATGCGTAAAAAAATAACAATAATAACAAAAATGAATGGTGGTGTATTGTAACCCTTGAGTCGCGCGCGTGCCGTCACCTTTTTCACCGAAACAGCGAAAAAAAGCGATAAAATAACCCGTATAAGCCAATAAAAAATTCTCCTCAGCCTCAGCCCTTGAGCCCTTCTTGCCTTTCAAAAAATCCATTTTTCCCCCTGTCCCTAGCTGCGTTGGATATAAACCTAAGCTAAATAAATAAAGTAACCAACGATCAACGATATTTGGCGTGATCGTTAGAAGCGTGCAACGGACAATTTTTTCAGAGTTTTTTTACCCCAAAATCATAGTGCGCGGTTGAGAAATAGACACGTCCATACGTCCATCAGGCTCTAGGCAATTTATTACTAAATTTTTTTATAAAAACGCGGAAAAGAAGGGTCTTCATGCCCACATGCCCAGTAGATATTCTCCCTGCACTGTGAAATAATAAAAATATAAATAGAGAAGCTGCAGCTTTGAGTTTTTTTTTCGCCTTCGCGCTCGCGTATCCACCCCTCGATATAGATTTTTGTGCATCAGTATGTATACATGATCACGAGAATAAGGGAAGGAGATCGGGAATATGTAAAAAAAAAAACGAAAAAAGGGAGAGTACATGAGTAAAAAACGGGAAGGAGCGTTTCCTTCTCTTGATATGTTCTCTTCTGAAAATGTTGGTCCGCTTGACGACCAGCAATAACACATGGTGTTGTTTTTTTCGCTGTTTTTTCGCCCGGTTCAACCCCGGAAGGGGGGCCTGTCCGGCTGGGCCTCATGCATAAGAATTTTGTACAAGGGTATATATTATAATAAAAAATATAAAAGCTAGATAAAAGAATCGTGTTTAGAATGAGAAATGGATTTGTGTTCACATTTTTTTAGCTAACGGCCATTGGGCCCAATTTCAATAGACGGTCCATGGGTTTCGGGCCTATTTTTTAGGTATTATAAATTTTTGCTCAGGATTTTAGTAGTTTGAATTTTATTTAAACATAATTAATTTTGAGCCTTATATAGTCCTTTTCAAACAACTTGTACTATTTTAATAGTACTTATTAAAATTTTATACGAAAAATAAATTTGTGTATGAAAATTAACAATGATCAAATTGGGGCCTTATCAACACTTATGCCCAAAAAAGTCCGAAAATGTCAACGTATAAGTTATGAAATTTTAATTCTAAAACAGTAATGCCCAAAAAAGTCCCAAAATGTCAACGTATAAGTTATGAAATTTTAATTCTAAGAAAGAATCTATTTCATATTAAAATTGACAGCAAATAACTTTGGGCATTACGTTGATTTGTAAGGCCCAAAATATTCACCAAGTTTAAGTATAATGCTAAAAATTACATTCAAATTGGATCTTACTACTACTACCATTACAGGGCCCATAATTAGGCCTCGAACAATATTATATTTAATTAAAGCAAGATTTTGTCAGATTTAGAGGATAAATATTTGCATTAAAAAAATCTTTTAATAGGCCTTAAAAATGAATCTTAAAAAAAAATAATACCGAATAATCGTAATAATAGTATACATGAATTTAAGTGATACGGGTGTTATTGTATTGTGTATGTATAAAAATGATGATGAGGGGTACTTTGTGTAGGTGTATACAGTACACACTATATAACACACTCTCGGGGCCTTATTGTATAACTTTGATGTTATAGAATGAAATTTAGGATGGTGCAGACATCCAGTCAATGCATCAATACCAAATTTGCACACTTAAACGGATTACAGATGTTTTCTAGGCCTTAACGGACAATAAGGCCCAGTATGAGTTTTTTTCATTCCTTCACATTCACCGGAGATTTCCCCGGGGCCTGGTTCTCGCTCAATGATACACAATTGCAACGCCGAGAAGACTGACACCCGCGTGCACGCGATCCTTTTTCATCATTTTGGGACCGGCATGAATAATCCACCGTCTAATACCATCTCCAACGAAAACTTTTGGGACTTATACTTTACTTATACATTTATACAAATCCACGACTTTCTTGTGTTGTATTTATGACAGACGACTTTGATGGCTTTCATTCACGTGGTAATTTCATCATACACACGACACGGTTCCTTTCATTCACATAATCCAACATTCAAATAAAAATTGACACTTAGAAGGCCCAAAAATATTTTTCATACCTCTACAAGTCAACAAATACATTCGGATATGTATGTTTAATAGTTACGTAACAATTGTCTATAATTTTTTATTACACTTAAAAAAATTTTTATTTTGGGCCTTATTTTATATTTTTTTTATTTAAACGCTCGATGTAAAAATAAACTTGAGTAATTACTCAAGTCAATTTTTCGGACTTGTTAATTTTTGGATCTTGTATATTTGGATCTCACAATTATAAAAATAGTTGAGAAAATTTGGGGCCCTATAAATTTTTTACCTTACATTTTGTTTTCATATTTTAACCTCTATTGTCTAAAAATAAATAAAAATAAAAAATCATGCAATTTTATTTTGGGCCTTATTAAATTTCTGGGTCTTGCCAAGTCTTTACAAAAAAAAAACATGTCTCTAAACTATCTATAACAGAAAAATAAAGATGTTTTGCACTTGCTACCGATCCGGGTGTATTTTGAGATTTATTTGACCAAAAAAGGGACTTAAGACCCGACGCTAACGCTTGACCACCCCCGTCGCCGACCACAAACAAAATTTCCCTCAGCTGGTACATTTGTCCAGACCGCCCAGTATATTTGTTTGGACAATCCGACACTACATCATTAATAAGGCCCAAAAGCATCAGCAGCTAAAAGTCAAGTTTATACAGAATAAAAAATGTAAAATAACTTTTAGTACACCAGGCAATAAAACCACGTGGGTTTAAAAAGCTATTGACAGAGTCAAGTTGTTGATTGGTACTGATAGGGAGGGGATTACTCGGGGCCTCATTGTCATGGCACAGGCGCGTGGGTATTAAAAAAAAGTACATAATGAAAAGGGAGCTGTTGCGGGGTTAAGTTTGCTTATAACGTCGATGTAATCAATAGATCCGCTAACCAGACGTTAAAAAGAAAACGTCAACCCTTTTAACAATAAAAAGGGGCCTTACTTTACTCTCTCGTTACCCCCACCAGTGGAATTTGCTTCTTCACCTGTAATCGGGGCCCCTTAATATTGTGATAGCTCAATACAACCGACAATACTATCGACCTAAATCTTTAGCCGTCGGACCCCTTTTTTTAGATTGTAGCTCAATACACAAATTGGTTCGTGGATTTTTTCCTTTTGGGCCTCATTCAACCCTTCTTACCTTAGACTCTTTGAGGGACTCGTGTGCGCTTACACTCTATAGAGAGAAAATAGGTGTTACAGATCGGAAAATATATTAAAGCTTTTAAACGGGAGTCAGGGAGTTGTATCGAATCTGTGATGTCGTTACTTGAATGATGAACAATCGAAAGGGGTTTACTTTTATATTATTATCATCATTATTGTGTATAATAACAAAAAAATATAATAATGAAATAAAGCCGACTAATGTACCAGGCTCAAAGATTTTCAGTGTTTAGCGGTCCATGACACGCGCAGTCCCCTTTTATGGATTTTTTTCTTTTATTTTTTTTCCATTCATCGTGGCCACGTAATACATTTTTATTTTACAAATACAATTGATTTTTCACAGGTGATTTTTAAAATTTGATTGTTTTTTCGATACATTGGGATTGAAAAGTCAATGCAGTTATTTTTTACTTTTATTGCATAAATAATTCTTTGACTTTATACGAGTTCAAGTTTATTGAAAAATTATATTTTAATACTTCATAAATTACTTTTGGTAAAATTTTGGGACTACATTGATATCTCGAGTCAATGCAATACATTTATGGCGAAGATTGTTTGACTAAATAAGATTAAAATTTATTCATAACTAATTTTTTGTCGTCATATTGTTGACTTCATTGTAAGTCAATTATAATGCAGTTAATTTTTATTTTCTCAGTAAAAATAGGTGTTTAATTAAAAATTATTCTATAAAAATCAGTTTTTAGCTCGAATAATTGCTCAATTAAAAAATTCAAAATCTAAATCCCAAGTTAGATTATTAGTCACACTTTCAATAAGATAAAAATATAAATTTACGAAATCAAATGTTCAATTTTTAATTTTAAATATATAAACAGTTTTATTAATAAAAAGATGACTCGAATGTTCATTATCTCTAAAATAATTTCTATAAGCCTACTCAGCTTCAAAAATTACTCACAACCTTATCTATTTCACACGACCTTTAACCTCTTTCCACCATAAATCTCAACCTGAATCGGGCCAATTATCAGTAAAAATAACATAAGCCCTCAAGAATCCTTGAAATCAATTATTAAACTTTATTCAAATCCCAAGTTGCACTCCACCGTCATAATCTAAATGAAAAAAAGCCAGCAGATGAAGTGCATCACTGTCATGGATAAAAAAAAAGTCTGAGGAGAGGTAAAGGTAAAAATAATATAATAAAAATAAATAGTATGTAAAGAAAGAATACTAACTACAATATAAAGAATACATATACAGCTGGTGACAATCTGACAAAACTGACCCCTAGGGCATGGGAGAGTGGGGAGCGTTTAGGGCCAGTGCGTGAGTTAGGCCCACACCGGACCCCCAAGGGTTCCCATAACCTCAGCTGACCTCTCGGACATACCAATACTTGCCCATTTACCTATAATATCATTATCCTGCGAAGTATAAATAGAGTGTATGCAAAACTTGAGAGAATAATAATGGTAAATCGATCGATTACTTGGACCCCTCCTCTCGAGGGACTGCTCGGGGCCTTAGTCCTTCTTCTACTGGGCCCTTTTTACATAATATTCTCAGTCTAGTTGACTATTTAAATATTCGTATAAGTATACGCGGCATGACTGAGTCTTTTCGTAAATTTGAAAAAGAAAAAAACCCATCGACAAAAATATGCGTAAAGCCTCCCATTATTTTTTTCACTATTTTCTTTCACTTAAACTTTATTCAAGTCGACTGTAATTTCTACATCAAACGACTCGTGAGTCGTGAGATTTTTTTCTCCAGGCTCAAATGTATATAGTACGCCTCAACAAGGGCGAGATAACGAGGGCCACAGTTTCATTATTTCATTCATCATATATTCACATTCTGGGGGTTGTTTTTTACGCGTACGAATAAAATATGAAAAAAAAAAAAAAAATTCTCTGACCGTTTATGACCTTTGAACTCGAATTTGAATTAAATCGTATACAGTTATTTATGAATAAAATGCTAAGAAAATCTTACAGAATAGTTATAAAAATTGTGTCTACTGAGCTGAGATTTTTTTAAGGAAAATATATGCTGTGAAATGGATATCGAGGTTTCTGTAACATTTTTTTAGCCCGCTATCGCTGGTGTGTCACTGACCGTTGGTGAACTAAGTCGATTATCTTGTGTGACCTACGAAAAAGTGTCGCGCTTTATTTATTATTTTGCTTTTTTTGTTGATTTTAGTACTGAAGAAAATTTTTTTTCGACCAAAACTGATAATTGGGATTATTGTTATGTGCTGGCTTGTTAACTTTGTATAAAGTGATTAGGCTTAAAAAATATTTATAAGTATAGTACTGTCAGAGATTGATTTTTTTTTTGTAAATGTTTTATCTTAATAGCTTGTTTGACATGAATTATTAACATATTTTGTGTCTGTCTTGTTTTATTAAAATATTTTAATTAAATACAAACGAGTAAATTTTAGTTTAATTTAAAAAATAAACAAAATTTTGCTTACTAATTTGTTAATTTTTTCCATGCTTTTTTTCAAAAATTTGAAGATAAAGAATTTTTTTTTTTTTAAATAAAAAAACAAATTTTGTACAAAGCAATTTTTTATGCTAATATTTAAATTATTTCACTCAAAAAATCACTGGAGTAATTTCTTTTTTAATTTTAAGAAATTTTTTAACATTCAAAATTTTCAAAAGTAAAATCTTAAATGGTTTTAAATAAAAAAAAAATATTCCGAAAGCAACAAATCAAAAATCCTTAAAAATTTTCCTTGTAGAAAAAAGAAAAAAAAACATATTCGTTTTTTAAAAAAAAAAAAAGTTTAGAAAAAATTACAATATTTAAAAATCTAAGTCCTTGAAAAATATTCATCGAAGGTTAAAAATTACTCATTACAATAAAAATTACGTTAATCCCTACCGCGAGAAGAAAGGGCTGCAATAAAAAGATTTAAAAATACATTTCCCTTTAAATTTTCCATCTCTCTTCCTCTTCCATATTTTGGGGACTCCGACCCCGTAAAATATCGAATGTCTCTTTCTAGTCATCTTTACGCTCACTTATTGACAATAACCAGGTAAACAGAACCCGGGCGAAAAATAGGAAAATATTACTTTAATCCTTTAGTTTATAGTACACAGATAGAACTTAAACCTTTTAGGTATTGTTGACATTTTCTTCTATTGAATCTTGTTGGTATTTTTATCATCTGTATCTCCATCTCCATTCACATAAACATTTTATTTTTGACGATATTTTTAAACTATCCCCAATAAAAAATATAAATAGGAAGCAGAAGTAACCACTTTCACAGATAATGCGGCACAAGGCACAGAGCAAGAGCCCACAGTTACAGTCAAAAGGTCTACTGTATTTTAACAAATACGAATATTTTGCTTTCTTTCGGGCAGTTGAAGTATTTTGTACTACTAATAAAACAATAAAATTACAAGACAACCCTTTGGACGTTTTACTTCCCTAACTACTAACCCTTTTTTACCCAAGTAATAAAAAAAGGAAAACTTTTTAAACCATATTTCCGAATAAGGGACCAATGAATCGATTTAATAAAATTGTCAAAATATTTTAACCCTTTTTTTAAAGAGACTTTGCCGTAGGTACCCTGAATTTTACAAAGTAAATATAATAAAAAGGTACTTTTTAAAGGGAAAAGAGTTACTTCAGAGTTCAAGCTAAATATTTTTATTGCTAGTCATAATTTAAAAATTTTTAAATTTCCATTTTAAGTCAAAGGGTTTTTTTTTTTTTTTTTTTTTTTTTCATTGTTATACATTTTTTAACGCACTGGAATATTTTTAAGGATAATTTATTTAACGTTTACGGTTGATGATTTTACTACGATTATGAGTAAAAAATATTTAAATTTGTATTAATTATTTTGGAGCTTTTGAATGAAGAATTTTGCTTTTTTATCTAGAGTTATAATTTTTTGATCCAAAAGAAATAATTTTTTGAATTAAGAAAACAAAATATTTTGAAGCCAGAATTTTGGATAAAATATTTTTTTTATAATTTTTTGTTAATTGTTTAATTTCACAGTCACTTTTTATTTTGATACATTTTTTTTTAATTATTCTATTTCACAGTTTATTTTCAATAATAATTATAAAGATTTATAAAAATAATTTTTTAATAATAATATTTAACATTCTTTATTGCATTTCAAGGATATAATCTTGTGTACAAGAAATAGAGAGTTTAATCAACAATACATCAATTTTATAAATACAAATCTGGTACGTAGAGTAATGAAATTCCAAAGGCAAAACTACGAATGCTTCTACATTGTGATCTTATAATTAAATAAATGTTTTACTAAATACTCTAGATTCAATGTTTCATTTATGAATTTTTTATAGAGAAAATTAAATGTTGAGTTACAAAATTTTTCATATTAATAAAAATTTAGCCCTCTAAAAATCTTTAATAAAATATGTTCACACAAGTCTAAATTTCCAATTTTTTTCGTATACATAAAAAAAAATTTATTTTTTTATTTTTTTATTATTATTACAAAATTTTTTCTTATCGAAAAATGGACATTTTTTAATTAAAAAAAAAAATTATTTTATTGTTGATAAACTTAAAAATAATGTAAATTAAATTCATACCAAACACTGAAAAATTCCAAGAAACATCCCTCAACCCTCTAAAAAATTTTTCTTTATTCCACAAGACTCTCATCTACCTGAAATTTTCAAAAAAAAAAATCTATTCACCACTTCCTTCATTAATAACTAAACATTTTCCACTAAAAAATAATCACCGCAATCTTAACTTCCTTGTTCCTTCCCACAATCCTTCAATTTCCATATCCATATCCACAACCCTGCACCCTAAACGAAAAGTTGACCCGAAACCCAGAGCCTCCACCCAAAAATAAATAAACACAAACATAAAATAACAAACACGCACCCACCCATTCTACAGATCGTCACACTACAAACTATATATAATAATATAATGACGATTGTAATCTTTCCTTCCGCTTTTCCTTCATATTCATCTCAACCATCATACATCTGTTTCTCGCTGTTACCTTACATAACTTAACTATATATATAAAATAAGAATAACTAAACACTTTCCACTTCTTGTTCTGCCTCATCACTTCACAAAAAAAATCCCACGATCCTCGATCCCAGAAACACCAGAAAAATCTAAAATTAAGTCCGAGTCTAAATTTGTTAAAGTACTTTCACACAGTCTCACCATCAACAGTGCACATCCTGGCGCCCTACTCCCTATTCTCCATGATATATTATGTCTTAAGAATTATACACATTTTTGATCTGTCATAACCATAATGATACAGTCAATCGGTCATGTAAATTTTGGCATTTTGAATTTGTACCTGACCTTCAAACAATCCGATGAAAAATACAGCAAAGAAAAAGTGTTCTGAAAAGCTATTAATCTCTGTTATTTAACGCGGCCAAAATATTAGCATATCAAGTTACATTTGTAGACAACATATGTATATCACTTAGACTTTTGGGTCCGGTAATCGATCATCTCGTCACATCACATCTTCAATATAATGTCATACATAATATAGTATTATAATATATTTATATTCGTAAGATGTTACATTAGTTGACTTGGCGATTTTGGTGCCCGAAAAAAGCAGATGCAGTAGAAAAGGAGGGCTAATCATCTATTGAAGCGAACTTGTGCTAAAAAACAGAGAAGGAAGTATACATTAAATGAAATAAAAAGTTTTAAACCCAGCCGCAGGCTTGTTGGGCTCTTAGAGCCTTGATCATTGTCATTCAAAATTATGTAGTCGTACTATCGTATGCTACGTGTTGTAAATCGGACGGTTTTAAATTAGGGCGGCAAAGTGATGAACAAGGATGGATTCTACAGAAGAAAGAGTGGAAGTGGTAGTTAAAAAAGTATTAAAAGTGGTGGGGGGGGTTAAACAAAAAATAGTCATGGAATGGAGGGAAGTGTGTAGTAGTGTGTGATGTGAGATGTATGTTAGTCGTTCATCATGATGAAGAGACGTGGACCATATGCAGATTAGGCACAGATGCTTATTATTGTTATTATTTTTTCAGAAAGGGTCTGCTGGGCATTCAAAAAATCCGGTTTTTTTTTCGCGACAAAAAATATGGAAAAAAAGTTGGATAGGGCGAGGCGAGGTGGTTGGTTTCGGGGAGTAGATGATGAGGGGAAGTTACGGCGAACGTTGACGGACAGTGGACGATTTGGGGTTGAAGATATTCAGGATTTTGTCAACTGAATTTAGGGGTCAGTTTATTTTGAATTATTTTTGCTGAAAATTAAGTACTACACTAAAAAAAAAATTTTTTTTTAAGAAAAATAATTTTTTAAAAGTATTGTATTTTTGTTATTTGAGACAATACTTATTTAAGATTGATAAATTGTAATTTTTAAATGAGGCGAAAATTTTTTCATAGCAAAATTTTACTTTTGAAGTTTTTTATTGAAATTATATCATTTATGTTATTATTTTAAAAAAATTATCAATAAATTTAATTTTCTTTCAAAAAGATATTTATTACAAGTTTCAAAAAAATAAGCTACCGATATTTAATAAAGGTATAATTTTTGTATAATTTTTGTTCAAATAAATGACTAATATATACCCGTACAAAAAAATTCTGATTCAACATGAATTTAATATTGAAATTCATATTTTGACACAAATATGAATTAGTTTTGAGATTAATCTAAATTTGAAATTGATTTGTAGATAGAAATTAGCACGCCTGTAGATCTTTCGATCCTGCTTCAGAATTTTAATAAAGACTTAAGAATACTTTATGTATAAAATTTATCCTAAACATTATTAAATCTTTATTAAAATTCTGAATTAGGATTGAAGGTTGTACAGACGTGCTAATTTTTATCTACATATCAATTTTTAAATTTAGATTGATCTCAAAACTAATTCATATTTGTATCAAAATATGAATTTCAATCTTAAATTCATTGAGAATCAGAATTTTTTTTGCACGGATAGTTCTTAAATAAACTCTTCTATCATCAGTGCACAGTTATTTTAATTGTGTAAATAACAAATTTCGTTCGATTTCAACAAAGCAAAATACAAAACATTGACTAATACTAGTAAAATTATTTAGCAACATCGATTACCTTCAAATTCAATCAACCAAAACGAAATAACAATTCTAATCTTCTAAATATACGTAAAAATGAACGATTCTCTAATCTCAAAAAATTTCATCATTCTTTTTTTAAAAATAAATTGAATTACCCATTACTTTATATTTTACTAATAGGTAAATATCAACAACGAAATATCTAATTACCTTTGAAGTTATAAAATATCAATTACCGAAAAAAACGATCTAATTCTTGAAGCCTTAAGAAGTTTTTTGTATAACTACAATTAAATCAAGCGTGAGAAAAAAAGAAAACACGTTTAGTTGTCTCGCAATAGCCTGAGCCTGCAATGCCCAATAAAGAAGGTATCAAACCGTGGTATCTCGAGACAATACAATAAAGGACAAGCAACAACAAAACTACGCGCACTATTCCCATAGTTTTTTCCAAAGAAAGCTATCGACGATATTCCATTAGAACACATTATCCTCCATCTTGCACTTCAACTATTCAGCATACAGCATACAAAATGTCACCTTGTTCCTTCTGTAACCTAACAACAAAAAACTACAGAATTTATAGATACAAATCGGCTTTGAGGTTATCTTGCGCGCGCACACAAGTGACCACCTTGGCACCTTTATTGAGATTAAGACCAACCATGCATAACTTTTGCTCTTTCTTCTTTTTATATATTTTATATTATATAACTTATAACATATAAATATTCAATCCCATACAATACAATAGCAGAGAAAAGACTAAGAAAATATGTTTTATCCAATTTCTTATTTTTAATATTTTTTACTCAACTAAGCATTCAGTTTTTATGGCTTGGATGCTTAACAAGTAAAAGCTTCTTCAATTTAGCGAAAAAATTTTTCAATTTATTGAACATTTAGTTTAAATCAAGAAACTATTTGAATAGATACAAGACAATGAATTTAAGGGAAAAAAAGTTTACTGTTAGTGAGAAAAGAAATTTATTGTTTCAAGTATTTATTGCAGAGGAAAAAATTTTATTTTGAGCAAACTGATAATCATAGTAAACTTTACAGTATTCCTAAATTTATTTTATATTTTGTTAAATTTAGTGAAACAAATTTTATCAACAATAAATAGTTCCGCGACAGTAAATAAGTGGCAACTGGTAGTCTAAAGTTTTCATTTGCAAAGTGGTAGATTGAGTAATTAAATACTACTCAAAAGTTATATCCGAAACTTATACTTGAAAATGTTCCGAACACTTGGTATGTCAATTTGATGCACACAGAAAAAAAAATTTACTTGAATCGAGTAAACAATTTTGAAGAATTTCATCTTCTTGATTTAAGTGGAAAAATTTTTAAACTAAGAAATTTTTCTTGATTTAAGTAAATTTTATTCAATTTAAGAATTTTTCGTCTCGATTCAAGACAATGAAACTTTTCAAAATTTTTTTCTTGGATCAAGAATTTTTCTCTTGATTTAAGTTAATTTTTTTTTCAGTGCAGAAAAGGTATATCTTATCAACAATAATAACATCTTTGAATGGTATGATTTACAAATTATTCTTCGAGTTATTTGATTCATTTAGCGTATTTCTAAATTAATATCTCATTCTTAAACTGGGAGTAAATTGATTTTAATTAGAAAAATTTTTTTGAAACAATTGCAAGAAAAGAATAATTATACTTGCAATATATGTCTTTTTGGAATTCAAAACACACGTGCTTTCTTGTGTTCAATCAATCGAAGTACGTTATTAATTATCTTTCTGATATGACTAGAAATTTGAATAGCGCGCTACGCGCGCGCCTAAATTTTAACTAACAATGAATCGTGGCCCGATTTTTGCGAGTTTCAACCTTTGACTAACTTCAAGACTATCATGTATTTTAATTTAGAGGATAAAAAGAATTACATCTTGTGCTATATATTTCGACTACATCCTTGAAGATAATTTTCGAAGCTAATAAATCTCACAAAGTTTGATCAACTTTTCTGAAACATTTTTTTTTTATTTATACGTTTTAAGTCGCATAAACTACTAAGGTCATGAGCGACTACTATAAGGAATAAACTTTTTGTGATTGGACTCGTTTTATTTGGGCTGAGCAGAATACTACACTTAAATATTGAAAATTATTCATTGGTGTACGCCGGGCTCGAACCCGGTCCAATGCTTTGGTAAGCAAGAGCCGGGCCCGATAGACTACTGCGTGTCAGATCTGAAACATTAAAAATGAATTTTTACTCAAGTCAGATTATACGCAATTGATAAAATTTTTATCTTTTAAATATTACAACTTTTAATTACTCAATTCAAATTTTTGACATGAATCAAGAGATTAATTTTACTGTAAAGAAATTTTTTTTCTCGCACTTGAGAAAATACTAAAAACAATTTTTTTCGAAATAATATAATACTCACCTTAAAATAAATTATTAAAAAAATTATCATAAATGAAAAATTCACCATTTTACTGGTAAAATTTATCAATGGTAAAATTACAACAAAAAAGTGATTGAAGTCTGGACTGATCCCTCCCCCTTTAGGTTGGCTTGGTCAATAAATTTATTATTTATAAAAATTAATATATGTACATACAATAATAATAATAATAATAATAACGGTGATGGCTATTTGAACTATAGAGCGTATGACATTATCCAATAAACAAAAATGCACCAGAGCGTTATGGCAGTATTTTTCACGCTGACAGTATCACGCTCAAAAACAACGATATTAATCTTTGTTGACACAAAGTATTACTTGTAGTTTTGTTGTTAGATAATGTATAGAATTTTTTTAATGCAGTTATAATTATATTGACGGTCTAACGGCCCTTAATGTCAGCTAATGAACGGATAAAAGGTGAGGATACCAATCGATAGTTTAGTTGCTTATAAAAAAAAATCCGGCTTGTTATTTTATATTTTTTGTGGGGGCTGACAACGGCTGGAAAAAATTGTTTGATGAATTTAAAAACAAATGCTGTGGTTACTATTATGCGACAAGCTTGTAGTCTTAATATTAATTTTAAATAAAAAAGAGTCACAATATGATGTGGCGTGGTGCTGTGATTGTGATATGGGGAGTGACAATGTACTCGATTTTATGTCACGTGCGATTGCTCAAACACCGCCTTAAAAAATAGTTAAAAAAACGTTGAAGTTATGTGATACGTAGTATGTACACAGTACACCTATACTATAATAATGGGTTTAAAAAATAGTGTTAGTCAATTGTCGCTAGCGAGCCGAAGAAAAAGTTTCTAGTAGTGGCGCTGAAAGTTATTTTTTGTTTGATTTTTTTTTTTTTTTTTTTTTTCTAGTAAAAAAGTTATAGTATAATGTTACTTTTTTTAACCAGGATTAGAATTCAAAAAAAAATTTGGGCTCCACTCTTGGGCTGGGGATGCTTCACTTTTTTACTCGGGTTTTGGGTTTGAGATCATTTTACGCGGGATTTAATAATCTCTATGACAATCGACCAATAAGTAGACTATAGAAAAAAATTTTTGCAGGTTCAAATTTTTTGCTGCTGTAAACTGAAGACTTTTGATTTTTAACATTAAAAAAAAAATGAAGGGCTTTTTTGTATTGTTACACCAAACTGGTTTATAGTAAAAGAATTTTTATTCAATGAATTCAGTGATGAGGCAAATCGATCGATAAGTTCGGAGTTGTGGGTGAAAATTGTTTTTAATAATAAAGTTTCTTGAATTAAAGTTATTAGCGTTCTTATTTATAGTTTATAATATATTAAATCGGTTCTTATTTTAAGGATATTTAATATTTAATGTTTATTTTATTTTCATACAACGTTTCGCCACTTTCGCAGCTTCCTCAGGTACTCAATTATCAACATCAACTGTTAAATTTATGTATAATAATCTCGGCATTCATACGGCTTCAAATTCCTATTATTAGTATAAAAAATTGTCAATTATTAATAAAATAATTCTATTATAAGTATTAAAATTGTCAATTATTAATAAAATAAAGTATGAAAATATAATTTTTTTTTAAATTTACAATAAGTTTTCACACTGTCGAAATAATCTCCAAAACATAACAGCTGTTTCTTGGATTATTCTTCACAACTGAATTCTGTAAAATGTACTTCAAAATTAATCAAAGCTTTTATTGATGTTGTAATTACTTACCTGAATATTTTTTCAAATTATTCTTCAGTTTTTCAGATTTTCAAAAATATCGACCAATTAAATATAGATATTTAAAAGTTTTTTTATACATGTATATCAAAATATAAAGTTTTGTCAATGTTAATAATGAATAAATAGAAGTACAAAGGAATAATTAATTGTTTGAATTTCGGTCGGCGGGACTAAGGTATAGTATTGATTGACTGAATAGAGAAAAAAATTTTTTAAGCATCGCGTTGAGTAATTTTGCGTAATGAGCGGAAGTAAGAGTGTTCTTGGAAGGAAATGTTTAGATGGATTTTTTTTTTCGATAAAAAATTGCTTTTTTTTTTGTTTTGAATAATTTGGAAAAATTTATTTTTCTAAAGAATTTAGAAGTTGATATTTTTTTATTTTAATACATCTATCTTGGTAATTTTTGGTTAATTTCTAAAGTTTCAGCTAAGATTGATAAGCCAAATCGGTCTTGTAGTTCGAAAGTTGTGGATGAAAAATTGTTTTTAATGATAATCAAAATTTCTTGAATTATTCTCTATATTTAAATTTTGTAAAATGTATTTCAAAGTTAATAAAAGCTTTTTCTGATGTTGTAACTTACTTCTTCGATCGTTTTTTCAAATTATTCTTCAGCTTTTAATATTTTAAAAAATATCGACCAATATTTACTTTTACGGGTTTTCTCTATAAACAACTTCTTGATAACAGATGGTATCTAAACTCCATGAAATGGATATTATAGCATCAGAAATAATTCACACTATTACATCTGTAATTTTATTTTCGTTTATAATTTTTGTCCAGCACTCTAAAGGTAGCTTCAAAAATTTGAAAAAGTCAAATTAATGACTATATTGTGATTTGTTTCCATCAACTGTCTCAATGTAATACCTCATTTGATATAAAAATTTACTGATAGATGAAAGTGGTATTAAAAAGTAATTATCGGTGAATTAACGATGTAAGCTTTATTCTATAATATTTAGACTTGATCGTCACTCTGCACTTGAAAGTTTTTAATTGTATTTATAATCAGTTATATAGATGTCAAATTTGTTGAATTGAAATAAAGTAATTAATACAACAGCTTATTTTTATATCAAGATTCGATGTAAAAAGAGTTAAATTGTGTTTTTTACAAAAAAAAAAAGTTTTTAAAAAGTACTTGAAAATATTTTCGGTATTATTTCATTTAAAATGATAATGAAGAAAATACTTTATGTTTCATCTAATGAAAATTAAAAATAAAAAATATGTATGACATGTCAATAATGAAAATTGAGCCTGAATTAAAAGAAAAAAAGGTCACTGTCATTAAAAATTAATTACATAAAAGTGTAGAGGTTTTTAAAATATAATTTATATACCCAATAAATTTTTTCAGCGCAAACATTCTTATGTAGTGACTGTTATATTAATGTAAAAAGCCAGTCAAGTGGATCATGGAGCCAGTGAGAGACCGAGAGAGCTCGGAGTAAAAAATAATAATAAAGATAGAGTTTAAAATAAAAAAAAATAAGTTAAATAAAACTAGTATTGAGAGCAATGGAAGTCAGGGAGCCGTGACTGTTTTCTGTACACAGCCTGTGTATAAAAATGTGTAGTAGGCATTATATAGATAGCAGTTTGTCAGAGAGCCGCAGGATCCTTCTCCTCACTTCTCTTCTCTTCTCATTTCTCGATCAAATTGAAAACGCACCGTCACACCCGGATGCCCTGCTGCCGTTGCCCAACCAACGAGTACAGCTCTAGACCGCTGACTTTAATGCTAAGCATCAAAATCGAAATCGGATTCCTGTATCTAGTATCTAGTCTAGATGCAGATACAGATATGAATACTGACTCCTGGCTCCTGGATCGGGTATATTTTATTTTATTTCATTTTATAAAGGCTTCTATAATGAAAACCTACCACCGAAAAATCATTTCACTCAGAGTTCTTGAGCGTTACTAAAATTGTTACAGGCCCCGACTAATTTGTACTCCCTCGGGATAAAAAATGACGCATCGATTTCTTTACAAATTTTTATTCCGCTTCGTGTCTGTTGTAGAGAACTGAAGAATTATTTTTATTTGGGAATTTATCGTGTGGAAATATTAAATTTATCAATTTTAACGAGTGATTTGATAGCTGAGATCTACTGGACGTAAATAGTGTAGTTGTGAAAATATTTACGTTTTTAAACTAGTAAGTAGTTTTTTAATGATAAGAAAATTGATTTGTTTTAAACTAAAATTGCTGAAAAAAAAAAATTAGCTTATACTGATAAAAATAAATTAACTTGATTCAAGAGAAAAACGTCTTGAACCAAAGAAAATAACTTTGGAAAATCTTTTTGGAAATTCCAGCAGAAAAATTTTTAACTGAAAATAAAGAAAAATTTCTTAGTTCAAAAACTTTTCTACTTGATAGAAGTTGATGAAACTTTCCTAAGTGATTTTTCATAATTCAAGGGTTTTTATTTTGAATAATCAAGCAAATTTTTTTATTCATATGCATAGAAAAATTTATTTAATTGATGAGTTTCATTAAACTGAGTGTTAGTTATTTAATTTCGTAAATAAGTTTCCCCAAAAATATCGATAGTGTGACGGAAAAAGTTATTGCCATAAAATTACTTTGTAATTTTAATTCTTCGAGGTATAAAGTGATAATTAAGCAAAAAAAAAATTAGAGAAAAAATTTTTAATGAAATTAAATAAATTTACAATTTTCTTAGTGTTAATTTAGTGATAAAGAATTTGTTCAATTATGCGATTTAATAACGCATGAATGGGCTGTAATGACATTTCACAACTGGTAGTTGTGAAGAAAAAGGTAACGAAATTTAAAAATAGTTTTTCATTTTAATTTTATCATTTTTTGGTAATAATTTGATTCATGTTAGTAATAAACTGATGATTTAATATTGACTATTCGCTTGATTACAAAATTTTTTTTAGATAATAAAAGTGACAAATAGTTAAACAAACATTTAAATAACTAAAAAAATTTATGATGTTTTGAAAAATCAAATCACGTCTCCAAAATTTTCTTTGAAAAATTAAACCCAATTGACTATAAAATAACACGTGTGACATTTTTTTATAAACAATCTGGATAAAAATAACTTGATAAATTCTATAACTGTGATGAAAATATATTTTCCACCTATTTATCACTAAATTAAAGTAACTTATATTTTTCCAATAAACCAGCCGGTGGATTTTATAGATTATTACCCGCGTGTAATGGTCTTCAGTAAAACTATTTTCCTCTCTATAAACTTCTGAATAAAACAAAAAACGAATTTTTATCATTTAAATTTCAATGTCTCATTAATATTTCAAAAATTTACACACAAGATTCCTTTTTAATTAACAATACTCTCAACAAATTTCCCCAATTTTTCCCCAATGAAATTTCGAATTTCCCAGTTGTCAATCTACCGTCAAAATTTTTTACGCCTCATCAAATAATCACCCGACTCACTTCATAAAATTTACCATAGAAAAAACCACAATCCAGATCTTTATTTTCCTTCTAAAAATTAAAAAAAAAAAAATCATAAACCAAAAGGGTCCTGAAACCAGCAGCCCCCAGACTATTTCAATCTTTCCCCCGCCTATTATCTTCACCACCCACTAGAATCATTCCTAAAAGTTCCCACATTTTCCTTCAGCGTGAATTTTCAAAATTACCTCCCCCACAAGTATCTCGCCTGTTCATCACCAAATCTGCGCTACATTTAGCCGTCTAGTTTTCATTTTTGGCGCTCAAAAAAACTCCTCAGCTCTAACCCAGCCTGAGACCTGTTACTTTAAACCCCCGGCAAAAAACCACTGAACTTATGCGCAAAAAATCTCAGAAAAAACCGAACCACCGTAAACAAACTCAAAAAATTAATAACAAAAACCTGTAATTCAAACAATACTTAATTACCCCCTTCCCTCCGAATACTCCCCCCCCCAAATTCCACACTACACTCGCTCTATTTTTCTCTCTTTCTCTCTGTGATACTCACAGTTATCATGAACAATTCCCCTCCCATTCACTCTTAAAGTCCCTCTGCCTCTTTACTCTGATGAGTCTGGAGCCTTGAGCTTCCAGCGGCGCAAGGGGAGGATACAAGACCGCGAAACGAAGAGCCACTACTACTATCTTCATTCTCTTTCCCCCTCAATCTCAATGCACTAATGCCTGAAAAGAAAAAGAGGGAAAACGGTGTACGGCATGGTGTGTCGGTAGGTAGGGATCGAAACGAAGAGGCCTGACGAGTACGACGACGTAGATGAACTTAAACGGTGTAGTGGGGGGCCCCAAGAGAGACGAAAGACTTCCACTACACACTACCACTATTTACTCACTTACAGTTAATGTACTGTCCATGTGAGTGTGTCTGCGTCTGTAGTAAGAAACGTAAAGAGTAAGGGGATTTCGGGCAGAGGGTAGGAGAATATACACGCTCTCTCTACGCTCCCTCAACTACTGCCGCGGACTAGTGAGTCTCCGTCTCACGACTCAGCGCAAAACATTCAGTCGGCAAAAAGTTGCCAAGGGGTGAGCACTTACCCCGCTATAATATTTTATATACACATATAGATATATATATATATATACGATATACATATATACATAGATATTTACCACACTCAACACACATGCGTAAATGTGGACACAAAAATAAAAAATAAAAAAATTTACGTGAGTGATTTTTGTGTTTAAATTTTTTATTTAAAAATTGAGTTGTTTTTTTTTTTTTCTATAAAAAAAACATTTTTTGTGAAAAAAATAATGAGTGTAATCTAAATTGTGGATTCAAAAACGTTTAAATACAAAAATAATGTGGATTTTAATTCCCGCGGGAATTTGACCGCGAAAATTTGAATTTCGCGGGAAATTTAAATTTTTGAAAAATAATAAAGTTTAATAGAATTAATAACTGGATTAATTGATAGAGATTAATTTATGAAGTGTGATAGTTAAACGGCCTCAAGCTGGTTTACTCAAATTACGCGTACGGTACCAAAATGGAGGTACGCACGATGGATTACAGGCCGATTGTACCCACGGGAGTCGTTGCTCCTGGGCTCCAGGATTATCACGCGGCAATACCCGATCTGAGCCCCCCAAGGAGCCAGGGCTCTTCTACGGGCGGCGCGTCCTCGATTGGCGAATACGCGCCAAGGATGTACACGCCACCTACGCCGCCAACTCCGCATGAAGACGAAAAGGTACCGCTTTTTTGTCAACCGATCCACCCGTGTTGACGTTTTTTGCTTTACCACGTGACTGATTCTGTTTGAGGATGATACTCGAGTTGATGACTCCCATGAGTTGTTGATTATTTTTCATTTTTATCAACAGATTATTATTTCTAAATTTCATTAAATTTTTTAATTATCTTTTTTATCAAAAAATGACGAGTTTTGCTTCCTACGGTATCATGTCGAAGTTTTTTAGACCTAAGAGATGGTTTAGTTAAAACGTGTGATATAGGAAATGACTCATAATTTTTATATTATTTTTTTCTATTTTGATATTTTGTTTTGTACTGATAATTATGTATCATCATGATTATGTGAGTTATATTAATTAACTCAAAATTTTGCAGACTTTTTTTAATTATTCGAATTTAAAAATTCTTTATTTATTCTAAAACGATTAATCGACGGCTACGGGATGACCCTAGAAGTAATCAATTTGGATTTGTGATACTGTTTTTAATTTTCGAAAGTAAATTACAAGTATTCATACACTGAAAAAAAAAAAAAATCTCGACTGGAGGGTAAATTTTTTTGACTTAAGAAAATATTAAGGAAGATTGAAAATTTCGTGAATGAAGTCAAAGTTTCTTGAGCCAAGAAAATTTCTTCTTGCTCCAAAATAACTTTTGCCTCCTTTAAAATTTTCTTGGTGCAAAAAGTTTGTTTTTTCTCTGTATAAAACTTGTAAAGTACAGAAAACAATGTTTGTGTGAAAAAGATATTTTTAAATTGTCTAAAAAGTCAATAGACAAATTGCGAAAATTTTTAAAGAGATAAAATTAATTTTATCGAAATTAAGATTTTTTAAAATTACATGTAAAATTTTTTTTATTTGTTTCTTGATTATTTTTTTTCACTATTCATAATTCATAGAAACTTTAAAACTAACAAACATTGGCCGTTTTCAGTTCTATCTGAGTTTTTTTGAATAATTTCATAGAGCAATTATATAAAAAAATTATTAATATCATAAAAAATCAAAAGATTAGAATCTAAAAACTTTCTGAGGTCTGACTGAAATGATTCGTTTTAAAACTAAATATATTGCAGCCATCAGTGAGTAAATATTAAATATTAAATATAGTGTTGTTCTAAGTATGACGCACTCATACCAAAAATTTAAACTATTGGTAATTAAAAGAACAGTACTTTTCTTTGCTTAAATATTATTGAACACTAAAAGAACTAAATATGTATAATACTATTTTGACAAAGGGATTAGTTCCATTTTTATTTACTTATTTTATTACACTTAATTTTAAATAGTAAACAAAAATATCCGTAAAGATAAATTGTAATACTGGAAATAACAGACGACGGACAGTTTGTGTTCAATATTTAATTACCTAATTAAAATTAAATCAAAAAAAATTTTATTCTTTGAAAATAACATTTATCGGCAATGTCAGAAAGTGGTTTTAAAATTTTTAGTAGAAAAATAAATATTTAAATTATTTCACATTTTTAAATTGTAGAAAAAAAATTTTTTTATTGAATAAATTAGCTCTGAAAAATTATTTAATAAATTCGCACTTATAGTTTTTGACAATTTCGATTCGTTGAGTTTTTTGTAAGTGAATTAGCAGTGAGAAAATAATTTTTCAATATTGTACCCTTAGTTTTTTTCAATTTCTAAGGTTGGGATTTTTTAAAAATTATTTATTCAAAAAAATTATCAGATATTAGATTAAATATAATTTTTTCTATTAGAATTTTTAAATCCGAGTGTCTACTCGAGAAATCTCGTTCAGTATAATAATTCGACGGAAAATACCTTATAATAATCATCCGAAGGAATGAAAAAGTACCGAGTGACACCTTAACAGACTATAACATAATAGCAATAAATAAGATGTGGGATAAGTTTATAACGAGTAAAATATTGTTTCGGCGTAACATAATAAGGTGCCGAGAAAAAAATGTTAAAATAAAATAAGAAGAGTCATGTGTCCGAGGGGTCAAGATTGCCCAACTTGATCGAGAATAAGAAGACACAACAGACGATGTCGTCTATTCATGTCGTTCATTCTTCCCGCGCAATTTTCCAGAAGTGGACGACAAAGACCATGTCACAATAAACCTTACGAATGAACTCCTGACAATAAATAAAATAGAGTAAAAAATGATGAAAATAATCGACTGGGTCCTGCTGTCCTTCTATCCTGTCCTTGTTACTTTTCTTCTACTTTGTACTTTACGGGAGCGAAATAAATGATACAATCGACGATCGAGGCGCTGTCAATACAACTACAACTAAACAGCGTAAGACTTTTTTTATTTTACGCTTTCATCTTCTTCGCCTTGGTCTCGGTCTTGGTCCTGATGTGACTAGACGATCTTCTCTTACGGCACCGTAAAGCTCTTATTTTTCTACCCGCGTTGGTCTTTAGAACCTTAAGGATCTTAAAATTGTAGACGAATTACTCGAGGCGTGTGCATTGTCGGATATTTACTTTTTTAACATTTTTCACTGGTAGAATAAAAAAAAAAAAAAAAAAACTCTAAAGAAAAAGAACCTGAAACTTGACCCGTTAAAAAGTCCTTTTAGCTTTGATACCTCGCGGGTCAAGGGTCGCTAGTGTGTGACATTCTTTTACATTATATTGTAAATAATTTTAGATTTTAAACGTTAATTATGAGGGCGTGAGATTGACGTGACTAAATTTATAATTTTTGAGCGATGACTGGAAGTGTCGGAAAAATTCTATTTTTGTGTAGGAGGATTTTCAGTTAAGCATCCGTTTTTTAGATTAAAAGTTGTAGATGAGTTAATGCAGCGTGAAAAATTTTTATGGTTTATTATAAACTGAAAAGAAATAAATTATAAATTTGGCTTTGATATTATAGTTCACGTTTTTTTTTTTTTAATTTTGTTTTCGGTGGTTCGGTTTTTTCTGAGATTTTTTGCGCGTAAGTTCAGTGGTTTTTTGCCGGGGGTTTAAAGTAACAGGTCTCAGGCTGGGTTAGAGCTGAGGAGTTTTTTTGAGGTTCAAAAATGAAAACTAGGCGGCTAAATGTAGCGCAGATTTAGTGATGAAGAGGCGAGATACTTGTGGGGGAGGTAATTTTGAAAATTCACGCTGAAGGAAAATGTGGGAACTTTTAGGATGATTCTAGTGGGTGGTGAAGATAATAGGCGGGGGAAAGATTGAAATAGTCTGGGGGCTGCTGGTTTCAGGACCCTTTTGGTTTATGATTTTTTTTTTTTTAATTTTTAGAAGGAAAATAAAGATCTGGATTGTGGTTTTTTCTATGGTAAATTTTATGAAGTGAGTCGGGTGATTATTTGATGAGGCGTAAAAAATTTTGACGGTAGATTGAAAACTGGGAAATTCGAAATTTCATTGGGGAAAAATTGGGGAAATTTGTTGAGAGTATTGTTAATTAAAGAGGAATCTGGTGTGTATATTTTTGAAATATTAATGAGACATTGAAATTTAAATGATAAAAATTCGTTTTTTGTTTTATTCAGAAGTTTATAGAGAGGAAAATAGTTTTACTGAAGACCATTACACGCGGGTAATAATCTATAAAATCCACCGGCTGGTTTATTGGAAAAATATAAGTTACTTTAATTTAGTGATAAATAGGTGGAAAATATATTTTCATCACAGTTATAGAATTTATCAAGTTATTTTTATCCAGATTGTTTACAAAAAATGTCACACGTGTTATTTTATAGTCAATTTGGTTTTATTTTTCAAAGAAAATTTTCGAAACTCGATGAGATTTTTCTAGACTACATCTATTCAGCATTTTATTTGAAACAATTTTATTATTCCTTATCATTAAGACTTTAATTACTAAAACAAAAAAAATTGTAATATTTTTATTACTTGATATTTATTGCAACCCGTACTAGCTCTTAAAGCTAAGTAAGTTCCGTACAACAACTCAAAGATGTTCATTTAATGATTGTACGGCTTCTATTTCTTTTTCGACCCAACTATTAACCAGATTTAATAACTATCATAAACATCCAATACAAATTTATAAATAATTTACATAATTTCTACGATTTCCGACCAAAAAATATTATTAAATTAAGGAAAAAATTACCGTTTTTTGCCAAACGCTCTACAGAAAATCTTTTTCTTTTGCTAGCGACAAACGAGTTTGATCGAGTAAAACTGAGCAGGGGTGTTATCCCTTGTATTCAGCGTACCATCTATACGTATATAATTCTGTGCATGTAGAGAAAAAGTCCGATATTGTGGATGAGAGTGGTGAGTCTTATAGGGGAGGATTTTTTTAGCGGGACGCCCATTGCTTCACGTTTTTTACGTCCAAAACTTACGTCTTTGTGTCCATGTGCCCGTGTGCATGTATGCATGTATGTGTGTGTTGATGTGCACCGCCAACACGGCCAATACTGGGATTATCAAGTGAGGAGCCATCTGCGCACACAATAGGGATCAATTTATCCAACGGATTCGGCCGCGACTTGGATTAGAATCTTCCTAATAATTGATCTTCTGTTGTTGATATTTTTGTTATTAGTCTGGAAATTATTTTATTAATTGTGATTGATTATGCTTTGTGTGAGAGGTTCAACTTTTTTTATGGGAAAATTTTAAAAGTCTAAAAAATTTGTATTTTAATTAATATTTTTCGCATCAATTTTCTTTGATTGAAACAATTTTAAAATCTGATCATGATAAAAAAATAAAGGGCACTAGTAATTTTTTATAATATTTGACAGGATGAATTTTTTAAGATGCATTAGAAAATTTGTTTTCTTATCAAAACATGTCGATTTGAAATTTTTTGAGATTAGTTCTTCATACTAGAATTGTTTCTCCTAAAAAACTAAAAAGTAGACAAAAAATTTTTATCAATTTCACAATTTTCGTGATCAAAGTTTTTCATGTTAAGATTTCTTTTGCTGAACAAACTAAAAAATAGAAAAAAATTTCATTGATTTTTAGTAAGTTTAAAATAAAAATAGAGTTAATCAAAAAATTAATTTTATTATAAAAAAAAACGTTGAATAATTTTTAAAATATTTTTATAAGAAATACTTTTGAAAATATCCACCAATAAAATATTTATACTAATTGATATAAAGAACTCCACGTTTTTTTTTTTTTACAATAAATAAATTTTTTGAAAATCACTATTCTTATTTTAAACTTACTAAAAATCAATAAAAATTTTTTTCTATTTTTTAGTTTGTTTATCAAAAGAAATTTTAGCATGAAAACTTTGATCACAAAAATTGTGAAATTGACAATAAAATTCAGTTTTTTAAACAATTATTTTAATATTATTAAAAAGGTATTTTAATTTGTAAAGAATGATAATTTATAAAAATTTTTTTTCATACTTTTCGATGAAAATTCATCACCTATTTCGTACTTTTATCAATTATCGACAAAATCATAACCATTTAAATTTTTCAAATTTTCTACAACTTCTATTTTTTATTCAAGAATAAAAAACAATAACAAGAAATTAATATTTGATTCTAATCTTTAATAAATTAAAATAAGAATAAAGAGTGCTATCCTTAGTGATTAGTAACAAAAAAGATCGTAGTACTCGGATCATAAGTTAAAATTACAGGATAGTGACTCTCGAGAAATTTCGGGAAATCAGAGATGAGAAGCGGAGAAAAACTTGATGTGAAGGGGTTTCATCTTACACACATTAATATAAATACATAAATATAGATGTATATATATATATACGAAACTGGTAGTATAGTGCTGCAGGTGTAAGTCAGAATAAGCGGAAGGGAAGATGATGGTGTGTATAGAAAAGGGCTGAGAGGATGCAGTTGATGCTGATGAGGAGGACGAGGATGACGGTAACGATTTCTTAATGAAAGCCGTACATAGTATACCCGAGCGGCGGCGTTGGGTAGTCACGTATTTTTTTCCTCTGTTTTAAAACTTTTTTTACCGTGTAGTGCCTTCTTTTTTTAGTTCCCCCGTTCATCAGATGCAACAGTAACTTTTTTAAAAAGCTGAATATTCGAGGCTCGGAAAAATTTAACTTACTATTTTTAGTTTTTTAGAGGAACCTCTTTTTCTTTATCTTTATCATTTTTTAATGAGATACTTTTTTTTGGTTTGCTAAATAATAATTACAGTTAATTTTGTTACTTTTAGAATCTTAAGTTTAATTTTTTGAAACGAAAAAATTTTTCTAATTTTTGTTTTTTTAATTTTAATGACAGTTGTAAAAATTTTTGTTTGTATTTGACAAGGAAAAACATTTCAATTAAAAATCATTTTTAATGCATAAAATGTTTAAATATATTATAACTTTTCCTACTCGGGCTTACATCAAATTCTCCTTTAAATTATTCATATGTTTCAACTATCTGTCGAATTTCAGATAAAACTTATCCTTTAATTTATATTTAATAGTTGGCACAATTGTTTGAATTGAATATTAAATTTGTGACTTTAATTAAGATTTAAAATTTTTACTAGCTAAACGCTGTTCATGATAAAAAGTTAAAAAAATTTTTTTAATTAATTGATCAATTATTTTACTTTATTTTATGGGAAAATTTTAATATCGAACTTTTAATTTATTTAAAAAAAATGCTATCAATAAAACAAAAATATAATCTAAATAATATTTTAAATTCTATTTTTGATAGAAATTTTGATTTATAATTGCAATCAAATTTTTAAACAATAAGTTGAAAAATTCTTATAAATCAATTTTAAAAATTTTAATTTTGAACATTCATGAAATAAATTAATATTAACTTCTTCACGTACAATGATAAAAAAAAATTTCACAATAACAAAGTAAAAATTTCATATTTTAATAAAAATTAAAAAAACTTTTTATTTATAGAAAGAAAATAGTTTTTACAAATGATCTTAGTTCTAAATTTAAAAACAGCTAATTTTCTAGCGTGCGGTGGGATCGAACCCAGTACCTCCCGTATTATAGATTATCGTGCTGCCCACTAACCCATTCCACAAAACTCTGAAGCTAACAATTTTAGAACCACAGGAAATCAAGAGTTCAGTGAAAATTTTACCTATAATTTGAATAATTTTTCACACCAAATTTTTCCCGTAACTAATAACTGAATCTCCTATAAAAAATTACTTGATCAAAACAATTAATCAGAAAAAAGATGTTTCAATTCAAAACACTCTCAAAAACCTACGACAATAAGATAAAACCAATTATTCAATTCCTGGTAGAACAATTTAAAACACGTACAACCGTTGGCGATTATGAAAATAGCGGAAAAGACTACAATACTCTAAATAAATATTATCCGTACAAATATAGTACCACGAATACAGATACAAAAGAGTAAAAAGTATTGAGCATTACTATATTAAAAATTGCGTAATAATAAAATGAAGTGGTCTGTCAGTGGAACGGATAGAACGAGTGCTCGTAAATTTTGAAACAGCATAAGCAGATACAGATATATAAGGCATACTATTACTAATACTATAACACCATCATACATGCTATTTAAAAAGAATTATTGGATGCGTGTGAAAAACAGGTTTTGTGGTCCTCTCGATCTCGTCATGATAATTACGATGACTATGATGATCTTTCTTTCCTGTTTGGTTTTCGTTCGGTTGTTCATCATCATCATCATCATCATCATCATCATCACCGCCATTGATCTATTCTTATGTTTTATACAAAATCAACTAAACACCACATAGACCAGATTACTGTTGCTCGACACTAGCATAAGCACAAGAAAGATTACCTGATTCTGGTACTGGTCTACTGGCACTGGTACTGGGATCGGGACTGGGTATCTCTTTGCCAGACTTTGTTTAATCTGGCAGCTGGTAGGTGCCTGGGAATAAAAATCTACTTGATTCTCTCTGCTCATCTCATCTCATCTTGCAGCTCTATGCTGGCATTATATCCTCTAGTCCTATCCAGTCTATTCTCTTTAGACGTATTACACTATACCTCAATTATACGCTCTACTGTTTTATTATTCCGACTACCAATTCCCCTTTAATTTCTTTTTATTTTTTTACAAATATTTACTTCGCAAATTTGTCTGCTCTTTAGTCTATTTTATTTTAATTATTTGACGAAATTATAATGATTGTTAGCGGTTACTCAAGTTTATTCATGAATCATCAAATAAATTGTATAATAGAATTTAATTATACAGTTCACTTTTGAAATTTAATTTATAAAAGTTCTCTAAGGTGTCAGCTGTTTTAAATTCCAATTTAGAATTTTTGAATTAGTATTTTTTGTAGATAATTTTATTGTTTAAAAGTAATTTCATGGTCTGTAGGATAAAACTGTTAGTTCAATTGAAAACTTAACAAATCAAAAAATAATATCTATTGAAATAGTACCAAAAACATTTACAAGTAATTTTTAAAAAAATTTTTGTAAAAAACACAATTTAACTCTTTTTACATCGAATCTTAATATAAAAATAAGCTATTGTATTAATTATTTTATTTCAATTCAACAAATTTGACATCTATAAAACTGATTATAAATACAATTAAAAACTTTCAAGTGCTGAGTGACGATCAAGTATAAATATTATAGAATAAAGCTTACATCGTTAATTCACCGATAATTACTTTTTAATACCACTTTCATCTATCAGTAAATTTTTATATCAAATGAGGTATTACATTGAGACAGTTGATGGAAACAAATCACAATATAGTCATTAATTTGACTTTTTCAAATTTTTGAAGCTACCTTTAGAGTGCTGGACAAAAATTATAAACGAAAATAAAATTACAGATGTAATAGTGTGAATTATTTCTGATGCTATAATATCCATTTTATGGAGTTTAGATACCATCTGTTATCAAGAAGTTGTTTATAGAGAAAACCCGTAAAAGTAAATATTGGTCGATATTTTTTAAAATATTAAAAGCTGAAGAATAATTTGAAAAAACGATCGAAGAAGTAAGTTACAACATCAATAAAAGCTTTTATTAACTTTGAAATACATTTTACAGAATTTAGTTATAGAGAATAATTCAAGAAATTTTGATTATCATTAAAAACAATTTTTCATCCACAACTTTCGAACTACAAGACCGATTTTGCTTATCAATCTTAGCTGAAACTTTAGAAATTAACCAAAAATTACCCAGATAGATCTATTAAAATAAAAAAATATCAACCTCTAAATTCTTTAGAAAAATAAATTTTTCCAAATTATTCAAAACAAAAAAAAAGCAATTTTTTATCGAAAAAAAAAATCCATCTAAACATTTCCTTCCAAGAACACTCTTACTTCCGCTCATTACGCAAAATTACTCAACACGATCCTTAAAAAATTTTTTTCTCTGTTCAGTCAATCAATACTATACCTTAGTCCCGCCGACCGAAATTTAAGCAATTAATTATTCCTTTGTACCTCTATTTATTCATTACCAACATCAACAAAACTTTATATTTTGATATATATGTACAAAAAAACTTTTAAATATCCATGTATATATACTAGTCTCTGAAATAAAATAAAAGGGAAATAAATATATTACGTCTCGATCTTTCGGCCTTGCCTCGAGACGTCCTCCACCCGATGGCTTGCGCCACGTAATAACGAGACCGCAAAAGAGAGAGGAAAAGGTGTATATTTTATTATTTGTTGTTTAGAAATATGTGTAGCATGACTGAATCACGTACCAGCTAGGTGTCTGACTCTGATCGATCAGCATATCAATAAATAATCCATCATATAATGAATTCATCAAATCAATACCAATAGTCCCTTTCGTTTCATTAGATCACATTTGATCTAGTATACAATTGAATATGACTACTATTCAAATTTTTCCCATTTTTTTTTTTTTCAATAGCAATTAGTATAGGACCTTTACAAAAAATGTTCAACCGATTGGAAAATTCAAATGATTACTGAGAAAAATCGATCAAATTGAAAACTTTATTTGAAAAAAAAAAAAAAAATTTTATGGTTTGTTCAATTTTAAGTTGATATCTTTTTCTTTAATGTTACTGGTAATTCAGATATAAAAATTATATTTATTTTTGGATTTTTAAAGTTAATTTTAAAATTTCCCGCTTTTTTGTCTAAAAAACGTCATTTTCATCATAGGTGGTATATCTATTGCGTGATCTTTTATCATTAGAGTGATAAGTAACTTTAGTACTCAGAAACACTGTAAATTGAAGTTGAGTTTTTAACTCAACACCGAGACTGATAAAATAAAAAAATTTAATATTTTTAATCTAATGAATAAATCCTAGACACCTGTTGGGATCAAACACGAAACTTCAATTATCAGTCCAATGCGTTGCTCACTGGTCCAAATCACGTATATTCTTCATCGAGTATTTAACTATTTTCATACAGAAATTAATTGATTTGGATTATACTTAACTCATTCTAGAAAAATTGGGATAAAATCAATAATTTGTCGACTAAAAAATTATCGATTTCCATAATGGGAAGTTAAAAGTTGACAATTTAAAAGAACATATGCATGTGCTAGTCCATTTTAGATTCGTAATTTTTAAAAAACGAACCATCTTAGTGCGATAGCGTAAACAATTTGTAATTTTTACGGACCAGTGTTCGAATCCCAGCGAATTCAATTATGATTTTTTATAGTTAGATTTCAATAAACTCTTATAATTACTATCACATTTTACAATAAACTGATCCCAGAATTTACTTTAATGAAAAAAACAAAAAAAAAATAAATCACTGGTAAAAATAAAAAAGAGTTTTCCTTTAATAAAAAATAAAAATAAAGTTGAGTGACATGAGAGAAGGTCGACAAAGACTTTTCAAGTTTTTCCAGCAAACAACCCGATGACGGATGAGAGTAGACTAAGAAGAGGATCAAGATGAAGAAGAAGAACATACGGGTCTAGTGTGACTACCAACAGTCCTATCCATATTACTGTTGTTATTATTATTACTGTTATTATCATTATTGCTCTCATATATTTGTAAGTCACGTGTTTGGCCAAGAAATAGTTAAATAAAAAGAGGATAAAAAAATCTATGTATACGTATACATATAAGTGGCTTTTTGAATGCCAACGTAGGTTTAGGCTTGGATCCCTTCGCCTCCCAAGAGCCGGGAATCTTTTCAATGAGAAACCCCACGTTCGATCTTACTCGTAATCTGTGATTCTTAGACGTAAACTCTTACCATATATATAATATAAAGTTTATACGTATGTTTGTACGTTAGTGTGTAGGTTGAATATAAGATCCGCCAATTTATCGCTTTAAAGTAGTCCCTTTTCAATCACCAATCCCCAAAGGGAATTTAATCCACTTTGACGTATTTTCGTTTTTTCCAAACGAATGTTTTTTTTTAGTTTTGGTTAAAAAAATATTTTAAAATAGCTTGTTGCCAACGGAAATGGATAAACTAGCCAATTTATATTAATTTTTTAGTATGAATTATTGGTGGATTTTTAAAGTTTAAGTCACTTTAAATCTTTTAGATTTATTTGAAGAAAATAGTTCAAGCAAGTTCGATAAATCATTGGGGCTCAATTTTATAAAAAAATTACATCAATTATTTAAAGAGAATTTTACGCTTTATAGAAAAGAATTATTGAGTTTTTTTTTTCATATTTTGCATAGTATTTAAAATTTTTAATTAAAATCTAAAGTTTCAATTGCAAAATGTTTAGATTGTACTCTACTTTCAACCTGCCTAATCCGACAATTGTCTGTTGCTTTTTTTTCTTTTTAAAAATTTTAACAATTTAAATATTTCAAAAAATGCGCTAACATAAAATTTGAATTTACAATTCGGACTACATTTCAAATGCTCATAAATTTTTAAGGGTAATTTTTATGAAAAAAAAAAATACTATCAATCTTTTTTATAGCAAATTTAACGCTCTAAAAAAATCACTCATAGTTTTTTTGGGCATCTCTCAAGGTTCAAAAGTTAAAGCGCAAAATAAAGATGCAGTCAGTGTAATTAACTCTTTTCAAAAAAAATTTGTCCTTTAATATATTTATGATATTATATATGATTAATATAATTTCTTGGTGTATACATAATTTCGAAATGTGTCCTTGCGAGTGTCAAGTTCGTACACATTCTTCAGCCCACATAATCCCGTCTCTTTTTTCACTATCTTTACTAGTATTTGTATTACACTTTACACACTCATATATAAAAGAATAGAAAAAATGAGTAAAGTTTAAAATTCAAAAATAATCTTCCGGTATCAGACAACGTATCAAATTTCATAAAATTTATTATATTAATTTTACCTATTGGATGGAAAGATCTCAAAAATCTTTTATTTTTAATTAATAGCAAGTTAAATTAAAAAATGACCATTTATTTATTAATTTTCGAGACCTTAAAGATCAAAATTTACCGGTAATTATTGTCTTAAGTATGAAAGCATGGACTATTTAATGATTTACAAAAGGCCCGAGGCCCTCGTAAATTAAATTTAAATATTTCGTCCGGTACGACCTTAATGACGTAGACTAGCTGCTGATGATGATTAAGAACAATCTCATCATCATCAGCAGCAGCAGCAGCAGCACGAAATATCATCCACATCCAGACTTTAAAAGATTATTTTTTAAAAGTTTAAATAAGTTGACGAGGAAGACGAACACGTTTTTAAGTCAAGTCATAGTCAATTTTAGATTATTATAATGTATACCTGTCTACCTTGCTCTAAAGTTTAAATTATTGTTGTTATTGTTAGCTATATGTTATATGGCTGGACTTGCCTTTTTTAGTATTGTAAATTCCGAGTGAATTTTTAACGGACGTCTTAAGGTGAAACAATAAAATTATTTTCACGTGCTGCAACAATCTTAATGAACTAGACACCCGATTGTCGGAACGAGTTTTTGCAAGTATATTTATATTGAGGAAACTTTATTGTTTTTTTCTTCTTTGTTTTCGTTTTTAATTAGATAAGATTTTTTTTCGTGATAATTTTTACGTAAAATTAAATATTTTGGAAAGGCACAAAATTTTTTTTCGCGAGTTTTTTTTTTTTTTTTGTTTAAAAAAATTAAACAAACATCTACTTTCGAATATTTTTTAATGTTGAAATTTTCAGAATCGAAACTAGAACGCGCATTTTTGAATCAATATAAAGCTTCTGCTAACTCAAAAAAACTTTGAGTTTTTCAAAAATCATAAAATAAAAGTTTTTCTCTTTCTTTCGACAACATTAAAATTTTTCTCTCATTAGAAAAAATTTTAAACTTAAAAAAAAGTCTATATGGCTCTTTACCGTAAGATGGACGGTGGTGTTTATTACTCGATAGGTCTTATTAAGTGACTGAATAATAATTACGGACAGTGTCTCAGATAGCTTAACTGGTAGAGCCTTTGGCGCGTAACCAAACGATCCGGGTTAGAGTCCCGGTCTGGGCTGTCCGAATTACTTTTTTCAGTTACCGAAAATTCCTACCGAGTAAAGGTCCTCCCTTTCCCTTTATCCTTTATTTCCCTAATTCCCAAATTTGTCTATATGGCCTTAATTTTAAGGAGTTTTTAATTTCATAGTTTTTTGAACTATATAAACTATAAGATTTTTCATTTGATAAAAAATCAACTTTTCATTTTATTACCACAATATTAAATTTTTCTGTCAATCCAAAAAAAAAAAAGTATTTTCAATTTTTAACATATTTAGAACAATATAACTTTTTTTTTATGAAATTTGTAACGACGAAGAGTTACGGAACAAGTCAATAGCTTTCGACTTATCAGTAAAAAATTTATTAATATCTAATTTTAGACATTCGTTTGTGATATGATATTATTGGAAAATTCTTTGAATTTGTGGGGGTCGAAGTAAACATTATAGATGGTAGAAAAAATTTTAAGCTTAGAAAAAATAGTTCTTGCAAAAAAAAATAGTTTTTGTTTTGTCACACAACTCTCCAATTTACTAATGTTGAATTTGAAATGTAATTTAAAAACATTTTGCTCTTTCATCACTAAATTTTTTCAAAAAAACTGAAATTTTGATTTTTTCATTCATGTTTTATTTGAAAAAGTTAAAAAAAAAAATTTTTAAAAAACCGTAAAATTGGATATTCAATACTTTTTGTAAATATAAAAAAAATTAATATTAATTACCAAATATACGAAAAAAAATCTAAAATCTAAAAAATAAAAAACATTCTGATAAAACCATGAATAAAATTAATTCTTAAGACTCTTACAAACCTTCAAAGTTGATTGCCAAAAAAAAGTAATGATTATTTATAATCCGAAAAATGACTTGTTACTTTTATTGATGTATAATTACGATCGTATTGTTGATAAACAATAAATAAGAAATATTAAACAACTATAAAGATGATTGCATTGCATAAATATAATAATAACAAAAATGATAAATAAATAAAATAAATGTTTAAATGTATTAGAGGTTGAATTGTATCGAATTAGCGGATCATCGATGAGTGACTGAGATAAATCGGTAGTTTGATATACAAAGAAACGAAAAGACAACGATGGTTAAGTTATGCAGATTATAGAGTGACAGTAAGAGAGTTACAAAATCTATGTGGTAGCTCAGATTGAATAATTATAATAATAATAATAACATAAAAAAATAAAGACAGAGTAAGCAAAAGCCAGTCAGTTATGGCTCGAGGCTAAAAGTATGATAGACAAGGTCAGCTTGTCGTGTAACACTCGGCTGGTCTTACTCACCTGTCTACACTCATTTCTAGTTATTAATAATACCAACAATCTATACTAATTCTCCAGAAATCCCTTTCAATTCTTAACGAATTCATTTACTATTTCATTTTCAATCCTTGTTGTTGTTGCTAGAAAATTTTTTGACAGCGGTTCATTATTTTTAGACTTTTTTTTAGTCATGCTCAAAAATTTTCAAAAAGTTTTGGTTATTAAATTATTCTGCGACTTTTTATGTTATCAAAAAACTCTTAAATACATTTCAAAATATGATGGAGTATAAATTTTGTTTTTTAAAAAAATTTTTGGTATTCTGAGTTATGAACAAAATTTTTGAATCAAGAATATAAAGTTCATAGAAAAAAAAAATTATCTTTAGTTAGAAAGAATTGTTCTTGGATAAAGAATTGAATTGTACCAATCAAAAATATTATAGTCTTAACCCTTTAATGTTCTGAAGTCGCAAAGAATCTCGGTGTGAGCTGTTAAGAGAGAGAGAGCCAATCATAGTCCGTTAAGCGGTTGTGTGAGAGACGGTTTAGTTGTAGCAGTGTGTCCATGCGTCCCTTTCTACTATTTTTCGAGCCCCCTCTCTAGGAAAAAGACTATAGCTCTTTCACTTAAAGAAAAAGACATATAACTCAAACTAATAGTAGGAATTCAAGGCCAAACATTGAAGGGTTAACCTAAGTAGAAATTGCAACCGATGAAGATGTTGGTCATTTAAGTGAAGATGACAATATTTAAGACAAAATAAATTTTTGAAGCACCATAACCAGTTGTCTTTAGAATAAGTTTATTCTCAGACCATGATTGCTTCGATAGTTTTTGTATCACAATATAATTCTATTTATTTGATCAAATTTTACTATCACATTAATTTTTAACGATCCTACCGAGTAGCCTTTTTTAAATCAAGATTAATAATACTACGACAAAAACTGATTGTTTTTTTTTCTACAAAACAAATAAGATCTAATGAAAATAATATTTTTTGTTTCAGATATTTGGTAGCAAAGCCGATCTCCAATTACACACGCAAATCCACATGAGAGAAGCAAAGCCCTACAAATGCACCCAATGCTCAAAAGCATTTGCGAATTCGTCATATTTATCACAGCACACACGGATACATTTAGGAATAAAACCGTACCGTTGTGAAATATGTCAGCGTAAATTTACCCAATTGAGTCATTTACAGCAGCATATACGGACTCATACAGGTGACAAACCCTACAAATGCCGGCATCCTGGGTGCACCAAAGCATTCAGTCAGTTGAGTAATCTACAGAGCCACTCGCGTTGTCATCAAACCGACAAGCCCTACAAGTGCAATTCGTGCTACAAGTGTTTCTCCGACGAGCCAAGTCTTCTGGAGCATATACCAAAGCACAAAGAATCAAAGCATCTCAAGACCCACATTTGCCAGTACTGCGGCAAGAGCTACACCCAGGAAACGTATCTAGCAAAGCACATGCAGAAACATGCCGAAAGAACGGACAAAAGACCTCCAATAATCGGAACAGGATTGAGGCCGTCGATCCACGCCGCAATGGCAGCAGCTGCCCAACATCATCAGGATGCTGCAGCACATCATTACTGGCCAAAGGTCAGCCCCGATTCCGTGATCAGTGAATTGCACGACCGGTTACCTCACCATCACCATCATACAGACTATCACCAGAACCCTAACGGACCGACTGACATGCTTCTACAACATGGCGGTGCGACTGGAAATGGCGGCGGCGCAGGCGCAACTGGGCATCGAGACCTCGAAAACGACTCGAGGCAACAGACGCCTCAACCGCCTGGCGTTGGAGGTGGTGGAGGAGGAAACCATCATCCGAATAGCAGTAGTGCTTTCACGCCAATTTCTTCGATATCCATAAACTCTATTTCGTCAATGCACAATCCATTAAATCCTCTTAATCATCTTCACTATCCTGGCAGCCATCATCCGGCTTCAAGACCGTACTTGTACGAAGCTTTCAATACGCAAAAAGCTTCACCAACTTCCTCCGCGGTGACTCCCGGTACTAATAACAATCAGAACACGACGTCGTTCCCTAATCAGCTGATCAGCTTGCATCAGATCAGGAACTACGCGCATCAACCTAACCTAGGTAATTTGGGAAATTTGGGCAATCTTAGTAATCTCAGTAATTTGGGGAATATTAGTGCGTCCATGGAAGGACACTCTTTACTTGGGCTTAAGGATAAACAGTAAATTATTTAATTGTTTAGAAGTTTTAATTGTTATTGTTATCGACCGATTATTCTTTCGATTCATTTCATGGAATAATTACTGTTTTTACGAATATCTCGCTATAAGAAGTCGGTGAAGTTTGACGAGAATCACACTATTTCTGACTGTAAAAATATGATTCAAATTTGGTCAAGATTCACTGTCTGTTTTTGCTTACATTAAAAATTGTATGATTTGGGAAAAAAATTAAGAAACATAAAATAATATGTTCGATTACCAAAAAATCAATTAATATTTTTTTTGTAGTTCGCTTTATTTCCTATCAAAAAATATTGATTGATTTTTTTTGTAAAATTTCTAAAAAATTATGGCGAGAGAAAAATTGAAAATTTATCTTTCAGTTTTATTGTTTCTTAGATATTTTTGTTTATTTTTCAAAAAGAAATGAAAATATAAAAAAAAAAAACTAAGTTTTTTGTAAAGTGTAAAATTTTCTAAAATAAAAACGTTTAGTTGTAAAATCAACGTGTGATCAACAGAGTAAAAACCAGTAATCAAAAAATTCTTTAAATTTGAACGCGTGTATAAAAGATGTTGATAACTGAAAAGAATATTAAGAATAACAATAGTAATAATTTAAAAAAGACAGATGACACAAAAATGAGCGTACACTCATGAGGGCACAAATCGCTGTTTTTTTTTTTTGTTTTTGTAATGACAAAATAAACGAGCGAGGAAACAGAGACAGAGATAGGGATAGTAAATAATAAAAATAATGACAGATAGAAATAAATATTTGGTGTAGGTAGAGTAGGTTGACGGTGCCACGAAATATATGAAACTATTAAAATGTGAATGATTAAAGTTTAACACAATTTAAAAAATAAATAATTATTGTAATGTGTTGACTGCATATGAGTGGTATGGACAACCTCTTGTACATAATTATTATATAAATATAAATATATAAATAAATATATATATAAAAACAAATATACAAGAAAATTTAATAAATAAAATTATATATTATTAATTATTATTATAATTATTGATTATATTAATATTTGGTAGGTGTGTAAGGTGAATTTAAAAAAATAGACTTAATTATTATTATTATTATTATTATTATTAATTGTCAAGGTTTAATAAAATTAATTGATATTGATATAAATAATTAATAATATTTCTATGTACCTTCAAAGGGAAGAGATATTAATTACTGACGCTGTCCAATTTCACTATTTTTTTTCCATTACAATTATTCTTTTTTTTATTTTTTTTTTGGAAATAAAAATATCACTATTTTTAATGTTCTGTTAAAATTAAATAAAGTTTGTATAATTTACAAAAAAAAATTTAGGGTAAAATTGATCACTTTTTTTTCAAAAAAAAAAATAATCAATTTGCTTTGAAATAAAAAAAAAAAATATTTGCGCGTGTAAGTCATGCACAATAGAAGTGAAACTTTTTGCTCATTATCAAGAGATGAATTTTCAATATTTTTTATTTTTTTTTTTTATTGAACGATCTTCAAGAGATAGGAGAAAAATTCACTGCGCTATATGCATATACCCTCCAGTTTTTACGGAAACTGTTTCCATGATTACCGTTGCTATAGTAGCTGCTACCATAGCAACAGTTGCTATCTTAATTTTTCATAACGTCTAAAATTTCTTACCCTCACGAGCAAAGGAGTTTCACTTAAAAAAAAATTACAATGAAGAGTGAATTCATAACAAGACGAACAAAAATAAAGATTTTAAATTAAAAAAATCTAACACTGTAGATATTTTCTTGTTACGGCGTGAGTTTACTTGTACCGATTTCAGATTAAAAAAAATAATTTTTCTTATATATTGTATGTATTATTAAAAAAAATGTATATTTTAAAGTAAAGACTAAAATGCCAAAAAATTTTTATCTGTAATATATTAAATAAAATTTATCAATCGCCAATAATTAATAATTATTAATTTTAAATTATAAAGAGAACAATAGTTGAAGTAATTTTTTAAAAATTGAAATCGTGTAAGGAATAAAATCACGCCTCACCTGTGCTCAAGTTGTTTACTATTAGTTTGTTATTAATTATTAATAATTAAGAAAGTATAATATTCTACTCCTACTACCATTTATATAAATAATAACGAATTATTGATATTACAATAATTATTATTATGATTATCCTTAATTATAATTATCGTCACATTGCTCTTTTGGTTTCCTTAACGATTGTTAAACGCCGGGTAAGCGTGTTTATTTTTTTTTTTTTTTGATCTAATAAATTTTGTCAGAGGACAAGTGTGAATGCAATTAAACAATTAAGTGAGAGTGGAAAAAATAATAAATTAATGTGTGAATGATAAATTTAGTTTTTTATGGAAAAATTTTAAGTCTAGTTTGTAAAAGAAATTTAATTTTTTTCCATTTTGTTATTAGGGAAACCAGAGACCTCGCGCTTTAATTGTGATTATCTTTTTTCTATCCTTAGTTCCTATTTTTTATTATTATTATTATTATTATTATTATTATTATTATTATTATTATTATTATTATTATTATTATTTTTATTGATTATTATTATTAATTAATAATATTATACTTATGATTTTTCGTTTAATAAAATATCCCGTTTAAAAAAAATTATTTTGGTTTTTTTATTTATTTTATAATTTAATACCTTTTATAAAACAAAAAAAAACTTTTATTATTCGTTGGATTCTCTATTAAGAAATCATTTTTGTAAAAAAAAATATTTTATATTTCAAGTTAAGTTTTCTTTGATTTAAAGTGAAAAAATTATACTTTTAGATATTCTTTGGAATTAAGTTGGAAAATATTGAATTAATGTACAATAAAGTAATATCTAAGGTGACAATTTAAAAATTTTATAAATTTAAATAACTAAAAAATTTTTTAATTGTCTCGAAAGTTCGATTGTTGCCGTTTTATTTCTCTACAGCGAATTATAAAAAGAATAAACAGAAAGAATCCTTAATTTCTTAACATAATTCGAAATTACGAAATTCGAAACAAAAATTTTGAATTACCGTAACTTTTATTTGAGCGATGAAATATGTTAATATTTAAAAAAAGTTTTAAAGAATTTTAATTTTTTATTTCTGTAAATAATTATACAGAAATTTAGATTTTCGTTAACTCTTTTCTTTCCACAAGAACGAATTCTATGCAGAACAATAATTTATATAAGCTCAAAACTTTAGAATTACATAAACAGAAGCATGTGAAATAATATCGACATTATCATCAATTTCCCATTAATTTTCCAACTAAGGCAACAAATTTATGAAAACACATGATACAAAAAATTTTAAGCAAAAAATCACCAAATTATTTACATAAATCCAATACTTTCCAAGAATTAAAACTGAAAGTCAGTAAAGTTAAATAATTTCACAGAAAATTTAGAAAGGCAAGAAAATTTTTTTCATTTAATTATTTGTTTTACAGATTGGAGATTAAAAAAAAAGGTTGAGGTTTTTCTTTAATGTTATGGTAACAGAAATGATTAACAAACGATTATTATTAAAGGACCAAAATTGCAATAAACAAATAAAATATCACAGTATTAATTTATAAAATCAAACTATTCACAGGCTTCCAATTTAAAAAAATGCCGTCCAATTTTTTTTTTAACACTAAAATATTATGTTGTTTTATTTTAGGACACTGTCAGTGAGTGAATGTCAAAAATTAATAATAATAATAAATTAAAAATAAAGTTAATTAAATTAAATAATTATTAAATTAATTAATTAATTAACAACGTAAGGAAAACAATATATTGCGTGGTACGAACAAAACTGTGATATTTAATTGTATAAATTAACAAACAAAACTATAAATTATAAATAATTCATTATTGATTAATTAAAAATATGAAAATGGTAAAATTCTTTTTTTTTTTTTTTTTAATGTAGAAAATTTCTGAAGCATTCAATTATAGAAAATTTTAATAAAAAAAATTTTCATAAATGAATGGCTGACATTTAAAATTGTGTGTCTAATCGTTTCCTGTTTGTAAAAAAAAAGTACATAATAAAATAAAGAAAATATATGCTACATGTTTGGTAAAAATAAATTCAATTTGCAAATTATATATATTCAAACAAAAATAATAATTAAAAAATTGAAAAACACAATATGAACACTTAAAAAATAAAATATAAATAAGTTAAAGTAAAAATTAATAGAGTTAATTAATTAACAAATAAACTGAATAATTGTAAGACTTTGTATAATTAACAAAAGCACTCTCGCGTCCTTTCGTATTCTCTTATCCCGTTTTAAATAAAAAAATGGATGAAATAATAATAATAACAATAATGATATTAATAATGATAATGATAATGAAGTTGATTATAATGATTAAAAGGATAACGTTGGATTTTTAAATAAAAATCAATTAAAGCTGTTTGGTAATAATAATCATAAAAGAAGACAACGACATTTATTTATTTAAAGAAAGAGGATTCGATTCAACTTTGGGTGTGATTAAATTTTAAAATATAATTGTAGAAATATTAGCAGAATAAATTAAAAAAAATTAATGAATTCAAAATAAATAAATTCTGTGACAAATTATTATTATTTTATTTTCTAATCAACTTGGAATCAGTAAAATTTAAAAATAATTTTACCGATAAACTTTTCTGTAAATCCAATAGTTGACAAGTATTTTGAATTTAAAACTTTGGGTTTTGAGTAATAAAACGTTCAATAATTATATGTATTATAATAATCAAATTAAATAAATTTTAAATTAATTTTTTAATGTCTAATTAAAAATAAAAAAATTAAATGTTTATATTCACTTGTAAATAAATAAAAAGCAATGCAAAATAATTTTGTGTTACATTTTTTTCCTTATAGATCTTACATGATTTTTTTTTTTTATATTTTTACGACGGAGACCAGAAATTGGGTGGGTATATAAATTATACGGAAGTATTGGTAAATATTCGATCAATTTAGGTTGCTGATAAAAAATTAAAAAAAAGTTATCTTTTTACTTTTCGAGTTAAAACTTAAAATTTTACTGAATTTTGTGGTTGAATCTATCAATTCACGATTATTGTACAAAATTATTTTGGAAATTAGTCGAAATTTTTAGTATTATAAATTGCATTTCATTTTTTAATTACAAAGAAAAAAAAACAAGTATGCAAAATCGAACAAATAGTGATTTTTAGTATTTGAGATAGTACGCTAATAAAGAGATCAACTTAATTCAAAAAGAAATATCGTGATCCAAGAAAACCATTTTAGTGAATTTTTTTGTCTTGAATATACCAGAAAACTTTTGGAACTAAAAAATTTTCCTTCGCTAGAGTAAATTGTATTCATTTAAAAATCTTTTTGCGTAGTTTAAGAAAGCTTAAAAAAATTTCCAAAATTGATTTTCTGATTCAAAATTACTTCATTAGGACCAACGAAAGATTTTTTTGTCGTTAAAAAGAAAAATAATCTGGGCTGATTAAAAAAATGAATCAAATTATTAAAAAATATTGGAAATAACAAAATTTGAATTTTTTCAATACCTCTGAATATTTTTTAATTCCTTCGCTTATAGAGAACTAGCTGTTACCCGTCTGCTCCGCTGGGCACTTTATAGAATTGTAGTTTTAGATCTAGACTTGAAATTCAATTGTAGTATTATTTTGACTTGCACAGGTTCCACATTTCATGGAATCGGGAGTAGAATTTGTTGAAATCCGTATTGACATGATCTCTACATGACAAATAAAAGATCCTGACCAAATTTGCAGCTTTTTGAAGCTATATTTTAAAAATTAAGAATTTTTATTGTTACACCCACCCCCACGATCTTTATTGGAGGCGATTCGGTGAAAAATCCGTTCTTAGATCATTTTTGTATCGCATGTAGACGACTTTTATTAAATTTGGAGTCTATAGGAGCTATAGCTTGGAAATTAAAAATTTTCATTATTAATTTCTACCCCCGCAACTCTTTGTGGGGTGAGATATCGTAAAATTCATTGATAGATTATTTCTACATCTCCTACAGAAGATTCCTACCAAATTTGAAGTGGATAGGAGCTACAGTTTGAAAACGGGAATTTTTCATTGTTAACTCCCCCGCAACTCCCCTTGTGGGTGGAATTTCGTAAAATCCGTTCTTAGCTGACCTCTACTCGGCGAAAGGAATATTCCTGCCAAATTTCAAGTCTCTAGGTCTTATAGTTCCAGAGATATCGTGATGAGTGACTATATCTATAGAAAGTCTCCTATATATATATATATATAGATTAACATTCTCAATTGTTTTGAATTTTTTTTTCTAACCAGATGACGTTTTACACTTTACAAGTGCGACTAAAAAATCAAAAGTGATCATTGATATCAGATAGCTACAAATTAACTGAAATTTTTTTGAATAATTCGAAGAAATTTTTGTTCCGCTTGTGAATTTCTGTACTATTGCTAATCAGTGTCATGGACTATAATTGAAATAGGCTTAATAAGATAAGACTCACTAGCATACCCGACAACACCAAAGTAAAACTAACAATTAACTAATTACGCTGCTCAATTAAGTAATTAAAAAAAATTAAAGTTTAATAATAAATAAATAAATAGATAATATAAAAACTAAAGTGATATTACGTGAGACGCTTAGTCTTGAGTCACTCAGACATTTTTTCATCACTTGTTTATTTAAATTGCTTGGTGAAGGTACTTAAACACGTATTTGATTATTTCATGATAAAACGGTTATTAATAAGTCAGCAAAATCTCAATTCAAATCTCTGAGTACCCGGGTTTCAATAAACCGATTAATAAAAGAAGAAATAAAGTTCTGTAACCGTTGATCCTATATGAGTCACATCATACGCCATCTTTTTTGGGTTTCCTCAAATATAGAAGCGCGTGTGTAGCTTATACTTACAGTTGGCATTGTTATCTCCGTTGTACGTTCTATACAACCAGGCGAGCTTGATGATTTTCTCTCTTACCGTGCCGTGAAGTGAGAAAGTAAGAGGATCGCTTTAACATATGATGGTAAGTAAAACCTAAATATTATCCTTGCGATAGCCACCTTACCTGAAACTTTCTATCAATCTCCCTGATAGCCACCTCGTACTATAATTTTCAGATAACTTAGTGCCGCGAATTATAGATAACTTGACGAAAAGTACGTTTGTAATAAGTGTTAATCTACAACTTATCGTAAAGTTATGGTCAAGTTTACTTTCGCGCAACTGCAATCGTATTTTAGCATCGGCGCGCCCATGTGACAAAAGTCGCGTGGAACCCTATTTTCAACATTGAATAAAAATTATTGTTGTTGAAGCTAGAGTTCCGGGAGTTAAGACTTTTTTTCAGCAATTTTCTCCTCTTTAAGGATCTTTTTTCCGATTTTTTATATCACCTCTAGTTATTGAGTTATTTACGAAAAACCGAAATTTTTTATTGTATTTATACGTTTTTTGTTAATAACAAATTAAAATTTTGACCAAAAAAATGAAAAAACAAATTCAGTATATTCAGAATTTTATTCTGCAACGAATGAGTGGTTGTTCATATTTTTATCACAATTTCTTAGATTTTTATATCCAAATTTGCACAAGATTCTCACAAAAATTTGCGTTACTATATGTAACATAGTAATGATTACCATTCTAACATAGGAATAAGATCTATTCTTTTCTCTCCGTGTACATTATTGTCAACTTGCATATGAGGATGGGCATTTGTGGACTTGACGTTAACTTAACGATAACTTGTCGCTAACTTACCCTGCAATCACTTAACTACAAGAACTTATAGTTTATGAGGTGGCTATCAAGGCACCTTAATTAACTCAAACTTTTATTCAAATCTACTACCGAAATTCGTAGCTAACTTGATGAAAAGAGTTTGCAAACCAAACGGTTTAAGTTAAGTTGTCTATAAGTCTATAATTCTGCAATTTGACATCAAGACTTGCAATGCAAGTATTTTATTCAAATTGTAGTAAAGTTGAAAGAAAACTCAACCTAAAGTTTAGTGTTAACTTGTATTCAAATTGTGGCCGTAGAATTTCTTTACAACTGTTGTACTGTAAAGAATTACCGCCAACTTGATGTTAAGATAACCGTAACTGCTGGAAGTCAACTACCTTAATTCTGAGAAAGCGATAGTTATCAGGGAAATTTCTACATAACTTAAACACAATTTGACACGACCTGAAAAAAAAAGGACTGTAGATATAATTGCAGTTATTGTATAAAATTTGTTTTATAAATTTTGTGAAAGCTTTTTCTTCAATTTGTATTTAATTTAAATACCGATTGTAGACTTCAACTCGTGTCTAAATGTTCACTGATATAGCCGCGATAAATGTATTTTCAGAAATTTTATTTCAATTACTTTTTGAATAATTTATTTTAAAACTTCCACAATAACTGGTCAAAATAAAAATTCTGAAAATATACTTACTATGGCCTATCCTTGAGGTAAAGAGTTGGAAAAGTAAGCGCTTAAGCTAAGATGATAATAAGTTGTTCTGCAATTTGACGCTAAAAGTTAAAGCCAATTTTCAAATCCATACCCTGATTAAAAAAATGAATTGAAAAGTGTTTAAAAGAATTCAACCTATGCAACTGTATATCTATATTGTATGTATATATATTAGGGTGTGCAAAAATGTAACTTTCGTGAGGAACCTTTTAAAATTGGAATTTTGAGTTCCGCTTTTAACAGGGGCTGTGTTTAAGCGTTTCCTGAGATATTTTGGGATGAGACGATAAATTAGATTTTCATAGAATTTCTTAAAAGAAGTTTAGTTTGGACATTTCCGCTGAAAATTCAAAATTTGGCCGGAAGTGCCCAATTGAATCTCCTGTTAAAAATTCTATGAAAATTAAATAAATACTCTCAACCCGAAATATCTCAGGAAATGCCTAAACACAGCTGCTGTTAAAAGCGCAACTCAAGATTTTAATTTTAATAGGTTCCTCATGGAAGTTATATTTTGGCACACCCTAATATATATATATATATATATATACAGTTTGCATGGGGCCAATTCATTTTTTTAACCAGGGTAATTAAAAATAAATTACATATGAACAAAGAAAGTAATTTCTTTAGTGTTGATTCAAAATTTTGTTATTGATTATATTCAACTCATAAAATACATAAGAGAAGTAAATAAATTGAGTTCCACAAACATAAACTACTGTTTTGACCGCCACGCTATCTAAAAGATCATGATATAGCATTTTTATTCTAATTAAAGACAGTATATCTACAAAACAAATTATAGTGACTAAACATTTACAAATAAATGTAAGAATATCAATATTATGCGCAGCAATCAAGCAGTAGAAGCTCAAACTTGCTCGCAGTAAGTCTAACTTTGAAAATGAAAAAACTAATTGCTTTAATGTTAGTTCAAAATATTGTGATTGGGCAAATTCAAGTTCCACCTATAGATAGTTTAGATTTGTTCAACAACATGATGGTAAGTTTATAGGAATAGTAAATATTAATGGGCATTTAATTAACTAATTATTTTTGAATTTAGAGATACTTGTTCGATAACTGTCGAACGGAATTTGGAACCATAGGATTTTGGGGCACGGACAGAATTTTTCTAGCAGACGATGAAGTCGATTTCGTTCTGCTGAACGACAGTGAGGTGTTTAGAAGATCGCCGACCAGAAGAATTAAATTTTTGGTAAAGATTTACGAAATAATAAATATCCGCCGGCCAATAATAAAATTGTTTCAAGAGGTACCGACGCCGGAAATAGAAACGGTTTTTGTTTTTGACAAAGGTGGTCACAGGCCTGCGATTGTGGTTGACGAATTTGAATGGTATCAAAGCATGTTTCAAAATGCTAAGATTTATTATTGTTTCGAGTGGAAAGGACAAATTGGTATAGTAACTTTAAATCCGTTTGCGAATGTTGCTCCAGTACTTTGGAAGTGGAATTTTCAAACTTATTGGCACATTAATTCTGATAATATTTTCATACAGTGGTGGATTTATACAGCAATATACAAGAAAGAAACTAAATTTGATTATGGTGAGTTTAGAAGGTAACATTTTACATTTAAATATCTAAAGAAAAATAATTTTTCTCACAGTCACTTTTTTTTTTTCCAATTTGAAAAAACAAAAACAATTTAAGATCCACAATTTGCAAATTTTCATTAAAAGTTATTTTTTTCCAAATCTAATAAACTTTTTTTTTCAACAAGAAAGTTACTGAGTTGAAAAATCGTTTGTTGATCTATAATAAAAAAAAAAATTAGAAAAACGGTTGACCTTCAAGGCCATCCATGCAATATTAATTCTTTAATACTATTAATACTTTAATTCCATACCTAGGCGCTTAAAATTGCACTTATGATATTTATGAGCTCTTCGAACTCAAAAATACAATTTATGTGTTATTTTGAGCTCTCCGAGCTCAGAGATCTGATAGAAGTTTCATAGAACACTATTTTTTGAATTTTCAAACCGCAATTACTTTAGAATGAATGAACCGATTTTCAGGCAGTTGGCAGAATTCGACGCAGTTTTTTAAACTTCATAATGAATCTTTAAGTTTGAATTAATCGAACTAGGAATTTGGAGTAATTCCGAAAAAAACTTTTTTGATTGAAAGAGATGTTTAAAAGTTATTCTAAAAAAACCACACTCGAAAAAATTTTTTTTATAGACAGACATACAGACATACAGACACCATCGCGGAAAATTTTTAATTTTCTTAGCGGGATGTTGAAAATTTTTGATAGTTCTGTTATTTATTTTATTATATTTATATCCGTGGTATCATAGATATTTCTATGCTTTGATATATTTGACCAATCATACTGTGAATAAATTGGCTTCAGATACATATTATCTCAATTTTATTACACGGATTGTGGGGAGCACAAGAATCAAAACTAATAGATTTTATTTTCAGCGGATTCCCAGCTCTGCAAAAATATATTCTTTGATCGCACTGAAAAACTCAATGGCTACACGATCAGAGCAGCAGCGAGAGTAAATAATATTGTCGATCCAATGTTTGAAAAAATTGGTGGATTAATTACTAAAGCCTCTGATATTAGCGGTGTCACCGCCGTACTTAATATAAGGGAAGGACTATTTAGCAAAGCATTAACAGACTATTTGAACGTATCAATAAAAATAACTCACGGTATGCCAGCTCTTGTCAGCATTAACTCTTTAAAGTATTTACGGAAAGGTGATATTGAGATAAATCTTACGCCGACTATTTGGAGATACGGAGATAACGACCCCGGTACGATGAATTATATTCATCTGTCGTACCCATTTCATTTTTTCAATGAGCAAATAGTAACGCACAATCGTGGTTTAGCGACGCCTTTGGAGAAAATGTTGGAGTTTTATGGATGGCTGACCCCCGTCGCAACTTCGGTCATCCTTTTGATTGCTTTCATCGTCATTTATCGATCAAATAGTATGGATAATTCCAAATTAGTTGTCGCGGTTTTTGAATGCTTGAGATTACTGATAGGCAATCCGATTCACACGCGAATGGACACAGTTAAGATGCGAATATTTTTTTCTGTTTTATTCTTGTACTTTTTGATCATTCAGGCAACTTTTTCTGGTCACCTTGCCGCTTTTTTGACTAAACCTGTGTACAGAAGAAATGTCGAGACTTTGGATGATCTTAAAGATGATCGTTACAGTCGAATTTACGCACGTATGGGAACTATAGACTACATAAAAAACACGCCGTTATACAAAAAAACTTTATTTGGCGAAAATGAATGTGAAAAATACATCGGAGATCCATCAATCGCTTGCATTGATGAACAAAATTATTTAATCTCGTTGATAGCAACTTATAATTTGCATACCCCTAAAAATTTTGTTAAAGCAAATTACGCCACATTGGCAATGCCTCACAACTCGTTTCTAAAACACCGTGTTAACAATGTCCTTATGCGTCTGGCACAGTCTGGAATTCTGGACCTTTGGAACAGAGTTTGGGAGAAATGGTCTAATGGAAATAGAACATATAGTTCAAAAAAAATGGAAGATATTAATGAAAACTATCATCGACCAATTGAACTAAGAGATGTGACTTTTGCATTCTTTTTTCTGGGCATCGGTCTATTTTTCGCGATCATTTCTTTTATTCTTGAAAATTCATCGAAAACTTTCGCGTTAGACATAACAAAAATAAATTTATGGTTATTGACAGTGAAACAATCTACAATACATATTGTGGGTTTTATTATTTTCGAATTTCGCAGACTATTAAAGTGGTTGTACGTTAGTTTAGTTAAAGTCGCTGGTTGGGTGAGAGTCCGTAATTAGTTCAACATTTATTAATTGATTTAATTGTTGAATTTGGGTGTATACTTGACAAGAAAAAAAAATTATTCTTAAAATAAAAATACATAAGAATTTCGAGTAAGTCAATAGTCGAAAATTGAAAAAAAAACGGGAAACGATTCATTATTAGTTAAAATTAAGGCGCGCGTGTAGCGTGCTATTCAAATTTCAAGTAGTAAATATTTTCTATCAAATTATGGCAGATGTTTCATGATTGAAGTAATTATTGTACAATATAAGTATAAAAATGATTTTAATGTTATAAGTATAGTAGTGTATGTAGTAATTATCAAAAATAGTAAATATTTGTTGTCAAATTATTGTGAAAATTTTCATTCCTCCTTATTTTTCTTTGGATGAATAAAGTATTTGCATACAAATGTAAATGAAATTGGGCATCTTTATTTTAATACAGCTTCAATTAATCAACGTCACTCATAAACCCTGATTAAACAAATCATTAAATGATTTTATGAGATTTAAAAGAATTAATTATTTGTTTTATTCTCAATCTTATCGCATCATTTCAAATCATTTATTTTAAAGTGGTTTTGTGCGTGAAATCGTTTTTAATCACTTTGTTTAATAAGAAAACTACGAGTTTTTTTTTGTCAATATACACAGAAAGAAAGAAAGAAAATCTTGAGTCAAGCGTAAATTTTCTTAATCAAGAAAATCTGAAGGAAGATTGAAAATTTCTTGAATGAAGTTAAAATGTCTCGAACGAAGTTAAATTTTTTTAAGCCAAGAAAATTTCTTCTTGCTCCAAAATAACTTCAGCTTTCCTTACAATTTTCTTGGTTCAAGAAATTTTTTTTTTTGTGTGTAGCTATAAAGTAAAAATTGTGAATCTTTTCCGTTAAAATTGCACGAGTAAAAAATAGACCACTTGACTTAAAATAAGTATTCTAGATTTAAGAAAAGTATTTGGAGAAGAACCGATTGTCTTCATTAAAAAATTTCTCATTTTTAAATAATTTTTTCGAGTTTTAAAAATTCAAAATTTTCAAATGAATTATTTATTATCTCCGTAAGGTACAATCAAATAAATTCATTTCTCAAAAATTAACGATATTGTTTTTTTATTTCATTTTATATTTTCAGTTTAAGCACAATTATTTTTTGTTTATAATTGGTGTTATGTTTCTAAGACTAATGTAACAATGTAAATAAAGTTAAAAGATTAATTTATGAATAAATGTTAATATAAAATTCACGAAATGTATGTATAACTGGGTTGTTTGAACTTTTTCTCTGAGAAAATTTAAGAACGATGTTCAATAGATCAACGTAAAAAAGAAGTATGAAAATAGAAATGAATAAAAAGTATATAATTCGTATAATGAAGTTTAATCGACAAAGTTAGTAAATAATCAACTTATAACTCATAAAATATGTAACAATGATCAATAAATTGAGTTCCACAAACATTTGCTATTGATTTGACTGTCACGTTATCAAGAAGATCATAATACGTCATTTTTATTTCAATAATAGACTGTATATCTACAAAAAAAACTGTGGTGACTAAAAAATTCCTGATGTCAGTAATAATATCAATATTGTGCGCAGCAAGCAATCAACCGAAGCTTAAACTTGTTCGCAGTAAGTCTAACTTTGAAAATGAAAAAATTAATTGCTTTAGTATTGATTCAAAATTTCGTTATTGGGCAAATTCAAATACCAGCTGAAGACGGTCTAGAATTGTTCAACTACATGATGGTAAGTTTTACTAAGAACAAAAAATATTTATAAGCTTTCTATTGACTAATCTGTTTGATTTTAGAAACATTTGTATGATAATTGTTGAACGGAATTCGGAACCATAGAATTTTGGGGAACGGACAGAATTTTTCTATCAAACGATGAAATCGATTTCGTTTTGCTCAACCGAATGTGTTCAAAAGACCACCGACAGTCGCTTGCATTGATCGAAAAAATCTTTATCAAAAGTAATACTTCGTCATAATTTGCACACTCCTAAAAATTTCGTTAGATTTACCTACTACACACTATCAATGTCTCACAATTGGGCTTTGAGACATCGTGTTGATAATATGATTATACGCTTGGCACAGTCTGGAATTTTCGATTTTTGGAACAAAAATACGGGAAAAAAAAGAAAGGAACTGCTCAAAAATATTGTCGACAAAAACTATAATCGACCGATTAAGCTTGAGGATGTTAGGTTTGCATTTGATTTGCTTGAAATTGGTTTATTTCTTTCTATCATTTATTTTATTGCAGAATACTTAATAAAAATTTCCACTTATTAGAAATTAAGTAAATATTTTAAATCAAATTGTTATAAAAGTTTTAATTTGTTTTTCTTGTGTGAATATAATCTTTTTATATAAATCCTTGATTGAATGTACATCTACGTGTTAGCGAAATTCCAATTATTTTACGCGCCCTACACAGTAAAAAATTTTCGTAAAATTTAACATAAAATTTTGTGTAGATGTTTTTTTTACATAAAATTTATGTTATTTCTACACAAACTGTTTGTATTGATAAAATCAACATAATTCTGTGTTAAAAGTAACACAAAAAAGTTTTTAAACTTTCATCGGCTGATTCTCGGATTTCTACACACTTAAATGTTAACCATAACACAAATAAAGTGTTGATTTTAACATTTTCTTTGTGTTACTCAGATCACCTGTCAAATATGTAAGTTTTATTAAGTTAATAATTCAAACATATGTACATAACCCCATATATATTTAAATAGATTTTAATTTCTGAATAAAAGATAAATTGTTTTCCAGAATACAAAGTTAAAAAACTCAATAAATAATTCAAAATTTTTAAACAGTAATTAATTAATTTTAATCCATAGTTGCTACCTTTTATAAATATATTATTTTTATAATTATCTCTAAATAAAAAAATATTTATTTTCCATTAATATATAACTAACAGAGCGGCAGAATGGCCGAGCGGGCTGTCATTATATCGTTAGTTCGTTCGTACATAATGCCGTAAGGCGAGGGTTCGAGCCCCGACGGTTATTAGAATAGTTCCAAACCAACCGTCGGGGGTCGCCCCGGTAGCCGACTTGTACTGGTATGGGTTTTCTCTGTGGTTTCCCCATCGCCACTATTCCAACAAGCCATTCGAAAGAGGTTAGGAATAGGGTGAATACAGTACAGGAAGCACAAGTCGGTCCACAGCCGCAAGAGATACGCAGTGATTATAAAAATTTGAAAGAGCAGGTGTGATATCTATGTGCGAAAAATAGAAAGGCAGAAACTTGAACGCAGTGAAAAATTTGAAAGAAAAATTCGAACGCAGTGAAATAGAAAGAGGCAGGGCAATTGTGATGAAAAAATTGTAAAAGGCAGTTCTTACTGCCGTACAATGCAACAAATCTATCTATCTTAATATATAACTAACGAGTTTATTAATAACTAATAATTACAAATTAATAAACAAATAAATTAAATCACAATAAATAAATTAATAACATCATTAATCCTAATCATCTATTGCCACTGACTTGTAATAAGGTAGCAACTATTGATTAAAATTAATTAATTACTGTTTAAAAATTTTGAATTATTTATTGAGTTCTTTAACTTTGTATTTATGGAAAACAATTTATCTTTTATTCAGAAATTAAAATCTATTTAAATATAAATGGGGTTATATACATATGTTTGAATTATTAATAAAACTCACATATTTGACAGCTGATCTGAGTAATACAAAGAAAAAGTTAAAATCAACACTTTATTTATGTTATGGTTAACATTTGAGTGTGTAGAAATCCGAGAATCAGCCAATGAAAGTTTTAACATATTTTTGTGTTACTTTTAACACAGAATTATGTTGATTTTATCAATACAAACAGTTTGTGTAGAAATAACATAAATTTTATGTAAAAAAATCATCTACACAAAATTTTATTTAGAAAAATCATCTACACAAAATTTTATGTAAAAAAATCATCTACACAAAATTGTATGTTAAATTTTACGAAAATTTTTTTACTGTATACAATATTTGTTACTACACAACGAGTTGTTTTTACCTTTATGATTTTCAAAGTTAGGGAAAAAGGACAGTGACATTCATAAAATATTAACTAATGTCAACAAATTGGGTTCTTCAAACTCTTGTTTTTGTTTTTACGATCACGCAATCTAGTAAATCACGATACGGCATCTTTGTTTCAATTCTCGACAGTATGTAAACAAAATAACTAGGGTGACTAAACAATTACAGATATTATTTAGAATATAAATATTGTGTGCAGCCAAAACTAGTAGGAACTAAACCTTGCTCTCAGCTAGTCTTATTTAAGAAATGAGAACGATAATTGCTTTAGTGATAATTCAAAATTTTGCGGTTGGGCAAATTCAAGTTCCAGCTGAAGAAGGATTAGATTTGTTCAACAACATGATGGTAAGTTTTACTAAGAACAGAAAATATTTATAAGCTTTCTATTGACTAATTCTGTTTGATTCTAGAAATATTTGTTCGATAATTGTAGATCAGAATTTGGAACCATAGGATTTTGGGGCAACGACAGAATCTTCCTAGCAGACGATGAAGCTGATTTTGTTTTGCTGAATGACAGTGAAGTTTTCCTAAGCCCGCCAACCCGGAGAATTAAATCTTTCGTAGAAATTTACGAAAAATTAAATCATCGCGCGCCAAAAATAGATTTGTTTGAAGCGGTGCCGACGCCGAAAATAGAAACGTTATTTATTTTTGAGAAAAGTGGTCGCAACTCGGCAACTTTAGTCGACGAATTTATACGGTATCAAACGATGTTTCATAATTGTAAAGTTTATTATTGTTTTGAGTGGAAAGGACAAATTACTGTAGTAACTTTAAATTCGTATGCGAATTTTGCTCCAGCACTTTGGATGAGGGATCCTTACACTTATTTGTTCGTTGATGATGATAATAATCCCTTACAATGGTGGGTTTATAGAACCTTATACAAGAAGGATACTAAATTTAATCATGGTGAGTTTAAAAAATGACACAATATTTAAACCACTATACTGAGGAAAAAAAAGTATTATTGAGAAAATTTTTTTTAAACAATAATACATATTCTTAATAATTATTGAAAATATATTTTCTTGTCTAAAAATTTCGTAGTATTGATAATAAAAGTTTGTAATTCAAGTAAAGCTTTTCGATTGTTGATCTACGATAATACAATAACACAAAAACCACAACTAACACACATTATTTTCAGCCGGTTCCCAGCTCTGCGAGAATATATTCTTTGATCGCGCTGAAAAACTAAATGGCTACACGATCAGAGCATCAGCACAGATAACATTTCATGTGGATCAAATGCTAGTAAAAATTGATGAATTAATCACTAAAGTGAATGACACTAAAGAAGTCAACTCCATACTTGCTTTAAGAGATGGACTATTCAGCAAAGTATTAACGGACTATTTGAACGTATCAATAGAGATTTGGGGCTCGCCAAGTAATGACTGCGTACGAACTTGGTACGCAATGCTGATAAAAGAGCTAGATATATCGCTTACACCGCTCCCTTGGACAGACCATAATATATACTTTGATGTGACGAACTACCTTTATCTGACGTATCCATTCCATTCATTCCATGAGCAGATAGTGACTCACAATCGCGGATTGGCATCACCTCTGGAAAAAATGTTCGAGTTTTACGGGTGGGTGACCATTATCGCTACTCTTTTGATACTTTTGAGTGTATTCATTGTCATTTATCTATCAAACAGTGTAAATAATTCAAAATTATCTTTTGCGGTTTTTGAGTGCTTAAGATTATTGATAAACAATTCGATTTACACGCGGATGAACACAGTTAAGATAAGAATATTTTTTTCTGTCATATTCTTGTACTTTTTGATCATTCAGGCAACTTTTTCGGGACACCTTGCGGCTTTTTTGACCAAACCTGTATACAGAAAAAATGTTGAGACTCTAGAAGATCTAGAGGATCCTCGTTACACTAAAATTTACGCACGTGAAGGAACAAAGGACTACTTAACAAATACATCGTTATACAATAAAACTATATTTGATGATTATAATTGTGAAAAATATATCGAAAATACATCAGTCGCTTGCATTGATGATCAATATCATTTAGAACCGTTAATAGCTACTTATAATTTGCACACCCCTAAGAATTTCGTTAAACTAAGCTACGCTACACTGACAATGCCTCACAACTCGGCTTTAAGACGCCGTGTTAACAATATGGTTGGACGTTTGGGACAGTCTGGAATTTTGGACGTTTGGAATAGAGCTTGGGAAGAATTGTCTAATAAAAATGCAACATATCATTTGAAAAAAATGGAAGATTTTGTTGAAAACTATCATCGACCGATTGAGCTAGAGGATGTGACTTTTGCATTCATTTTGCTGGGCATCGGTCTATTTTTCGCGATTATTTGTTTCATTGTAGAATATTTCTTAAAAATTTGCACGTTAAACAAAACGAAAATGTATACGTTGTCATCGGAAGCGAAACGATCTACGATACATATTGTGCGCTTTGTTATTTTAGGATTCCGCAGACTATTAAAGAGGTAATACAGTTGTTCGGTTAAAGTTATTGGTTGAGTGAGAGTACGTATTTAATTTAACATTAATTTGTTAGTTCAATCATTGTTTTTGTATGTATGCTTGTCAAAAAAATTAGGAACACCGTTGACCCTAAAGGCTATCCCTGCAACTGCAAAAATATAATTTTCGAGTCATTTTGAGCTCTCCAAGCTCAAAAATCTAATAGAAGCTTGATATAACACTGTATTTTCAATTTTTTAATTTAGTTACGTATTAATATAATCAAATTTATTGAAGGCGACTAATAGTTCTTGTTACCAAATAATAAAATAATCTTACTTAATCCATGTACGCTTTATTACTAACATTTGTATGCTTATAAAGTCCGTTCTATAGATCGTTAAATATTATCAAAATTAATTTACAAAGTCCGTGCTTTTCATAAAATATGTATCGACAGTCAATAAATTGAGTTCCACAAACATTTGCTACTAATTTGACTGTCAGGTTATCAAAAAGATTATAATATGTAATTTTTATTTTAATAAAATAATGTATGTCTACAAAACAAACTGTGGTGACCAAAAAATTCAAGATATAAGTAAGAATATCAATATTATGCGCAGCAAGCAACCAACCAAAGTTTAAACTTGTTCGCAATAAGTCTAACTTTGAAAATGAAAAAATTAATTGCTTTAGTGTTGATTAAAAATTTTGTGATTGGGAAAATTAAAGTTCCACCTGAAGACAGCCTAGATTTGTTCAATAACATGATGGTAAGTTTTTGAAAAGAGTCAATATTAATAGGTTTTTTAATAACTAATTTCTTGGAATTTAGAGATACTTATTCATTACTAGTTGATCGGAATTTGGAACCATAAGATTTTGGGGCACGGATAAAATTTTTCTAGCAAACGATGAAGTTGATTTTGTTCGACTGAACGACAGTGAAGGGTTTAAAAGACTACCGACCCGGACTATCGAATTTTTAGTAGAGGCTTACGAAAAATTAAATTATAGCATGCCTGCAATGAATTCGATCGAATGGAAACCGAAGATGCGAATAAAAACCATGTTTGTTTTTGATAAAGGTAATTACAGAGAAAAAGTCAATGGTATGAAAAGAGATTCCAAAATTCTAAGGTTTATTGTTGTTTTGTTTAAAATGAAAAAGTTGTAATAATAACCCTAAACGCATCGCGGATATTACTCCAACACTTTAGACCAGAAAAAATAAAATCGTTTGTATAAACACACTATTAAACTCTGTATTTAAGTTTTAATAATGTTGATGACTCATCAATAAGCATCAACCAATCATACTAGCGGTTTTTTTTTTTTTTTCAAAATTAGTTCACTAAACCCATATTATTAATAAAATATCAACGAAAATAAACAGATTTTAGCTTTGCTCAAATGGTTACGTTATCAAATAAATCATGATTTGTCATCTCAACTTTTAATAAATACAGTATGTCACCAAAACACACAGAAGGGTGATTAAACAACTATAGATAAATAGAAATGTCAATATTATGCGCAGTAAAAAAGTGGTAGGAACTCAAACCTGATCACAGTAAGTGTAACTTGTAAAATGGAAAAACTGATCGCTTTAGTGTTCATTCAAAATTTTGTAATTGGACAAATTCAAATCCCACCTGAAGACGGCATAGATTTTTTCAACAACATGATGGTAAGTTTGTAAGAGTAGTAGATAGCTATAAGGTTTTTAGTGGAGTAATTTGTTTGACTCTAGAAATACTTGTTTGATAATTGTGGATCGGAATTTGGAACCATAGGATTTTGGGGCAACGACAGAATTTTCCTGTCAAACGATCAAACTGACTTTGTTGTGCTGAATGACAGTGAAGTGCTATTACATCCACCCACTCGAACGATAAAATTTCTCGTGATGATTCTCGACGAACTAAATCCAAATAAGCCCACAATTTTTCTTTATAAGGCAATACCGACCCTTGCAATAGAAACAGTTTTTGTCTTTGACAAACGTGGATATAACGAAAATTCCATGAACAAAATATTTTATTGGTATCAACTTTATTTCGAAAATTCAAAAGCTTACTATTGCACCTCAACTGAAGAAAGGCTTGACGTAATAACTATCAACGCTTTCACAAATTTTACTTTGCCATTATGGATTAAGGTTAAACAATATTACTTTGGTAGCAAAGATAATTATGAACATTGGACAGTTTTGAAAATCCATTATTATAAAGGAGCTAAGTTTAATTATAGTAAGTAGCAAAATTTACACAGAAATTTAAATAAGTCATAATTAAAACTTGTAATTTTTTAATTAAAATATTTAAAAACTTAAGTATTACACTAGAAGAATTTTCCTTTAAAAATTACCATTAAATTCGCTGTAATCATGAGATATAATACAGTCTTGAATTTAATGAGATTTTTGAAATAAAAGTTACGAAAAAATTTATTTATTTTATATTAAACTATATAAAATTTATAAAAAACATTAAAAAATTTACGATACACTGAAAATAAAATTAATTTGAATTAAAAGAAAAATTCTTTACCCTAACGGTAATTACAGAGAAAATTTCTTTCAATCATTAGATTTATTAGTTGTTAACGTTTTAAAATGTATATTAAATCTTATTAACAAAATTTCCCTCTACAGGTTCTGATCTTTGCAAAAATCTTTTCTTTGACCGCACAAAAATATTGAATGGCTACAAAATGAAAGGAGGGGTGAGAGTCCTTAATAATTTCGGAAAAAAATTTACAGTGGAAAAATCAATAATTAGTAAAGACACCTTTAAGTCACCTCTAGTATTCTTAGCATTAGGGTTGCAACAAACTCGATTAATCAAAATGTTATGTAACTATTTAAACATCACTATTGTTATAACTTACCAAATGCCAGACAATAGGGAAGCTGATATAAGCAACAAATTATCATCTCGTTTCTGTGATCTATGCTTCATACCAATTTCTCCATTAGAGCACAAAGACAACCCTGATTTTTACGCTTATTTTCAAATGTCATACCCAATTAACTTTCTCTACGATGTGATAGTGACTCACAATCGAGAACTGGAGTCTCCTTTGGAGAAAATGTTCGAGTTTTACGGATGGTTAACCATAATTGCCACAATGGTCATCTTTTTGAGTGTATTCATCGTCATTTATTCATTAAATAGTGGAAATGATTCTAAAATATCTTTTGCGATATTTGAATGTTTAAGAATACTGCTAAGCAATTCGATTTACACGCGGATGAAAACCGCTAAGATACGAATATTTTTTTCTGTTATATTTTTGTACTTTCTGATCATTCAGGCAACTTTTTCCGGTCATCTTGCGGCTTTTTTGACCAAACCTGTGTACAAAAAAAATGTCGAGACTCTTGAAGACCTAAAGGATCCTCGTTACACTAAAATTTACGCACGTCAAGGAACTGAAAACTACTTTGACGATCCGGTGTTGTTCAACAAAACTCAATTCGATGTCAACGCAGACTGTGTGAAATATATCTCTAATAAATCAGTTGCTTGTATTGATTACAACAATTATCTAGATTATTTAATACCTGTTCACAACTTGCACACCCCTAAGAATAATTTAATGTCCATCTACGCATTACTGATGATGCGAGGCAACTGGCCTTTAAAGGACCGTGTTAATAATCTCGTTATGTCGTTGCACCATTCTGGAATTAAGAATTTATGGGATAGAATAGACAGGAGCCTTCTTAATAAAGTGCTTAGAAAATTTCAAGATAATGCTGAAAATTACCATCGACCTATTGAAATCGGGGATGTCATGTTTGCGTTTAATTTGCTTGGCGTCGGTCTTTTTTTTGCCATTATATGCTTTATAATATAATGTATAATTAAAAAATTTCCAAAGATAACAACACAATTATCTGAAACTTTCAGAGGGCTGAAGAAATATATGATGTTTAATGTACGTCGGAATTTTCACAAGTTTTAAATTTTAATAGGAATTTAAATTGCACGCTATATATGCAAGCACTCTAATCCTAAGCCAATAAGGAATCAGGATCCATTCTTTCGATTAGTTTCGAAAATTTCGATACTAAAATAATTTTCCTTCATTCATCAATTTTATGTTATAGGATATAGTTGATTTGCGATCAACAAAAATACTGCGAATATTTTATTATTTTCCTTCATAGAAGTATAAGAAGTATTTGAAACTAAATATCTAGGCATAATTATAGACAATAACTTAACATTTGATAGTAACGCAAATTATTCAGTAGGAAAAAAAGTAGGAAAAAAAGTAAATCTCTTATATAGATTAAATCATAACGTCAGTAATTCCATAAAACTATGTAATCTATAAAACTATTGTCGCACCCCACTTCGAGTATTGTAGTACAGTTGTGTTAAACTATTATGAACATTAATTAAATGTTTTACTAAAATTACAAAATCGCGCTATGCGCATAGTATTAGGTGTCAATCGTTACACTCCAATAGTTGACATGTTAAAAGCGCTTGGTTGGATGTCCATTCGTCAACGAATGGTATTTAAATCTTGCCTATTAATTTACAAAATAATCAACAATTTTTTACCAAATAATTTGTGTGATCGCATTGTTCTAAATAATCAGCGAAGCCAATATAATTCTCGAAATGGTAATTTAATTGATATTAAAAATACAAGGACCATTATTGCACAAAAATCAATTATTTATAACGATTGTAAATGGTACAAAATGAGTTAAAAACATACTTTGATATTTAAAAAATATTATATGAGAGTTATATTTATTTTATTTTATTTTTATTTTATTTTCTTTATTGAAATTAACCTAACAGCCTTTTGGGGCCAATAAGAAAGTTACAAAAAGGTACATATAGTAAATCTGATTGGCACATGTAGCCAAGATACAGGAGTATTAATAATAACATTATGTATACAATTATAACTATATAAATTAAAAGATACACAGTATTGTAAAGTAACAAATATATCATTGTTACAGTTATTTATAAGTGTATTTTAATTGTAAAAAAATTAATAACAATCACTTCAATTAATTGAATCGAAGATATGCAATATATTAAGAACATTATAAATAGTAATTGATAAAATTACTAAAATTACACTGAAAAACTTCCCTAGTTAGAAAGAAGAATTCAAAACGATTGACTATGTTATTTCTTCTTAAGAAAAGAAATTCAAAAATATTAAAAATATTTAGAAGTATTGAAAAGAATTAAAAATTTTTATTAGTTTTAATTTATAAATAATACAAATTTTTATGAGAATAAATACTACATAGAATGTATATAATAAATATATTTTTACTGGATCCAAAAAAAAATCACTTTTTACACGTTTTAGTCATCATACCCATGGAGTAATAACGACAAGCATAGTGAGGGCAGCAATCATCACTGCTGTTACACTGAAAAATTTTAGTGAACTTTAATGAAATTCATTAGATTAATAAAAATTTGTGTATTATAAATTGTAAATAATATATAATAAATATTTAGGATACTTATGATTTTTATTACTTACGTTTGTATTAAATTTCATGCAAACTTGAGCACTCTGAACCAATATTATTTGAAAAATGAGTCCCAAAAAAATGCACCACAGTATTTTGTATATCTTCATATTGAATTTCAACTAAAATAATTAGTATTATCGATTTTTTGTCAGACTAATTTAATAAATAATTATCATTCAAGACTCACCTTCTGCTTTAATTTACTTTTGCGATCTACTACTAAGTCAAGCTCCACAACTGAATTTATAAACATAAATTCGGCAAACCAAACAATATAGTAACAACTTTTATATTTACAGACACTGGTGACTACTGATAAGAAGCAAACATCACTTACAGTTATTGATAATTAAAATAAAAGTAAATAGAAATTCTTCGAAATAAAATCTTTCGTTAAATAAACATGATATGTGTTTTTTGCCACTCTTAGTAAATAGTTCAGTATTTCACATTGTTTGTATTCTCCTACTTATACTTGTAAGATGCTGATAAAGTTTATTGTCATTTTTATCTGCTGAAAAGTAAAAAAAATTTAGTTAATAAACAGTGATGTCATTTTAATGATCCAAATATTGTATTTTTAATAATGTTGTATTATTAATTAAACAGTATATTTACTTTTTATTAAATTGTTAAATTGTGAAGTCATAAGTATTAAAGAATCGTGAAAGTAATTAATAAATATTGCATAACAAAAAAAAAAGAGTGACCTTAGAGAAATTAAATAAATAAACTAAAATTACATAATATACTTTTGTTTGGCAACAGATCTGCAGAGAAAAAGCGTAAAGAGTAAAAATTACGATGCTGATGAAATGTCAATAAATTTTTAATGTTATCATTAATCATGTATAGGTATATCCAAATATATGGCCCCGATCAAATTTGTTAAGTTCTAAGTAGATTTTGTACCAAAATCTATAAGTGAACATATTCTCTCTAAAAAATATCTAATTAATATAATCAGATGATATGATTGATCGATAGAAATAAACGAAAAATATTTACCGTACCAAAATTAATATTTTCACGCACGCATAAAAACGAATTTTTGTTGAAATAACAAAAGACGGCATAACGGAAAAATATGTTGTGGTAACAAATGAGTATAGTTATAGCAACAAATCCATTAGTTGCATTAACAAAATATTTCAAATTGTACTAACAAACCAGTTTGTTTAATCACAAAATCAATTTGTTTCTCTAATAAAATCATTTTGTTGCTGTCACAAAACGACTTTGTTGCTGTAACAAAATGACTTTGTTACTGTAACAAAGTGATTTTTTTGCAGTAACAAAACTAATTTGTTGCCAAAATATTTTCTAAATCCTCAAAAGTTTATCACGAAAATGATTGTGTATAGTGATACTCAATGGGTTATTCAATAAATTCTTATTGTTATTCTTACAAACTTTCTTCATTGCTACAAAACATTTTCTTTGTTACTCCAACAAGTTTTCCTAGTTATTTTAATAGAAATTTGCTGTTTCAACAAAAAAATTTGTTATACCAACTGAAGTATTTTGTCGAATCAACTAAAAGATTTTGCCATACAAACAAAACTGTTTTGTTGTTATAACATAACAATAACTTGTTATATCCTAAATTTTGTTATTTTAACATATGATTTGTTATCCTTACGTTAACAAATTCATTTGTTACCACAACATATCTTAGATTATCTTAATAAAATTTTTTTCTGCGTGCAGAGAAATGACGCGACATAGCCAGTTAAATCAATATACAACAATTTCCTTCAAATGCATTCATGGTCCAGGGTATAAATAGAACCCGTACGTTGGGGTTGTACTGACAGCAATAATGTAACTGCGAGCATTAAATTTATCTCCAGGTAATTTCTATCATTGTTAAGGTGCCGATTAGGCAGATTACCATCTGATGAAGAAATAGGTAGTGTAAGAGTTGGTAAGAAGTAATCGAATTTTTTTTTTAAGTTTTAAATTCAGTTACCAAAATTCAAAGAAAAATCTAAGACTGAGTTTCAGACTTTTTTAGAGTTGCAGTAGATATGTTATTATATAGTTATTATTGAGTTCACAGTATCTAATTACTTCCTATTGATTCATATTGATTTAAAAATTAATTAATTTTATATATAAGGTAAGAGTCCGAGTAGCTGCTCATGTACCAGTACCTGCTCACTCCATGTATTTGTATATCTATATTTATGAATATTTTCAACTTCCCACACATTTTTTAACCGCTAAGAAAAATTTCCTGTGCCCCGTGCTAGCACAGGTAAGTACCAATAGCCACACTCGTTTCGTGGTCAATAAAGCGCGCCAAACTAAGGAGCATTTAATTTAAATTCTGTGTCATAGCGGTCACGCACATGCGCGTTACTTTTACGATATGCATATATATCGCAAAGATATATTTACGCAATTAAATATCTTGCACTTGTCAAGCATAACCATCAATAAGTAGTACTTGTTTATTTTTTTTTTTAATTTATTTGAGCCATAAAAATTAGATAATTGTTGTTTTTTTTTTTTTTTACTCACAAAAGGCGACACTAAAGTCAGCGACGTTAAGATTTGATTTATTAATTAAATATGGACTAAAAAATTATTTTTAAAAAATTACAATAGTTTTTGCAAATTTTCTACACGTCAAATTTTTTTAATAAAAAAAATAATTCTACCAATAATTTTTTCTAAATTTAAATATTTGATACAGTGAAAATTTAAATAATGAAGTGATTTTAATTACAAAGAAGAAAGAAAAGTAAAAGAAAGCCTGTAAGATATTTTGTACCACATTCTCCACAATTGACAAAGGTATCAGTGTAAAGTTTAATAATTAATAACCTATATATTTATCTATTATTATTATTACAGCAAAGAAAATATAAAATGGATCCTGAATTAAATCCAACAACAGCTGGCAACTTATTGATGTATCAAGCCATCGAAGATGACAAATTGGAAGATATTAAGTTGTTATTAGAAAATGGAATTAATGTAAATGAACCGATAATAACAACTGGAGAATTTGCTGGATACACAGCGATGCATGTTACATGCATGAAAAATAAAGGTCACTTGGTGGAATTGCTAGTTAATGATTATAAAGCAGATGTCAATGTAATGGCTGCTGACGGGACTCAACCCATTCATTTGGCTTGTTTTTATGAACCTATAGATAACATACGCGGCATTATTCATGAAGGACAACTAGGCAGTACAAAAATACAAACATTAGTGAAAGCTAATGCAAATGTTGATGCCGAATTTGGACAAGAAATTTTTTCAAAACACGTCAAAGACAGAGAATGGTGTCCCGATTTTGGTGACAAAATGCCACTTGTTGCATATATTGTTATTTATGATAAACCATCAATAATTCATCATCTCAAAAAAGTCAACTTGGACATTATAAGCCTTACAAATAAAACATTGCTGATGTACGCTGTTGAAAACGACCATGATTCATACATTCCAGACATTATGTCAAATGTTGAGGATCCTGAATTGATGGATAAGTTAATAAACCACCGAGATAATGATGATGTACCGCTAACTCATTATCCATTTCATCCTAAAAAATATGGAAAATTTCGATATCATGAAATTACGGTGTTCTATAATTTCTATATCCAGTCGACATTTATTTCTAACTTATCAAGTTGGGGGGCTGACATGTATGCACTGATAAACAATGATCCAGCAACATTTTTGCCTAATCTATCAGCTTATAGAAGTTGTCCAATGCTACTGGAGTTTTCTTTGCCCTATTATACTTCTATGTCCTTGTCTAGGACTTTATACTACGCTACACTTCCTGTAGATGAAAAGTCTGAGTATTTAGTACGTGACGATCCAGAAGTTGAGCGAATTGATTATCTAGCGCAAATCAGAGCAAATCGAAGAGATTGTATAGCTATTGCTTTAAGAGATCTGGTCTTTAGGGGTGAATTCATATTACCTGTTCCAGAAGAAGAAATAAAATTGATGGATGAATTAATTGCCAGCGACGAAAACCTCAGGAACATTGTAAATGACTACAAAAAAAAATTCATTGGAGAAATATTACAGGACAATTTTATTGAATACGGTGATAATAAAATGACAATGTATGATTTTTTAGTGCAAGTTTTTGACTATAAAAAATTAAAATTTTTGGCGCGAGAAGAGAATTTACTGGATTCCCTGGATAAACTTTTCGGGCTAGATTTTGGTAACTATGGTTTCTGTGAGACCTATCATAATCCAATTAAAACCAGGATAGAGGGTGCTAAAGAAAGATTAACACATCTCGAAAATTTGAAGAAAATTTCATCACTCAGAGAAGCTATACCGTTACCGTTTGAACTGGTATTAGAAATTGTTGAGTATCTAAACAACAAACACTTGAACGTATTTATAAAAGCATTTTATGTTTCGTAATTTTATATTGAAATCAATTTTAATTTTTTAGTTTAAAAAAGAAAATTTATTTTTAATCATTAACAGCTTACACATTTAAGTAATAACTAGGGCCAGGAATTTGGTTTTTTTAAAAGAAAGAGAAAAAAGATGGGCGTGACGAATTAATTTGATTGGCTGCAACAAATTTGACGTTTATTTGTTTTTTGCAATCGAGTGAAGCTATCAGTAGAGAAAAAAAAATCTAGATTAAATTATAAAACATAAGCATGAATGTATTCAATCCGGATTGATTATGCTGTACAACAAAGTTACGAATCAAAATTTATAGAAAAATTTGCTTAACAGGTTGGGATAGGTTTAAGGCTCGCGTGGGCATACTTTAATTTGTCTTGAAATTTTGTCTTGAAATTTTGTTTTGAAATTTGTTTTGAAATTTTGTCTTGAATTTTGTCTTGAAATTTTGTCTTAAAATTTGTCTAGAATTTCTTGTTTAAATATGTCTTGATATTTTTATTGAATTTGATTTTGATATTTTGTCTTGAATTTTGTCTCGAAATTTTGTCTTGAAATTCTGTCTTGAAATTCTGTCTTAAAATTGTCTTGAAATTTCGTCTTAAAGTTTTGATTTTTTTCAATTTAATTTTTTTGAAAATATACAATTTTTTAGAAAATTTTAATTTTACATTCATGCGTATGTTTTATAATTTAATCTAGTTTTTTTTTCTCTATTGATAGCTTCAGTCGATTGCAAAAAACAAATAAACGTTAAATTTGTTGCAGCCAATCAAATTAATTCGTCACGCCCATCTTCTTTCTTTTTTTTTTTAAGAAAACCTAATTCCTGGCCCTAGTAATAACATTAATCCATTAAGTTAGCGATATAATTCAATTTAAATCAATCTTAATTTAGTGACTCAGACAATGTTCTTTACCATTATTGGTTTTGTTGAAATATTATTGACTAAATTTTACTATTAAATCTGAATTTTATCTTATTAATCAAATTTCATAACTAATTACCCTGTTAACATCAATTATGTACCTTTTCTATATTTTTATACTATTATAAGTGATAATCATCGTATGAAGTAATTCAGATCCCAGTGAATGTAATTAAATAAGTAGGTGATTCAGGTTATTACGGGTTAATTTCTTTTTATGTTAATTTTATTTTCAATTCAGCGACGTTTCGCCATGGATCATTGCTTCTTCTGGCATCTATTACATACAAATATAGTTACATATTAGCAATATTTCTTTTCATAATACATTTTACAAAATTATTAAATAACATAAATTTAGACAACCTTTAAAAATTATTTCAATATTCTTACTTAGAAGTTTCCAAAAGAAAAAATTTTTTTTTAAAAAACTCTTAACAAAATTTTTAAAACATACTTCAAAAATCCTTCTAAAAGAAATTCTAACAAATTTCTTTAAAATTATTTTTTTAAATCTTTTGAAACATTTTAAATTATTGAAAAATATTAAAAAACTTTTTTTAAATTTAAATTACAACAAACTTTTTCATAAATATTAAGATCATTAAACAATATAAATTGAGTAAAACAATAGCCTGAATAATTAATTATTAACATAAATATCAATCATTTTCATAATAATAGACGACAACGACAACACATGATTTGAAATATTCGCGGGACATACGTCCACTATCCCACTACACGACACATACACTAACCACACCACAAACATTGACTTTACGGGACTCCCCAAAGGCCAGCTGAGCGCAACTCAGCAAAGAAAAAAAAATAATTACATTAATGTTATTTTTTTATTATTAATAATTTATAATAACTAATTTTAAAATAAAAATAATTGTTATTAAGAAAAGTAATTAAATTTTATTTATTGAAGTTTATAACTTAATTTTTCTGGCCGTAGATTGTAAATAAGTTGGCCATCAATTTATGGGAAACTTACGGTTAAAGTGGCTGTCAGGCCAAGTTGGCGAAAAGTTTATGAACTAATTAACTTGAGATCCAATTCCGTTACTAGATTTACGTAAAGTTATACTATTAACTTGTAAACTTGATGTTATTTGAGCTAACTGAGATATTTTTATTATAAAATTTTGATTTCAATTTTTTAGCTTGTTTAAATTTTATCGCGCTCCCATTACATATTGAGGTCATATCTAAAAATATCAACTTGTTTTGTAGAAACTTTGGATACCTTGATACGCAAAAGTTATATGAGAAAATTTCTTACCGTAAAATGACCAAGTAGCTGATAATTTACTTCATAAACAAAAATCTTGAGTAGCAGAGAGAGAAAATTATTTTTTTTTTTAATAAAATCATTTTTTAAGATTAGTGTGATATTGTTGGTACCTTTAATTGAAGTTATTGAAAGAACATGCGAAAGTGCGTGTATTGTAATATAAAAAATGTAGAAGGTGGAGAGTTATCTTTTGTTAGGTGAGTATATTTTGTCTTTGTATCCTTGAAAATTGTTAGTTATTATTAGTTTATGTCTGTATTTTAGTTTACAAAATGTTAAATGACCTAACTCCAAATTATTTATGTAGAAATATAGAAAAATTTAAACATAATTACAATACACGGAATAGGAATAACTTAGTCGTTAAAAAAGTACGTACTAAAACGGCTCAAAAAACGCTAGACTTTTATGGTTTTAAGATTTATAATAAGCTGACAAGAGAAACAAAAAACTCAAAAAATTTAATTACTTTTAAAAGATTATTGAAAGAAGAAATAAATAAGAAAAATATTTAATTGAAGATTTATAATGTTTATATTAATGGCTCATTGTAAATTATAACTTATTTGTACAATATAGATGACAATGTAAATATGAAAATGTATAGCTAGGAAAGCTAATAAATAACACATTACATTAATAACATTTTATTTTTTAGTAAAAGTAAATTGAAAAATTGAATAAAAGATAAAGTTTAATATGAATTAAAATTGTTTGCGTATAGTTATTAAACTTATGAGTATAATTATAGCAGACGTTTGTCACATTGTCAGTAATTTATTTATTGCATCAAAAGTGATAACATAAAAAAGTACATTTAAAAATTGCCTACAAATTTTCCCATGCAATTTTCCAGTTGTTTTTTTAAAACAATAAAGTTTTAAATTACTACAAATTTTTAAAAGTTATATCGCTATTTCTATCATATTAAAAACAGCAAAATTATAACAGTTTTTAATGCTTAGATTAATTGACATCTAAGTGGAAGAAAATTCAAAAATCCAATATAAAAAAATTACAAAAATCTTTTACCTGAAATTTTTTTTTTTCAATTTCGATAAATGCAAATGTACTTAACTTATCACTGAGTTTTAATTAATGTAGGTTATATTTTAAATACTAATAATTATGACTGTTAGTTAACTTATTAATAATGAATTGTTTAGATTTCCAACAGATGAGAAGATACTTCAACTGTGGATCCAAAATATGAACTATGAATCAAATTGGAAGCCGTTGAAAAACCATTACTTGTGTTCCCAGCACTTTTCAAGTGATTGTTTTGATTTTCGAGATAAACTCTACCGATTACGAAAAGGCAGCATTCCAACAAATTTTGATCGAAGTAAAGAAAATGTTGTTTTAAGTAGCAATTACCGTAAAATATTTGACGATGAAAAACATGTCTGTGATCCTCTAACTAAAAGTAAGAACTTTAAATTTTTAAAACTTATTAACATTAATATTCATATTAATTATTTCTTAATTTAAATACTGTAAATTCTAGGACTGAATGTTACAAGCAGCATTTCAAATAGTCAAGAATCTTATAATTGCAGAGCGGAAACCATGTCAAAAGTCAATACAGGTAATAAAAGTGAACATGAAATATTCTACTATACTAATAGTGTTTTTATAATAATTTTTTTATTTTATTACTTTTTAGAGACAGTACCTATGCGCATAATCGACCATGACCATTCATATGGAGAAACTCAAGAAAAATTGAAAAAAGATCTGATGTTAGCAATGGCTAAAATTGACCAGCTCACTGCTAAGAATCGTACTTTGCTTAAAAAGGATAAGCGCAATAAACAAAGAATAGCTTCGATGATTCAAGTTATAAATCAATTATCAAAGAAAAATGTTCCTTGTTCTTGAAATTATTTAAATATAAGCTTGTTGTTCTTTTTGATAAGATTTTATATTAGAAGTTTTAAGATCGTAGAACGGTACGCAGAGAAACTCTAGACGGTTTTACGCTCAAGCGAGAGTCAGAATTAATTTACTAGTTACATTTAAATGAACTATTTTCATGTTACAAACTTTTACTTTGTTTTAGTTAATTGTTTTATGACTAATACATGTATAAAATAATTAAAAATTTTTTAAACTTTCGACGCAAATAAAAAAAAATGTTAACATTAATAAATATTTAATATTTATCCAGTTAAAACTCATTTTTGAACCATCAAAAACTATTCTTATGATTTTGTATACTCACAATCATCAATAAAAACCATCTTACTATCTTCGTTGAACTTATACTGCAAATAAAAACTTAGAACTCAAATTTCTCGCTATCAAATGAAAATTTTCAAAAAAGCGCTTTTGTAGAAGGTAGATTTGAGAATAATCCATCGAATATCAGGGGAATGAGTCTGTTGGAAGTAGAGAAGAAATGGGTGGAGGGATTAATGAGAGAAGAGGATATGGTCAAGGTAGAAAACGAAAAACAGGATAGGGAGAGATGGGAAAGGATTGTAGGGTCGAGGAGTAACGGAGACTATAAGTTTATCAAAAGTGGAGGCACTCCAGGCTACCTCAAAAAAGGTTGGAATGAGGAAAAATATAGCAGAATTGCTAGATTCAGGCTAGAGGATTGTCTAAAAGGGAATAGATATTGGGAGAGTAGGGAAGAAAGGCTCTGCAATGTCCGTAGGAGGGAGGTGGAGACGTGGGAACATGTCTGGTAGATATGTTCTGGTTTAGGACAAGAAAAAGGCTGGCGAAAGATGAGACTACAGGTGTTGGGGGAGGAAGGCCAAGAGGAAGATTGGCTAATGGGAATCAAAACGGTTTATTTTTCTTTTTGTAATTATAGTATAAGAATAATATTAGAAATTAAGATTAAGGAGTTAACTTAAGTGTACTTGTAAGCGGAACGGGGGTCCGCATTTGTACCCCTGAAAAGGGCAAATAAATAAACATTCTATAAAAAAATAATTCATCGAATATCAAAGATTTTTTTTTTTTTTGGAAATTTTTGTGTGCTTAGAAGAAATTTATCAAACTGCAATACTGGGATCTTACTTCTCAAAATTTTTTTAATGATAGCCACATAAGTTGATGGCTAACTTATGTACTGTCGCATTTTGAAGACAACTTGGTCGTAAGAGTTGGAGAGCTATCCCTGATTAAAAAAAAATATTGAAACAAAGAAAAAAGTATTGAAATTAATTGGATTGACTAGAAAATCAATTCTTTACATTTTTTTCTTTATCTCAATACTTTTTTTTAGTCAGGGATTAGGTTGTAGACGGAAGTTTATTATTTATAAACAACTGTAAAGGATTTAACGAAAATTTTGGTAGACCTATATAAACCTAACGTAGACCTATCGATTAAGGTCATTTATATTTCACAAATCCTTAGATGGGGTGCTAAATTTGCGCATCAGGTGATGTGATGAGCTATCAGGATAATTTTGGTCATATGTTCCACCATATCTTCTGATGACAATGAATACTTGTCACAGACTTCCTTACCGACGAAAATAAAAATAAACCAATCAAAATATAACCTCAAAATTTGACAAAATGTCAAAAATGACAATTTAAAATAAAAATAAACAGATACATATTTAATATAAATAGTTTTCTAGTTTTAGTTTATAAATATGAAGAAATCTAATTTCAAAAATCATAAGTGATGAGTAAATTAAAATAATCATACTACATGCAAAAATAAGTCAATAGATTATTATAAATATATATTTTCAATAATAATAATAATCTTATTATTTAAGCAAAAATGACTTGGTAAGTTAAATTTATCAATATTTATTAAGTTAGTTACTACGACATTTTTTTATTTAAAATTTTTTCTTTATCATAGGAACCCAAGAAAAAAAAATTACTTAAATTTAAAACCATCTCCAGCATTACCACTGCTTTCAGTCACAGAAGACCGTGATCTTAATCTGGCTGTCCAACGTTTGATGCAGTAATTTATTTTTTTTATAATTTTAGTTCATAGTTTGTATCATTTTTTTTCTTCAACGAAAAAAAAAAGCAATAATTTAGTAAAATTTTATCAGAAAAAAAATTAAAAATCTTTAGAAATATAAAAAATAATTAATAATTTCTAATTCAATTGAATTTACTTATTTTAGCGTAGAAGCTACAATCCGAAAATTGACCAAAGAAACAAAACGATATCTCGAAGCGATAACAAATTTGGATCGTGCTGATCAACGGCTGACGACAAACCTCAGCACGAGTGAATTAATCCACATAAATGATGAATTTCGTCGCATCGTCGAGGAATATTTAACCATAACAACTCAGGTGGGTAAAACGGTCCAGGACGTTAATCTGCTGTCCCAGAAAACGTTTATAGAGCCTCTAAAGAAATTGCGCGATGAATTTGCACTCATCGCCGAAGCACTCGCCAAGCGAGAAGAGATAGTCAATACCTGGAGGACGGCACACAATCGGTTGAAGAAGCTTCAAGAAAAAAAGGATAAAACGGCGAGTCATGTCGTTAAATTAGAGCGCGAAAAACGAGCCGAAGAAACAGCAGCAAAGGAATTAAAGTCTATACACTCGCGATTATTAGTCGAGCTGCCCTGGTTTCTGGAAAAAAGGCTTGACTACATAAAACCTTCGATCAATGCTTTAATTATGATACAGTTAGACTATTATGGCAATACTATGAAATTGTTCAACCAGCTCATGCCACTTGGGAACTATACCTCTGATGATGAAGATGCGCTGGTTAATGAGCAATTTACTCGGATTAAAAGTTTGACCATTGTCAAAGATCATTGATGATTAGAATATGATCTTCAAAGTGCGTAATTATTTTATTATAATTTAAAAAATTATTCTATTTATTCATCATTTTTTTTTTGTTGTAGGGGTGCCGGAAATAAATGTTGGGGAACATTTCTATCAACTTTTTATACTACCAACGCTATGCAATTATTTTATAAAAAATATAGATCGTTCATTTTCATAAATCACCGTACTGAATTACATAATTATCAGTATCTCTAAGATTCGGTAATCAGTAATTAACTTTATTATTATTTTTTGTTTAATGAATACAATTATTAATGAATGGATTTAAAATCCACAAAATTATTATAAATAATTTTTATATATTCCTATGAAGGATTAAATTTCTTTTTATTTTTTTTTTTTTTCAAAGTATCAAGTAATTTAATGGAAAAAAATGAGAAAAATTTTCTTATGTTTTATTTTTTACAATTAATTTTAATAATTTTTTTATTAGTATATTAATTTTTTTCGAGTAATTGTATTAATTTATTGAACGATTAATCATGAAAATTGTTTTAAAGAATTTTTAATATCTACAGCGAAAAAAAATTTACTTGAATCAAGTAAATAATTTTGAAGAACTTCATTTTCTTAATTTGAGTAGAAAAATTATTAAGCTAAAAAATTTCTTTTGGTTCAAGTAAATTTTACTTGATTCAAGAATTTTTCTCTTTATTCAAGTTAATTTTTTATAGTGTATGAGAAAATTTTCATAGTGAAAATTCTATGTACAATAAAATTGTACATACAGTTAGCAATTTTTACTTTTAAAATCTCATATATAGTAGATATTTAGATATATTATTTATATTGATGTAAATAAATTGAAAAAAATTATAAACTTCATAATTTTCAAGAATTTCTTGTTAAAATTTGTGTTTATTTAGATACTGTTGTAAAATTGTTCAATTTTTTGTGATTTATTAAATTTCTTTATTGCATAATGGAAAAAAATTCACTTTTATCTTTTTCAATAACAATAGACTTTCATTTAAGAAAAAGTGGTTTACATGTGATTTGCTTTTATTAATTAAATTTAATAAAATTACATGAAGCTTATAACTCGATCTCTTAATTTCAATCCCATCTAGTTTTAAGTTTTCCTCATTTCTGATTAAATAATGATATTAAAATTAGCTCTCACTTGACAATTTTTTAATTTTCTTAAACAAAAAAATTTGTTCTAAAAAATTATTTTTAAAAAATTGCATTTTTAATTTATTAAAATTTCTCTAAGTCCATTTTTATAATCATTTTTTTTTTGCTATGATTTATTTAAAAAAAAAAAATTAAAACAATTGTGAAGTGACAGCTAAATTTAATGTCATGAATAAATACTAGTTTTAATGCACAATATCTCATTTATTTTTTAAAATCTTTGAATTTATTGAATTTACAATCGTTTTCAAATCTTTATAATTATTAACTATTCACTTCTTTTTCTCTTTTAAATGAATTAAAACTTGTACCTAATAAATAAAATGACATTAAATTTAGCTGTCGCTTCACAATTGTTTTAATTTTCTTTAACAAATAAATTATAGCAAAAAAAAATATTAAAAAAATGGTAGAAATTTTAATAAATTAAAAATGCAATTTTTTAAAACAAATTTTTTTGTGAAAGAAAATTCTCATTAGAAAATTTTTTAATTTTATTTAACAAAAAAATTAGTTCCAAAAAATTATTTTTAAAAAATTGGATTTTTAATTTTTTTTAATTTCTAAATCTCAATTTTTTCCTAATTTTTTTTGCCATGATTTGTTTTTTAAAAAAAATTCTAAAAATTATTAAATATCTGTTAAATTTATTTTCATAAGAAAATTAAAAAATTATCAAGTAACAGCTAATTTTAATGTTATTAAATAAAACCTTCTGGTCCTGCAATTTTCCAAAACATTTCAATCTATTTGCTCGTTCTCGTACTTTGTTTACTCTTTAACTGAACAAAATTTTGCATAAGACCCCTAAAATCGCTTTAAAAAATCAATAGTGGGGGAAAAGTAAAAATACATTGGCTAGTTTTTCAAATTTGCGAGCCAATCATAACTTTGCTAGCAGCGCGCTCTAATTAGTTCATTCGTTCCAATGAAAAAATCACAACGTACATTTATAATTGACAACTGTTTGAGACCTTCAAAAAGTTTCAGTTATATATTGTTAATTTATCAAACAAACTAATTTATTTAAGTACTTCGATTGCAAAACAAGTCAGGATACTTGTAAGTATTCACTGCAAAAATAGTTGAGTTTCCTCCATCGAATATACAATTTTAAATTACTACGCCATGTTTTGTTTATGTTTTGCACCGACAATCCGGTAAGTAAATAAGCAGCACACAATTACAATGATATTTGACATAATTTAATTAATTCATTTGTTTCAGAAACTAGCAAGCAATTGAAAGTATTCAATTATTATTATTAAAAAAAAAAAAAAAAAGTAAATGAATGGAAAATAATAACGACATAAAAGAATGTCTGAAATAAAATACATTGCGCGTCCCAAAGTAAGATTCAGTGAAACATCCGAGTCAAATGACGACTCGGCATCATCATCACGAGCAACGTCATCAAGATTGCGAATAAGAAGCATTGAAAATGTTAAAAAACCATTTAAATTAGTGCGAGAAGTTCGTGATAGTCTTAACCTTAAAAGTGCCGGTGAAAGTGTCAAAACGTCAGCTGGGCAAGTCAAGCCCAAAGTTAAATTAAACCAACTCATAGATCTAGCTAATTCTAATTCCAGTAAAATAGAATCCAACAAAGAAAATATTACAACTGACAAACAAACAAAAAATGGTGCGGTGAAAAAATCTCCAGCTGGTTTGTCAGTTAAGAAAAGTAGTGATCACTCAAAAGAAATGGAAAAAATAACAAAAATTCTTGATTCTGTCTCGATTAAAACTCCTAGAGAATTAAAACCAACCAAAGTTAGTAATTTACCTAAAAAAACAGTGAAAAACAGCGAGACAAAAATTGCAAAGCCTAATCTGAGTAATCTGAATCAAAAAGTTGGAAGTAGTCAGTCAAAAATACATGGGAATTTATTGAAAGCACCAAAAAATCAATTAAAACCACCTGGTCAGCAGTTTAAAGTACCTGGACCTTACAAACCTTCTATTACTTCGACAAAGACACCAGCAGTTCCAGCAAAATCATCAGGGATTCAATCAAAAGCACCGAAAGTATCAACATTGCCGAAATTACAGTCAAAATCTGTAGCTCAAATTCGAAAGCCATCAGCACAAGCTCCAAAGCCGCAAATTAAAGTCACCACGGCTAGAAATAAATCAATTGCGCGTCCAAATGTCTATGTGGGCCCTGGAGTACTGAAAACACATGTCACACGTAGTTTGCCAGCTGTTTCTGGTCCCAAAGCTGATATTTCGGCAATCAACTCTGCTGCGAGTGCTAAGCTGCATAGACCTGAGTATAATTCAATTGTCAACACCATCAAGAGAATAGAAAAGTCGAAAAATGAAAAAATTGTGACTGATTTTGAACATTTGCCAGATCCTTACAAAAACTTGGTCGTGCGAAAGGTAATTTATTTTTTTAGTTCGTTTGTTAATTGTTGAATGTATAAATGATTCTTTTTTTTATGCTTAGATGTCAAGCGCGCTAGATTTTCCGGTTGACAAACCGATATTCAAGAACCTGATTGACTTGAGTGTTGATGAATCTCATCTACCGGAGAGGATAACTCGTACCAAGGATCCTCAGCCGAGAGAAAGGGACTTAGAACCGAAGCTGGAAGACTTTTTTAAGCCTGTCTACGGTGAGGAGTACTGCACTTCTGTGAAAATAAGACCCAGAACTCCAGAGTTTGATGACAATCTATCAGCGTTTAAAATTAGCGACCGTATTTTTGATTGGAAATCTTCTTTGGATGAGTAAGGAGTTGAGCTTCTTTGTTTCTTGATCAATTTTAAAAACTTGAATTTTTTTTTTCATTTTTGTCACAAATAATTCTCTAGTTTATTTTTTTACTTAAAAAAATGTACTATTACATTTATTTGATCAGTATTTCTAAAGCTTAATCTTAAAATTAATTTATTTATTTATTTATTCATTATGTTTTAATAACTCAAAAAAAATTTTCGATTTTATACAATTTTTTTGTCAAAAATTATAAAAATTTCACACATAAAAATTTTTCAAGTATTTTTTGTACAACTTAAAATTTTAAAATAATAGTCAGATCTCTGCTATTTTCAGTAACGCTATCTGCACATATATTTTTAAACGAAAACTTCTCGCCATTTTGAAGCATTCCACCATTTTGTCCTCCAAAAAAATTACAAAAATAATTCAGTATTCAACAACCACCAACTACTAATCCAAAAAAAAAAGACATCAATATTAAGCATATAAATATCAACTAAACTTTATTTTTAATACGTATAATATTGTAAATATTAAACCTGTACAATTATATTTTTATATATGTATACGAAAGGCAGTATTTACACTTAATTACATAAAAAAACATCTAAATAAAAATTATAAAAGTCAATAATAACAGTAGAAATATCTATTTACTAAAAGGATTCAAATTTTTATTATAATCATCATCATCATCCTTGTCATCATCCTCATCAAAAGGATTAGTACTTTTTGTTTCCTCGGTGGCTTCTTCAGCAAAAGGATTATTTTTCTCATCGTAGTCCGCAGGAACAGCATTCACCGGAACAATCGGCGTCTTGGGAACAACAAAATTTTTTCCTGGTGAATTTTTCGGGCTGCTATTAACAATCAAAGCCTCGCGAATCCTTACTGGAGAAGATCTCCTTTCCCTAGAACTGATATTGGCTTCCAGACTCATCGCGTACCTGCTGCGTTCGTCGACATCCTTGGATTTCCCTTCAGTCAGCCTGATCCTGGCTTCTGAAGTTGCATAAGCCCGATCTTTAATCTCCTTGTCTTCGCTATTCCTGACAATAGGATTCAACGCAGCAGTATTGGTCGCTCCAGGGATCAAGGGTTTTTCCGCATCAGCGTCCGTGATTACCATCAGCTTCTTGAAAACACCCCGCCCAAAATAATCAGCTACCAAGGAAAAAGGATCTTCAGCCCTATCTAGCAAACTATGAAAGGTTTCATGCAAATCCCTGGAGGCTTCTTGAGCCCTGATGATATCCAGCAGCTTCTTATTATTCGGCAAGCAAGCTGGACATTCATTTTCATTTTCCGAAAAACTTTGAAAGCAGTGCTGGTGATACGAATGCGTACACATAAAATGAACGGACGGCAGTTCTAATTGATGATGACACGCACTGCACCTAGACCCTTGAAAGATAATTGTGCTGTTTTTAATAACATCGATCTGCTCGCGTAATTTTATCGTATCCTTGCGATACTTTTCTACCAGCTCATGGTCAGCAGTCGTCTGATCATGTTCAGTCTTCAATACACTGTTTAAATAACTCCTAACGTCCCCCAGAGTGCAATTAAGCGACGTGGACAGTGCGTCTATCACCATCAGAGGCGATAAAAGCTTCTCTGCTGCGATGAACGTCAAAATGTCCGCCAGTAATTTCGGCGAAGCTTTACGATTGCGTGCAACACTCCAGAGGGCCTGGACCCACAAGTTAGGATCCTGGTGCCCAAACCGTCGGCAAGTCGATAAAACAGACTCGTCGTCTGCCTCTCGCAGATGATACTGCAAAATTTCCTGGTACAGTTTCCGCTCTTCGTACAAATAAAGCAATCCGCGACGGAAATTATGTTGGTGACACAGAATTAAAATCTGATCTTTGTCGTAGCAAGCTTCCGAGTTCTGCAGCAACCGAATTACCTTCTGTTCATACTGTAGTTTGGTAACATCTGCCTCCTGGGCTTCCCATACATGGAGGTAGTGTTCCACGAGAGTATTATATACTAAAGTACTCCATTTTGTGTCACATTTGACTAGATACTCCAGAAACTCAACCAACCTCTCAGAATTGTTCAAAAACAGATGAATGAAGTCTTCTGGATTCGCGCGCTCCGTTTGCTCATCTAGATCAACATTCTGATCGATCAGCGGGCGATCTAAAGTTACCGGTCGATAATTAGTACACAATTTTTTCATGAATTCTGTAGCCGCTGCCGGAACATTTTCAATCAAAATTTTCCCGTATTTTTTCATCATCATTTCAGCTTCTTCAAACTCCAGAGTTTCCATGTATTCAAGCGCGCTTTTATACTCCTGCTTGTCCTCAATTTGAATTCTTAAAAACCACTCGTGCTTTTTGTGCTTTCGGGCGAGCAGCAGAGCGTCTTCTGGAGAAGCTGACCGGCAAACCTTTATAGCAATTTCGACGTCAAAGTCAACCTCACGATCTTTGGTCATGATAAACTGCTTCAACTTATCAGTCTGGTTGAGTTTCGTGTAGCAATTGAGAAGCAAGGTAGTATGATCTTCCGTGGCCTTTCCTTGCTTGTGTAACGCCTGCAAATAAGTCGTCAAGTTATCAATATGCTGAGAGTCTAAGAACTTTCGGATGACATAAGAAGGCTCCAGCTTTCCAATTGTGCGGATATACTGCTCTATAGCGCCATTGTGGTCGCCTTTGGCGTACAAATGATCTCCATACTGTCGGAAAATATCAACAAGACCTTCGCTATCGTACTGCTGGCTCTTAGCAATCCGGATAGCGACATCATAGAGATTCTTTTTAAACAGCAGAGCCAGTTTTAGTTGCAAATCTTTCTCGTCTAGATGATAGAGCTTGTTGTCACCGCTCAAGATGAAGAAACCTCCCCACTCGGAAACTATGGCAGAGATCGAGATCATCGAGGCAGAGAAAACGATGAACTTATTCTGGATGTCGAGGACGGTGATCTGGTGCTTGTCGACTCCTGGAGGAATCGGCTCAATTGTGTTGGGTTTCGCTGAGATTGTCGTACTTCTGGATACTCCAACTCCTGATCCAGATGCTCCTGATCCAGAAGGCGCTCCGGCAGATTCTTTGGCGACAATTACCAGATACCCACGGAACCAGTCCAGCATGACCTTTTGACCTTCAATGGCATAACAGGGCCCGCGACCATCGAGAGTGTAGCAGTAGACTGCGTCGTTCCTGGCAATCATGAAGTGGCTATCCTGGTTGGTCTCTGCTAGAACACTGCACCCCGGAGCGCAGCCCATGTTGTCCAAGACTGTTTTGACCTCTTTGTCTTTCGCGGTGATGTTGTAGAGATAGACGTTCAAAGTCGTCGCGACGAAGAGATGGTTCTGCTTTCCGGTCGACCGGATTTCAAGGCCAGTAACTGCCGTGTTGGAATCTTTTATCACTTTTATTTTATTTTTCCTGTCCCGGGTGACATCTCCGCGGTACAACATCACCGAGCCGTCGCTGAAACCCACTGCCATCATCGAAAGGCTAGGGTGGATGTACATAGCGGTCGCTGGAACTGCTCGAAAGCTGGGGATTGCGCGGCTTACTCGGATGCATGTTGGGTTTTCTTGCTTGTCGAGCTTGGAAAAGTTCCAGACTTTGATTGTCGGGTTGCAGCCTGGGTCGTCCTCGCCGATAGTGAAGAGATAAGATGTATGAGGCACCTGGTGCGTTAGTGTGCACGTTATTTCGTAGGCTTTAAAGGTCGAGACCTGGTAAGTTCTTTTTACTACGTGGATGTTGCCCAGGCTGTCGGAGAAGATCAGGCTGCCGTTTCCGCTCGTTGCTGAGGTTACTTGGGAGTCCTAGTAAAATATACATTAAATTTAAAAAAAAAAAAAACGGTAAAATATAGTTAACATACATGATTTGATGATTTTTTTTATACAAAAGAATTGGTAACTTATAAAAGTAGTACCTATTTTTAGTTACTGAAAATTAAAAAATTGACGTTTTTTATTTTTTCAACATGTTTTACTGTTCAGTGGATTAATGATAGAAATAAATTTGATTTTCGAAAAATTAAATTTCACAAAAATTGTTAGATTTGAAAAGTTGTCAAATTGAAATTTCAATTATTCATCAACAAATTAAGTAATGTAAGATAAAAGACCCAGTTATTGACACTGGCCTAGTTGTTTGACACTTGCAATTTAATTCTGATTAAAAAAAATTAAATATTCACAAAAAACCAATTAGGCCAGTGTCAATAACTGGATCTTTTACCTTATTAATTTTTCAATGTTGTTAAATTTTTTTCATATTGTTATATTTCATATGAAAAATTCAGGAAATTTGACTTTTTAAAAATCAAACAAAGTTTTTATGTTTAATCCGTCAGATTAGATAGTAAATAAATATCCTTTTTTTTTTGTTCAATAAATTAACTAGTACTAAAGAATATTTCATTAGAAATTTAGATTCAATGTTCTTTTAATTCTTACAGGAATTTTTTATTTTTATTTTCTCCACAACAATTTATTAAAAAAATCTTAAAAATTTTAAGATGTTTGTTGCTCCAGTATCATAATTTTTTTAACAGTATACCATCATTGAACAGACACATCTAAAGTCGAATACACTATCGAAAAAATTTCTACTTAAAGTTATAATTGAAATTCTTAAGATTTTGCTCTGATTTTTATATTTTAATATGTAAAATAACAATGCAGATTTTTTAATGGGATTTTTGTCTACAAGGAAAAATAAATCAAATTAACTAAAAAAATAAAATTTCTCTTACCCCAAGTACTTCGAATATTTTTCCATGATCAACTTCTTTTTTTAAATCAAAAAAATTGAATCGTCGCCACTGAAATTTGACAGAATAGTTATTAATTAATTTAAAACAAAGATTTAAGGTTATAAAAGTAATGATACAATCAATGAAAGCAAGTAAAGGATTGCTAATTACCTCGAGAAACGCCATATTTATTTAGTTATTGATAAAGCTTTACATTAGAATAGTAAAGTGACTATAATTAATTAAAATTTACTAATTAGATATTAGTAATATATGTACAAAAAATAATAATATAAATTTTTTTGACATTTGACAGATGACAGATGAGATTTCAGGGCATGCGCTGAAAATTTACCGACTGACTTGGTGTTGAGAACAGAAGAGTGGTCACCAAGTAGTAATTGTTGCTACTCAATTGTGATTAGCGCGTCATGCTTTTTTCAAAAGTTTGCGCCTTTTTTTGAATCTTGAAAATTCTGATGTATATATAATGAATTTGTACTAACTTCTACTTTTAAAACAACAAAAAAATAAATTTCACATACTTTGAAATATTGAATTTTATGTTGTAGAAAAATTGAAAGTTTAGAAGAATAAGCAATTTATTTTAATTTGTCTACAAATAAATATGAAATAATATCCAAATTTAGACATTTGAAAATTTTTCCCGCTAATTCCATATCTAAGCGCTTAAAATCGTACTTTTATAACGTTTTTGAGCTCAAAACATGATTTATGTGTTATTTTGAGCTCTCTGAGCTCAAAGAGATAACTTTTCTATCCTTTTGAGCTCTTCGAGCTCAAAAGTCTGCTAGCAGTTTGATAAAACACTATTTTTTGAATTTTCAAACTGCAACAACTTTTGAATGAATCAACCGATTTTCAAGCGGTTGGCGGCATTCAACGCAGTTTTTAAGACCCATGAAGAATTTTTAAGTTCGAGTTAATCGAACTAAAAATTTCGGAGTACTTACGAAAAAACACTTTTTTCGGTTTTCTTTTGCTCACGATATCTCTCGAGCGAATTAACCGTTTTTGACCGGATTTGGGCCAGATTAGCGGCAATCGACGGTGGTTTTTCAAAGTTAAGAGCTGATTAGTTTTTGAAGATGATCGATCAAGCCGTTGAAAAGTTATTCCAAAAAAACCACTTAAAAAAAAAATTTTATCACGGTTTTTTTTTTAGATTTCTCGAAAATCATTTTCTAAAATCCCTGGCTCAAACACAAAGTATTAAATTAAATTGTTATAGACCAAAAACTTGTTAGTACAACACCCCCTATTAACAATATCAAATTATGCAAAATAAAAATAAGTTATAAACACAAGCGTTTATCCTAATTCTAAGTTAGTTGTGTAAGTTAGCTAATAGATCTGTAAATATGTAAATAAAAACAACTTAGTAATTAAGATAATAAATTATATTTAGGTTTTTATGAAATTTTTCCCAAAGAATTTGAAACGATATCAATTAAAACAACAACTCAATCAAAATTATGACTACAATCTATTTCTAATACAATTAAACTAAGCAGTGAGGAATTGTAAATTAACTATATTTTCTTACATTTATAAAATATGCAAATATGTAAAAAAAATGTACAAATGAAAAATAACAATAAACAACGCCTTAGCGTGTTCATCCGAACCAAGTCCTGAGTAAACAGTAAAATATGTATATTTGCATTTGAAAATTCTCTTTATTGATATTTCAATTGATTACAATGGTTTTACAATGTTAAGGTTTATATATTGTTCATATAAGTATTCCCATTACAAAGTGTAATTTATACTATAAATAAATGGATTTTAAGGGTTAGTTTAGGTATTAGCGTTTTAAAAGTTTAATGTATTTGATTTTGAGTAAAAAATTTAAGATATGTATAGTGTAGTAGATAGATATATGTATAGCAGGAAATGCTTTGACTATATTTAGGTTAAATAAGTTTACTCAGGACTTAGTTAGGTTGGACACGCTCTTTATCGAGGGATATGTTCATTAAGTATTGGTAATTCAGGATACGAAACAGTGATTATGAGTTAGTACAAAAAAAAAAAATTTTTTGCGAAGTCAGACAAGAATTACTACTTTTGGAAATTATTTAGGATACCTTTGAAGTGATCAACGATTCTTGTTGTTTTGTTGTGAACAATCGTATATTCAAGCCAAGCTTTTGATAAAATTTACAAATTGTAAATGCTACAAATAAAAAATGTTGACATATTGGTATTGGTACAGACATGGACATATAAGGGATGTTTTTCGGTTGAGATGAAATGTAAACTTAATAAAATTTCTTAGTATGAAAAATTTGTGGCCCTGAAAAGGGCCGTTTTGTTTGAATTCAAAAAGGTCGCATAAGATGTAATTTAAGCACGTTCTCCTCGGATACGACGAGCCAACTGGATGTCCTTGGGCATGATGGTAACACGCTTAGCGTGGATGGCGCAAAGGTTGGTGTCTTCAAAGAGACCGACGAGGTAAGCCTCGCTGGCTTCTTGAAGGGCCATCACAGCAGAGCTCTGGAATCGCAAGTCGGTCTTGAAGTCCTGGGCAATTTCACGAACGAGACGTTGAAACGGCAATTTACGGATCAACAGCTCAGTGCTTTTTTGGTAACGACGAATCTCACGAAGAGCGACAGTTCCCGGACGGTAACGATGAGGCTTCTTGACTCCTCCAGTTGCTGGCGCGCTCTTACGGGCGGCCTTGGTAGCTAGTTGTTTGCGTGGAGCCTTGCCTCCAGTGGACTTACGAGCGGTTTGCTTAGTTCTGGCCATGGCAGATAGATACTTGGTAAAATGTTCTTATCACAACCAAACTTGGTGAAGACTGATGAATTTCGGGCCAAAATTTGCCTTTTTGTCAATTTTCCACCACCCAATCCGACGTTCGTAATCCTTGTTGGGGAAAGACAAAATTTTATCGACCTGATTGGTTCAAAGTAAAGAATGGGGTCATCCACGATTCTGATTCGCACACTCAATTCGAAGCTACGAAGTGGGGTCAAATGAAAGAGATTTAATTGGATCAAAGCAACGGACAGATGTGAGTGAAACTTGTTTCCCCCATTCTCTTTCGACAGAATTCGGTGGAAGGAGTAACTCCAAAAAAAGTGTATAAATATCCCCACTTGGACTAGCAACTGGTATTCTCAACAGTGTTGTGGATTAAGTGCGTTAAGCTTCTTTCCAACAATTCAACATGACTGGTCGCGGTAAGGGAGGAAAAGGATTGGGTAAAGGAGGAGCCAAGCGTCATCGTAAAGTTCTTCGTGACAACATCCAAGGTATCACTAAGCCAGCCATCCGTCGTTTGGCTCGTCGTGGTGGAGTTAAACGTATTTCTGGTCTGATCTACGAAGAGACTCGCGGTGTTCTCAAGGTCTTCCTTGAGAATGTCATCCGTGACGCCGTTACCTACACTGAGCACGCCAAGAGAAAGACAGTCACAGCTATGGATGTTGTCTACGCTCTAAAACGTCAAGGCCGCACTCTTTACGGATTCGGAGGTTAATTTATCCTGTCTTCAACATTTTTTCAAACCAAACGGCCCTTTTCAGGGCCACCAAATTTTTCATACGAAGAAAATTGATTGTTCCTTTCAGACTTGTCTGATATCAGATTATAAATTTAAACACGTAGGAATATTTAAAAATAGACTTTTGATATGCGAATTCATAGACAACTTGTATCAATTCAGGTTTTTTTTTAATAAAAATTTTTTACCTAAGAAAATGAAGCAATAACTAAAACATGCAAAAATTATATAAATTCTTAATAGCAAACAATATTTAATACAATTATGCAAAACTCGCAAGGAATAATAAACGTATTATAATATATTTAATTACGATAGCACTTACAATCATATAATTGCAAGAACTGATGTACAAATTTAAATATGTCAATAAATATCCTTAATAATAGTAAATAAATAGATATGCGAGTTCATAGAGTAAAATCATTTCAATGTAAATCTTATTATTGGGAAGTCCGCAATATGAATGTATATATTCAATTCCAACTGTGAAACATACTAAAAAATCATTCAATATTTTCTCTCAAACAAACGAAAATCATAAAAAAATTGATGAAATGCACCTAAATAAATAAAGCATCTACTACTACACATAAGTTAAACCAGAGAACAAGGAAAAAAAGTTCGTTATTAAGAGTCTACTTAAAGTCGGAACTCAATCCATCATCGATGAAATTCAAAAAATGGATATTGAACGGTTAAAAGTAGCCGAAATGAGATCTACAAGAGAACACATTCCTTTTGTTCCATCTTCCAATTGGACCAGAAACAGATGTCAACAAAATCTACAAATTAAAAAACATAGATGCATACATCATCAGGGTAGAACGCTATGTCAACTCGTGACAAAGAACCCAATGTTACAATTGTCAAAAGTTTGGTCATGGCTCTTAACACTGGCATAAAAAACCTAAATGTTTGAAGTGCGCAGGCGAACACAAAACTCAAGAATGCAAAAAAGATGAACAAACTAAACCAATCTGCGCCAACTGCAACTTACTACATCTTGCGAACTGGTATCAGGCGTTTTGATCCTCCGACAAAATATCCCAAAAATAAATATCCCTGGACAGAATATCCCCAAAATAAATATCCCTGAGACTTAATATCCCCGAGGCTTAATATTACTGCGAAAGAATATTTAAATATATAAACATTAATCTTTTTAAGATTAATAATATCGAATAAATAAACACAAAAATCATAATAAAAGAGCGCAATACGATTATACGCGTTTGTGTTGGTCTAATATCGAATAAACACACACAAAAACCATGCTAAAAGGGCACAACACGGTAATTCGTTGTTAATTATTATTTCGAAATGTTTCATTGAAAAATTTAATTATTTAAGATATTTTGTCTGGGTATATTTATTTCAGGGATATTTTGTCTGGAGATATTTACTTTGAGAATTTTTTTTCCGGGGATCAAGACGCATGGAACCTGCAAACTACAGTAAATGTCAAATCTACCTGGATAAATTCGTGTGAAGGAAAAATACTCAACACCAATCAAAAAAGAAGCATCATGCTCCGCCAATGATATCTGCGAATTTCCCGGCATTGTCTAAAACCAGACGATAACCTTAGCCTCTCCAGCTCCATCAATGACGCCAGCAGTTACATAGTAGAACCAGATAACAGCTACTAAAGGGAATTGTAAAGAGTGAAAAAGATCTTTTACGTGGTCTTCTACGACGAGCAGAATCACTACGCCCTTTATTTTTTGATGCGACATCTATGAACGAAAGCTTTAATAACAGCAAGTAACAATTATACTATTACAGGTAATTAATTAGATATCGAAGAATTATTTCAGGAGTTCAATACCTTAGATAATCTATACAATAATAAAATGATTAAAGTCATGAATTATCTTAATAATTAAATTATAATGAATAAGAAAATTGAAGTTTTATACGTAATGAAAAATTTTGAGGCCCTGAAAAGGGCCGTTTTATTTCAATTAGGAAATTCAAGGTTTATTTAATTTTTGGCGGCAGTTTTCTTGGCTGGACTTTTGGCTGCTTTAGGAGCCGCGGCCTTCTTCGGTTTTGGTGCCTTAGGTTTAGCAGTTGGGGCTTTCACAGCTTTTTTGGCTTTTGGAGCAGCAGCTTTCTTGGCTTTAGGTTCGGCAGCAGCTTTAGGCTTGGCTGGTGCTTTAGCCTTCTTAGGAGAAGCTGGTTTTTTAGCAGCAGCTTTCTTAGGCTTAGTAGCTTCCTTGACAGATACTTTGGCCTCACTAGTTTTCTTGGCCGTTGGTTTCTTGGCGGCGGGTTTCTTCGGAGCAGCTTTCTTTACACCTGAAGCGGCCTTGGGCTTGGCTGCAGGCTTGGAGACTGGAAGCTTGAATGACCCAGAAGCACCTTTTCCTTTAGTTTGGACTAAAGTTCCTTTTTCAACGGCTGCCTTCAGGAATTTTTTGATGAACATAGACTGCTTTTCGATCTCGACCTTGTAATTGGCAGCGATGTACTTCTTGATAGCCTGAAGAGATGATCCATTTTTCTCAGCGAGAGCGGTGACGGCAGCAGTGACCATGTCACCAGCACTAGGGTGAGTTGGCTTGGTGGCTGGTTTCTTAGCTTTGGTTTCCTTTGTTTTCTTTGGAGAGTCAGTTTTAGCAACGACTTCCTTTTCAACTGGAGCTGGAGCAGCGGCAACTTCGGTGTCAGTCATGGTGTAAATTTTTGTTTTGTAAATTACGATGAGTAAGCTTCACAAACTGTCCGTAAGAACTTTGAGAGCGCTAACTGCTCCGAGCCGTGGGTACCGACTTCAGCGCGGACCATGGAGAGAGGGTGCCTCTCATTTCACTCTACTCATGTCAACAAATTTTCCTCAACAGTGTCCAGACTAAAGTTTATTTATTGTTTATTAAATATTTATACGATTAATTTGAACGTAAAAAATCTTTTTTTTTATAACGAAATGTTCGATAACTATTTTTAACAGTTGAGTTATCAAAAAAATCGTCGAGTAATAAGTTTTATTTGGGTATTTTGAAAGCGCTAGGGTTCCTGACACCCTAGGTGTCCCAATTATATTGTTTATAAAAAATTTAATAACAATTAAATCTCCATAATGTTCATCGTAAATGAATCTCAAATGTTTATTGTTTTAGAATTGAGTTTTGGAATTTACGAATCTTTATTTATTTCTGATTTATGCTCGTATATATCCGGATTTTCCAAGCAGAGTTTTCAGTCTGGACTCGTTATTGTTATTTTTAATTTATGAGATAATAATATTCAAAATTATGGAAAAATTAAGTGCAATCAATTATTTTCAGAATTAATTAGAATCAAACCCATTTTTAGTCAAATAAGATCAGCAAATAGGTAATCAACGTTCAGTAATGAGACGGTTTTAGTAATTGTAATTACCTCAATACTGGTAGTCATATAGGCTTTCTGTAGGATGTTAGAATTTCAAGAATAAATATTTTATATTTTATTTTGACTAATTTTTCGCTTTAATTAGTACAACATTATTAAATATATTAATCAACTATCAAACTATAATCATGAAATAATGTCATAAACAATTTAGCTAAAGTCAGGATTGTAAAAAATCATTACATTTTATCGTATTGAAAAAATTTGAAAAATTTATTAACCAAAAGGTTGTTTATTTTGTTACATATGTTAAATCTATACTTAAATTGTTCTTTTTATATTTTCATTGGAAAATCCGCCATTGTATTATTTTTATATATAAATTGCCGTTCGGCTATCGCTTTGGTATGTGAATTTAATGAATAAAAACAATCGATAAAGAAGTTCAAATAGTAAAAAAACTAAAAAAATTCAAGGAAGATGATTAGTCGTCGCTTAGCCTTGAGTATAATTTTTTTTTTACATTGATTACTATTATCATTTATAACTATTATAAACATTCAAATGATTTTTATATAATTAGGTTAAATGACTACAGTTGATTGATAAAAATTTAATATTAAAGAAAAAAGAAACTAAAGGAATTTTTGTCTGAATTCTTACCCGAAAAACTATTTTACTAACTATCTTGCATTTGAACTTTTTGATACAATTAGTAAAACTCAAGTTAAACAGGACTAAGAAAATTATCATCAACTCTTATAATTTAGATGAAAAATATGAAAATATATAACATAAGCTAAATATTCGTAACGTGATTGGTTAAATATATCATTAGCATGAAAATATTTGCAAAATCTATAATCAAGGCACGCGCTTGCGCGCGCAAATTTAGATTCTAGTACTGTATAAACAAAAACATTGTTGCTGTAAAATCATAAAAATATTTTTAAAAGTAAAGTAATACATAAAAGTATGTGACAAGCCTTAAGAACTAGCATTCAGGCCCTCCTTCACATCTGTGTTTTCGTGGTGTAGTCGGTTATCACATCTGCCTAACACGCAGAAGGTCCCCAGTTCGAACCCGGGCGAAAACAATTATTTTTTTTCTTTTTTTTAAGCTTTTTTTTTGTTTTGACTTTGATTCAACGCAAAATATATTATTCAAAATATTTGACGTGAACTTGCATGTTAATTTTTTTGAAAAATGTTTTATCAAGTATATTCGTTAAAGAATGACTGATAAGCTGTTATAATTTAAAACTTTTATAGCACAATTTCTATACTTGAATATTTATAAATAACTTCAAAAAATAATTAGAATTTATATCTTCAAAAATTATACAGCCCTCAAAGTAGGAGTAATAATGCCACATGTACGGTGGCCGTCTGTTTTTTCTTATGCAAAAGTTTTTCGCGACAGAAATTCTCAGCAATAATTTTTTGTACAATATTTTCTTAAAGGCTTTATTTCTCATTGTCAAAATTTATTCGGTATTATTTCCTTATACAAAAATTTATTTAAATATTTAAAATGAAGAAGGGTGTGAGCGGTAAAATTATCCCTTGTCGAAAAATTTAAAATTCGGTTATTATGCTAGATACATTTTCATTTACATGCATTGCTGTCTTTTAATATCTTAATCCAATCAAGGTTTTTCATTCCCTTTGTGATAAAAGGGCACAATATGGTAGCAAGCTTATGTGTTGGTCTTATGTCGAATAAACACACACAAAAACCATGATAAAAGGGCACAATACGGTAATAATCTTATGTGGTGGTCTAATGTCGAATAAACGCACACAAAAACTATGATAAGAAATTTTTGAGCGAGAATTTTTTGCATGGTAATGATAACATCATGTCAACTGGTTATAGGAAAATTAGAAAAGAAGGTAGACCCTATAGTAAATTAAACTGGACGGAGTCTTTAAGCCCACAGTATAGTAAATTAAAATGTACACTTTCTTACTTCTTTTCCACCACTACTAATTAAAAATGTGGAAGAGCTTGACACATAATGAGATGTTAAAAAAGAATAAGCACATTATATTCATTTTGTTCTTAACCTTCAAGTGTACAACCTTGTTTGTTTGAAAATTCAGTGAATTTAATGATAATTATTTTTTGTGAAAATAAAGCATACTTTTTTTTATAATGCCGGGTAAATGGTATTTCACAAAAAAAGAGTTGTGTAAATCACCCAGTGCCAGAGTGGGTATCAGTGCAAAGCAAGAACAAGATTACAAAAGACAGGCCGCGTGTCTGATAAACGACATGGGCCAACAGTTGAAAGTTTCTCAGTCATGTATCAATACTGCAACGATTTACATGCATAGGTTTTATGCATACCACCCGCAATCAAAGTTCAAAAAGTGTTCAGTTGCATGTGCAACTTTGTTCTTAGCTGCAAAAATTAAAGAAACACCTTTATGTCCAAAATCTGTGATTAAAACTATGTACCTGTGCTTAGATAAAAATTCTAAAGAGATTAATGTACTTTCAGAAAACTTTAAGGCAAAAGTTAAAGAATTACTTTTTGACGAATTAATTTTATTAACGACTTTGGGGTTTGTGACTGAAATCGAACACCCACATGCTTATGTGATCGAGTTTTGTCAAAAGTTGAACGTGAATAAAGAATTTTCGCGGCTTGCTGACAAAATAGCGACTCACTGTCTCCAACTGACTTCAATGTGTTTAAGGTATAAGCCTAAGGACATTGCGATTTTTTGTGTTCATCTGATGATTAAATGGTCTCATTTCAAGATCCAGGAAGTCGTCGATAGGAAATCTTGGCTCCAGCGCTTGAATTCCAAGGTCTCTGATCAACTTTTATGGAAAATGGAGAAAGAGTTTAAAAGTATCTTGGGTACATATTCATCACGGATTCAAACTCGAGTCATGGATCTTTTTAAGAAAAATTCTGTGCCTCCAGCTTTGACTCAAAATAAAACGCCTGATAGGTTGTTTAAAGATCAAAACTCAGTTCGGCGGTCAATAATTAGTTTCCACGATTATCTTGTTAGAACAAAGAACCAAAAATTAGAAAATAATAATAATAATAACAACAATAATAATAATAATAATAATAATAATAATAATAATATTAATATTAATAATCAGGCTTCTGGAATATCTTTAGATATATCTGTAAGGTCAGTGCCAATATCAAATGAAGCTGTAACAACAAGTGTAAAAAATTCATTGTTTGGAACTCGCAGCACCATCAGCAGAAATAGCCGTAAACGTAAGAGTAATTTAGATTTAAACATTATATCCACTCCAGCTAAAAAATTCAAACCGAGTTGAAAAATTTACTATATCTAAGTTCACTATTTTAAGTGCATGTAATTACAATCTTTTAAACAATTAGGAACTATTAAAAAATTTTTAATCGATTGAGTTTTAATACATTATTTATAATTTTAATTGTAATCAAATTTCGATGTAAATTTAGAATTATTTAATAAGTTACTTAATAAATATAAATTGACATAATACTAATAAGGCAAACACTTAATGTATTATACACCAAATTTTTTGACGCAATAACGAAAAATGTTTTTATACGGTCATAATCAGAGCTGTGAAAATTATTTTTATAAAAACCAAATAAATAATATATTTATACCAAATAATTTAATGGTTTAGTTAATTAAAAAAATAAGCTTTAATTTTTATTGTAATTATATTCTGAAATGAAATTATTATTTTCATTATAATTTTTGTTTAAGAATTAAGAATATGTTCTAGTTTTAAGCTTAATAAGTAGTTAAGTATTTAAGTTAAAGTTTATAATGTGATGCAATGATACGTAGACAATAAGAGAGATGTTAATTTATGTATTTTTCTAATCAAATTCATTTCTAGGCCGTCAGGCTGAAATAAATAAATAATAATAAAAACAATAATTATAATTTTCGTTTTTTAATCCTAATTTCATAATTTATCAAGGTGATAATTCAAATTTATAAAATAACAAAGCTTTTTTCTATTGAATAAAATAATATTTCAAATAAAATTTCCATGCATTTTTTTATTAAATTTAGCTATTGAATTTTATGAATACTTACATAGTTTTTTGGAACTTAATATATTTATATTGAAAAAATAACAACGCTTTTTAAGTATGATTTATATTTTTCAGAATTGTTCATCTATATTTAAAACTTCTAATTCGACTCTAAAAAAAAATTTTTGCCACCTATGATTGATACTTCTGATAATATAATCGGAAGAGTGAAAAGTTTTCCCAAACTCATAAATTATAAATAAAGATAATTAATCGTTCAATTATTTTATGTTTAAAGCGATAAGCAATGAAAAAATTTAATGACCATTAACAGAATAATTACTACCAAAAATAACTTATTAGATACTTGTATAATCATGTATCCTTATACACTGATAAAAATATTTTGATACTAGAGAAATTTTTGATCTTAAATTTAATGACGAAAATCTAAATATTTAGAAGCAAGAGTCGAATTTTAAGGAAAATATTTTTCTTTAATAAAGTACTTTGCTTTTCACTGGAAAATTGCCTTATATAATTTTATAAATGTATAGAAGAAACAATGAATGGTTCAATTTTTATTTCGAATTTCGATAAAAACAAGGTTTATGATATTTCTTGTGATTAGAAATTTTCTATCATTTTCTAAAAAAAAATGTTCTCTATTACAAATGTTGGTTTTAATTGGTAATATTTTTTTTATGTTATCTGCCGATTATTAAAGTTTTTTATAGTTTTGATACCGATAAAAAGCGTTCGCGCTTAAAGAAATTTTAGTGTGTACGTTGTACTCAACGATAGACAATAAAAAACCACGAAAATAAACGAATAATATAATTTTATCTCAAATATTATTGAGTTACTCTTTCACTTAAATCCAACTTATCCAAATTTTTTACTTTTTCATGAAAAATAGCGATTCAAATTAAAATTTTCTTAAAAAAAACTTAAACTATTTGCGCAGTGTCATTTGAAAAAGTATATTTTCTTCAAAAATACAGCTCAAAATGTTGTTTAGTTGGATTGCGGTTTTTCTACAATATTACTTCATTCATGGTGAGAATCGCTCTTTATTTATTGTTATGACACTGTTCTTCATAATTTCGCCGAAAATTTATTTTTTTAAAGATAAGAATTTTTTTCATTGTTCAATGTATTAAAATAAATTTACTAGAAAGTAACCAGGTGGGAAGGGCAGGTTTTGGTCCAGGAAATCAAGACTGGGGTTATGTGACAGTGAGACCTGGAGCGTACATGTTTTGGTGGCTCTATTACGTTAATCCAACAACAGTATCACTAGAAAATTCAAAACCTTTCAAGAAACCCCTGATTGTTTGGCTGCAAGGAGGTCCGGGAGAATCGGGCACTGGATATGGAAATTTGAATGAAATTGGACCCCTGGACATAAATCTTAAAAGAAGAAACTATACATGGGTCAATGATTACAATGTTTTGTTTATCGATAACCCAGTGGGGACTGGTTTTAGTTACGTCGATACGATTCAAATGATGGCACAAAATTTGACGCAAGTTGGCCATGATCTTGTAGCACTAATGAAAGTATTTTTAGAAAAGATTCCACAATTTAAAAATGTTCCGACTTATATTGTCGGCGAATCTTACGGAGGAAATATGGCTGTGCAATTTGCTCATCTATGGTTTCAGGTAATTATCATCAAATATCACTCACTTTTACTGAAGAAGATGTGCACAGAAAAAAAAATTAACTTGATTCAAGAGAAAAATTCTTGAACCAAAAATATAATTTTAAAGAGGGTAATTGTCTTGAATCAAGACGAAAAATTCTTGAATTAAGTAAAATTTCCTTAAATCAAGAAAAATTTTCTTAAATCTAGAATTTTTTATTCAAATCAAGAATATTGAGCTCTTCAAAAATATATACTTGATTCAAGAACATTTTTTTTTCTGTGTGGATATCAATTTTTTATTTTAACATTTCAAGGCTCAAAAGAACAAAACAATCATCAGTAATTTAAAAGGAGTAGCTTTGGGTGATGCGCCTATATCTTTTAAGGAAACGGTTAAATGTACAGCTCCATACTTATTGAACTTGGTATGATTATATTTTTTTTTTATCACTTTAATATTAATTTCTTTTTTGAAATAAGTATTTCAAGAAATTTTTTGTACCCAATTATCGTGAATGCTTTACAATAAAATGAATCTATTCATAAAAAAATACTCAACTTCATCTCTCTCTCTATAATTGACGTGTAAAATGTTATAGGATACATAATTCGCAGGGCTTGGAACGTCAAAAACAGAAAATTCAATTTGTTTGCTATCATAATTTTTTGATTTAGTTCTTTTTTAAAAACTAATTTTTAATCGTAAATTAAAAATTAAAAATTAAAACAATGTATATCAAATAAAAAGTATTTTTGACTATCACTTAAGTGCTAGAGACCAGAAAAAAATTTTCTTCATGAAAAATAATTCCAATTATTTTAGGGCTTAATAGACACGGCAAATTTTATCAAGATCGAGAGTATTGCTAAAAAAACCCTCAAGTTATTGAATGAAGAACGATGGTCTGAAGCAATGATGAGTCATTGTTTTACGTATGCAATGATAAATAATCTTACTGCAAAGATTTCTATGTACAATATTCTACAACCAGAAAAACTAATAATTTCTGACTCCCACAAATATTTTACTTCTTTGCGGTCGACTATCAAAGAAGTTAATGTAGATAGTCAGATACAAAAAATTATGGAACATGACGTTAAAAGGAGACTTGACATTGACCTTAGCAGAAATTACACATTGTTTTCGGATGCGGTTTGGGACATACTGAGTAGCCAACTTATGAAACCCGCGGAACGTATTGGTACATGAAAATATTTATATTATTATGTTCATTGCTTAATTGTACACTTTTGATAAACTTGTGCTATGCTTTTAAATATTTTTTTCTTTTTTATCAGTTGAGAAGCTTTTGAACGAAACAAATCTGAAAATCTTTGTATACACTGGGCAGTTGGATTTGATTGTTCCAACTCCTAGTACTATGAGCTGGGTAGAAAAATTGAAATGGAAGTATGCTGAGAAGTGGAATAACGCCATTCGGGTGCCATTTACTGTTGACAATATTATTGAAGGATATGTTAAAGAGTACAAAAATTTTAAATTGTATTGGATAGACAGATCTGGACACTCGGTAAATAGTGAATTTAGTATATGATAAATTTAATAAATGTTAGTTTGTAATTATTTTTTGGAAAATTATTTTTTCAGGCTGCAAAAGATAATCCATACGCAATAAATGCAATGCTTCAAGATTTAACATCCACCAGAATTTCACGTTAAATCATGTAAAGTATTCCTAAATAAATAAATCTATTTTTGTAGAAGAGTTTTGTGAGTTTGATTTTTTCATTTTTCTACATGAAAGAGTAATTTGTCGAATATAAATAGTTCATTAATTCACAGTGTAAACCCGTCAGCACCTTTGTTTGCTCACGGCCATTCCAAAATGCTACTAACATTTTTTTTTTGAATGGAAATAATAGAAAAAATTTTTTTTCTTTAAACAATTCAACATATTTTCAAACGACAAAATTATTTAAGTTTCATTTCAAATTAAGTCTAAAAAAAAATTAGGAAAACGGTTGACCCTTAAGGCCATCCCTGCAACTTTCCGCTTATTCCATACTTAAGCTTTCAAAATTTTACTTTTTACGTTTTTGAACTCTTCGAGCTCAAAAATCTAATAGAAGCTTTATAAAACACTGTATTTTGAATTTTCAAACCGCAATAACTTTTGAATAAATGAACCGATTTTCACGCAGCTGGCGGTATTCGACGCAGTTTTTTAAGCTTCATGAAGAATTCTCCAGTTTAAATCAATCGAACAATAAATTTCGAAGTAATTGCGAAAAAACACTTTTTTCGATTTTGATCGGGCTGGCAGCGATCAACGTGGTTTTTTGATTTTAAGAGCTGATTAGTTTTTGGAATTGATCTGTAGAGCCGTTTAAAAGTTTTTCCAAAAAAACCACATTTGAAAAATTTTTTTTTGTGGTTTTAAATTGATTCAAACTGTATTCAAAAGTTTGATATAAGAGGGTCACATTCATTCATACATAAATACGGACATCATCGCGAAAACATTCAGGGAAGCTTCCTAGGACTTTATAACGTCGAGATCTGATAAAAACTCGATTTTCAAAAAACGGGGTAAAACCAATAACTTCCCGATTTTTTAAAATTTTCAATTTTCTTAACGGGAAGTTAAAAATATTTTCTTAGCATTCGCTAGAAATGGATGAATATTTCGTTTATCACGAGACTATTTCAATGACTTTTCAAGTTCAAAAGAAGAATTTTTATTGAACATTTTAAGCTTTTTGAAAACACAAATCTGATCGTTCTTTTATAATGCACTGATTTGCAAGTTTTGATCTGCGATATCTTCCGAAAAGAACTTAAAAAGTAATCAAAAACTATATTTTTTATCACGCACAACTCACTAACTTCTTAATCAACAGATTTTTCAACGCTTTGAGTGTGAAATTAGCAGAAAATCCTTACAATAGCCTGCAAGGTCAAATTTTTTATCTTTTCTATCAATTTATCATGACCTTAGAGTAAAAAATATCTTATAAACTCAGTATTCGATAATCGAATGCCTTATAAACATTTCATAATTTTGCTTTTTATAAAAAAATATCAATAATCCAACACGTCAAAGTAAATACTTCCCTTAATTTAAGTTTGAAAAGAATCATACATAATAAAAACTGTTTTTTGATTGGTGTCCTTGTATGAAAAATAAATTTACTATGAAACGTTATCTATACAAGTTTATCAATTACATTGACTGTAAATAGAACCTCGAAAATTTACTTTATATAAATTTATATGTAATAAATTTTATTTTTCCGATGATATTTCTTTGCATGTGATGCGCCCTTCAAAAACTTCTCAACATACCTTGAAAAGCAAACAAACTATTACATAACACTCCATCAACCCTCCAATGAATGACAGCGGCCTGTATATTTAATAATGTGCACACAAAATATACCATTTTTTTCGCCCAAATCATTTTATCCTCGATTGACAGTATTCTCGCCCACGCGTTAAAAGCAGCTAAAAAAAGTCAAAAAATGACTCAATGTTGCTTAAATTTTTCTTTCATTTCTCTCCGTTTACTTATTGTCTTATTTAAAGTGTTCGGATTAGCACCGTTTGCAACTAATATCGTTATCAATAATGAGAATAATCTAGAAAAAAATACTTTTAAAATAGAGTTTTCATCTTCTGTACTCGGATCCATTTACAACTTGTTACTCATTTTGATAATTTTGATTGAACTAATTTATAACTACATATTATGGCCGATAGATGCCTACATACTTCTTCACATCTACAACTTATTTAAAAAAATCGGTCTGATAACAATTATTTTAAGTTTTTTACTCAGACAAAAATCTTTAATAAAAATAATAGAAACACTATACGCGATAAATAATGCGTTCGATCAAAGTGACATTTTAAGACCTTTATTACGCCGAGAAAAATTTTACAGAATAGTAACGGTGATTGTTTATTTAACAATTTCATTGATTCTTATGACAAGTTACATCCTCAGTGAAATATTTTACTTACAAAAAAACTCATTTATTGCCAACATAAATATTGTTGTGGAATACGCTATCATATTTACTATCGGCTGGTTTATTACTCAGTATTCGCTGCTGTTAATTTTTGTTTACCACAAATTGTGTATGTTCAATGAATCTTTTGCGCTCTGTTTCACTGAAGAAAATTATTCGATAGACAGCCAAAATTGTTTTGTGTGTGAAAACGCCCTGATCAAATTTACCTCACTACGAAAATTATATCAGAGTACTTACAGTGCATTGAGTGATATTGCACGAATTTATTCGCTGCCTATTTTGGTAGCTTTTATAATTATTATCCCGAAATTAATTAGCGTTGTAAATAATACGATTGATTACAATGAAAGTCGTGATGAGTCAATACTTTTGAAAGTATTTAATAACTTGATGATGATATTTTTATATTTTCCTGTAATTAATTTGACTGTCTTTGCAACGAAAATAAACGAAGAAGTTTGTATACTTTTTATGTAAAATTTAAACATGACAGAAATTTTATGAATAATTTATATTTATTGTTCTTACAGATCAAGCGTATTACAATTATTTTGTACAATGGAATCACCGATGGATCAGGAGAATTAAATTCCGAAGTGAGTAAATTTCTAATAATGATTATATTTCGATAATCACACGTTTTTTCTTATAGCTTGAACGATTTTCGGTGGAAATGCTGCATTGGAAAATTGATTTTTCAGCCTATGGTTTTTTTCAATTAGACAACTATCTAATAACCAGGGTAAAAAAATTTTCATTTTTTTTTTAATGTATTGAAAATGATTTATTTATTTCAATTTTTTTTATTTGTAGATAATTTGTGTGAGTTTGCTCTATATGATTATTATTGCAAAGTAAAGGAGGAAATTTTTTAAAAATATTCAATTGAAATATTACTATGGATGTCACCTGGCCTTCTTTCTAATGATTCTACTTATCATCTTACTCAACTATTTACCAGAAAAATTGAAAATTTGAAAAAATTGGGAAGTTATTGTTTTCCAATTTTTTCCTTACAATCTAAGCCTCATATTATCAATTCTACACTGAGAAAAAAAATTTCTTTTATTAAGAAAATTTTTTTGATACAAGAATTTACGTTCTTGAAAATTTTCGAGAATATATGTTCTTAGCTGAAGAATTTGTTAAATTGGTCGAAAATAATTTTTGCTTAACTCAAACTAAGCTATTCTCTTGTTTACCTGTTATTCAAAAATAAATATTGATTCTCTTTCCTTAAGAAACGAATAATTATCAATAATAGAAGATGTGATTGTCAACAAATTTCTTAATCGAAGAAATTCTTATTTGGATAAAAGTATTTTTTTTTTTTTTTTTCAGTGTAAGAATCAAATAACTCACACTGTTCGAAAAAAGAAACGTACTCGTACAGAAAAAAATTATTCTTATTCATATTTTAAAAGAAAGATGATTTGATTATAGATTGATTCTAAAAATATTTCAATTTTCTTTTAAAAAAATGTGAAGAAAAATAGATTATTTTTATCATCTGATTGATAATATTTACCATCGTCATTGTTGCAAATAAAATTTATTGTATACATTGTTAAAAATTGAAATGGAAGTTTGATGAATTCATTATAAAGCCATATTTATTTTAGAATATAAATTGAATAATGATATTTATGATAAAACGTAATTTTTTTACCGGACTAAAAAAGTGGATTAGTTTATTAAAAAATTAAAGTTGTTGTTAGACTAAAAATTACACTTTTTGTAAAGATTTTATTTGTTATTTTGAATGAAAAAGCAAAATAAATTTTTTAGATTGAAAATATTTCTCTCGAATCTAGATAGTTGTCTATCAGAGTAACTACTTAAGTAACTAATAATAATAAATTGGTAGAAATTAACATTGAAATAAGACTAAGAAGTTTTTTAGTATTTAAGATTATTATAGAAGTATGACTTTATGTAATAAACGAAATACATATTTTAGTTATATTTTTCATCCATAATTTGTATGTGTATACCGAAAATATTTTTTTACATCTCCGTACATCTAAAACTATACATGTGCATTACGGATTATATCTCCTTAGATCTAAAAACATGCCAAAATTTAGAGTCTGTAAATCTATTCCATTTTTCCCGTAGAATAATAAAAAAATGGTGTTGGATTTATTTAGACTTGAATGTTTTTTTGAGATTAATATTAACATTAATGTTAAAGACATTTTTTTTTTTTGAGAAAATAATCAGATTTATAAAGTGAATAAACATTTTTTCAAGAATTGATTTTTTATTTAAATAATAACACATCATACATGATTAAATTTCACAATGATTTAAATGATAAACTACATGAGCGTTTATCAATAATTCCCAATTCTAATGTAGTTAAAATTTGAATCAGGCATAACATAAGTACAGTTTCGAAAACTTTTGAGTACAACAATGTAAACCCAAGATATTTTCAAATCCTCAAATTATTGATATGAATGAACTTAAAAAAAATCCTCCATTTTCTTCTTCATGAACTTGGATATTAATAGTGAAGCAGTAGACTACTATTCCTGTAAAAATCTGATTAAAAAGTTATATTAAATTGTTGAAATCGTCGTATACACAAATATCCTATCTTTAATATCAAAAAACAAAAGCCCTCAGAAATTGAGACGAAAGTAAATTTCTGAGTATTACTAATTACTTATGTTTTTTTGTTATTTTGTTAATTTATAAAAATATTTTATAAAAATTCAGTGTTACTTCATACAAAAAACAAATCTGAAAAACGCTCTCCGAACTCGAAAATCGAGTAGTTATATTAATAGAATATTTTTTTGAAAATTTATAATTACAATATCTCCCGAAGAAATTAACCACTTTAAATCCATTTTGTGATATTAAACGTGGTTTATTAGTACAAGAAGATTGCCTGTAAAATAATCTGACAAGAAATTCTGGTTATGCAAAAAAAACGATTTTTTCGAAATTTTTGGACACGATGTCGCTTGAAAGAATTAACCAATTTTGAAGCAGCTTGCGGCAATTGAAGTTGTTTTTTGAGGTTTAAGCTGATTAGATTCTAGAATCGATTGATACACTAGTTTATAAGTTATAAAAAAAAAAAACAATTTTTTGAAAATTTTAGTTTAAGGATTTCCCAAAATTTATCGATTCAAATTCAGATGAAATCTAGTAGCAATAGAACTCTTTTAACATACATAGCGATATTCTCGTAGAAATAGTAAGAACTGCTTCTTAGAACCTCAATACGCGGAGATCTGATGAGAACTCAATTTTCAAAAATCAGATTGAAACCAATAACGCCTCAATTCTCAAAAATCATTCATTTCCATAGCGAAAAGTTAAGAATGATGAAAATAGGAATATTAAATTCCATTTAAGGAGGTACTGTACAAAATCACTTTTCTTACAATATACATATTCTTCAATTTTTGAATACGTGTACTTTGAAGTGTCCTCTATACGAATAAATTTTTTTTAATAGTCTTTGCGATGTTAATTTTCGAAATATTAGCAATTAAAAATCGTACATCTAACATGTATTCCCTATTCTGATCGAAGTTAAAGTGAACATTTTATTGAATAACAACCATACTTTTCTTAGGATTTTTTTACAAAAACTAAGAAATATTAATTGAAATAGCTATAACCTATTGGTGTCTTTATTTGCTGCAGTACCTCCTTAAGCTTAAAATTTAATGTCTTTTCAGCATTAGAGATGTGATCTATCCATACATTTAAAACTAATAACAATAATTACCAAACTCAATAGACTATTGTCTATTTTGAAGAATCCACAAGCCGTGATGTTGTAATTGGCATGTAGCAATTCGATATAAAACTTTTCTAACTGCAAAAATTAATATTAATAACAATTGCAGAGCCAAAAAAGCAAAAAATTATTTGTATAAATTTATTAATTACCTCATCTTTAAATAAACCGTCACTTGGACGATCAGTTATGATTTTGCTAACATTATCCTTCGTACGTTTCATCTAAAAAAAATAAAAAAATATTAAATTCCAAACAATTAATAAAATACTGAAAACAAAATTTTTGCAAAAACCTACTAACTTCGGTGATAATTTTAGTCACAAACAAACAGAGCACAGAAATCGGTGCAAGCGAAAAAACAATCAGCAAACTGATGCCAAAATAGTGGAGTACCATGATAGATAATTCTTCGGAAATAAATTTTGTTCTGATTAACGATTCCACTGATAAAAGTAAGACAGGAAAATTTGATAAGACAGCGAAGAATATTGGAACTGAGTAAAATTTATTGGTGTCGCAAAGACAATTATAAAGCAATCTATGAGCTTGCCGTAGAAAAATCAATTTCTGATTCGTTATGTGGTTACGAATGCTGTTTGTCCATAAATCGAGATAATCGTCCTTGTTGTTCGCAAGGACCAAAAGCGATGAGTTCAAAGTTTTGAGTCTTTGGTACAGGTAAATCATCACAGATGCATACTGTATGACACAAAGTCCGGTTATGAACAATGAGCTTAGTGTAACATAAGTTTCTATAGTTTGGTTCGCGTTCCACCAAGAGTGAAAAACAATTATTGCGATAAAATTAACAGTAAAAAACATTGTTATTGCAATACAGTATTTTTTGAAAGACGTTATTTTAAATGAATAGTCCCAGGATTTACAAGTCAGCTCAGTTTCCAAGTATGTTAAGTTGGTAATTATTTTGGCTGACAATTGTTGTTTTAAGCAGTAACTTGTGATAATCATCATCAGACTGAAATTATTGACTAGGTGATACAAATGTTGATAGGCATTTTCGAAGTGCTGATGTATAAAATCGTAGATTATTTTAAAAAGCAAGCAAACTGATAGTATAAAATCATAGGCTGATTCTTCAAATGAATATGTGTAATTTATATCGAATTGTTGCTCTTTTCTGTTCTGTATCGAAGGTACCAAATTTATGTTGAAAGGCGCAAGTCCTAATATTTTGAAGAACTTTAACAAAACTCGGTACAACTGTATCTCAGGCAAGAATGTATTGCACGTAAATTTCATTTTTTACTTTTTGTTTTAATATTAGTTATGTGAGAATTTGAGTACGACTGAAATCGTTTTACTTTTGGTAAAATAGTGGTTAATGAAAATGTAAATACTGGGCTTAGAGTAAATAAAGTTTCTGCTTATTTACACATTCAAAGTAAATATAATTGATTTTTTTAGGGTACTGAGAATTATTATAGAGTGAATGATTGAGAGGGTAAGGAAGGACTTGAAAGGTGTTTATTGTATTTTTTATGAGTAAATATGAGGAGAATCGGAACGTAATTTGTCAACGGAATTGATTGATAGGAGCAGTAAAGAAAAATTTACTACTGAAGAATTTTTAAATTTATATTTTCATACTTTGAAAAATACGAGGACTTTAATAAAATGAATTCTTTGTTTTATTTTTTTTTTGTGAAACTATGAAATCATAAAGGTTTATAAAATGAAGTAAACTATTGAGAAAAATCAAATTTTCAAACAATAACATATAATGGTTAACCACAATAATTTACGAAGCCTAATTGGTCAATCCAAACGTAAAGTTTCCAAAAATAAAGCCCTCAAAAAACAATTTCTAACACGTAGGCTGTATTAAATATGTTTTCAGAAAATTTTACTTTTTCTGTTATGTAAATATTTTTTTCTTCAATTATTAAATTAATTATAAAAATTGATAATAATTTCCTTTTATTTTTAACGATAGTAAAAGTTATTTGAGTGTGAAGATTAAAAGTCTCTCGTTCGGCTCGTTGTAAGAGGCCTGGAGAAATTCCCGCAATTAGTCTGGGGCCCAGATAGATTAAAGGGATTCGAATCCAAATAGATAGACAAATGGAAGTTTTATCGTACGTAAACAAACTCACTTATACTTAAAATAAAAAGTACCTAAGCAGTGAAAAAGAACATTAGTGACACGGATCTATCTCGAACAGAAAGATTTTAGGGTAACAATGTCCAAGTAAATTTTTTGTAATGCTCACTTTAATAATTCCAAACAATTTATAAAAAATTGAATACTAAATAAATAAACAATAAATAAAACTTACGGTTATTAAACAATTAGATAAAATTTTGTATAAACTAAATTTGTGTTCAACAGTACACTCTATATATTAAATAATTAAAATCTTAATTTTATTAATAACACCTGTCCCTCTAATCTTTTGGGTTTCTGATTTAGTGGTTAAAATATTACGTGCACTAAAATAAAATACTCGTAACTCGTCTGTCCAATAAGGACATCATCTCATCACTTTTTGAAAAAAAATTTTAAATCGGGTAATTTAAAGATAAATAAAATATATTTTATTATTTTCCTTGGGGAAATTTTTCTCTGAAATAAATCTTAAAAACTCTGAATAAGACTTTAAAAAGATCTTTCTCTTTCTTACTAAGTGAGAAAAAGAGTGATTAAGTCCTATTAAGTCTTAATAACTACGCAAAACTCTTCAAAAGTCAAATATTCTCTGAAATTTCGGACTTTTTTGAAGAGTTATTAAGACTTCTTGCGAGTACCACAGAAAAAAAAGAGGTAGAAATGCAAAAGTGATAAGAGCTTTTAAGAATATTGATGAACGGAATAAATTTTTTTGATTTTCTGCATGAAAATTAAAATGTTTGAAAATTTGAGAAAAGTATTAGCTACATATATTATAAAAATCCTGAAGATTCGAATTGAAAAAAAATCGGGTGTTTGTTTCAAAAATCTAATATATTTTTATACTGTATCGGTAACATAAATTCAGAACTCTTACACAGAAGAAAAAATATTCTTGAATCGATATATACACTGAAAAAAAAATTAACTTGAATCAAGAGTAAAATTCTTGAACCAAGAAAATAATTTTAAAGAAGCTCATTGTCTTGAATCAAGACAAAAAATTCTTAAATCAAATAAAATGTACTTAAACTAAGTGAATTTTCTTAGTTTAAGAATTTTTTAACTCAAACCAAGAAGATGAAATTCTTCAAAATTATTTACTTGATTCAAGTAAATTTTTTTTCTGTCTACATTCGAAGAGCTTAATATTCTTGATATGAGTAGAAAAATTCTTGATCTAATCTTAAGAGACATATATTGCAATATTATGAATAACGCCGTTAAATTTGTTTTTTTTTCTTTTTGTCTTTTGAACTCTCGAATTTTCTTTTTTTTTAAGTTTCTACAGGCATCGCTTAATGAACTGTTATATGTATAATTTTCGAGCTAGAATTCTCAGATTCAATAATTTATAATTTTATATCTTATAATTTAAAGTATGTACTAATTATTGTATAATGCCGATTGGCGTCAAATAAATAAATAAATAAATAAATAAATTAAGGAAATTTTACGTGATTCAAGAATTTTTCTTCTTGATTCAAGACAATAACCCTCTTCAAAATTATATTCTTGGTTCAAGAATTTTTCTCTTGAATCAAGTTATTTTTTTTTCTGTGTACTTATAAATACATAGAATAAAAATTTGTAATCTAATTTACTATTGTCAAACTCTGATATTTTCCTAAAAATGAACTATTTTTTAATTTTTTTTTTCTATAATGATGGTTATTGGGTTCCATGCATCTTGATCCCCAGAGAAAATATCCCTGAAATAAATATCCCCAGACAAAACATTTTAAATAATTAAATTTTTCAATGAAACATTTCGAAATAATAATTAACAACGAATTACCGTGTTGTGCCCCTTTAGCATGGTTTTTGTGTGTTTATTCGACATTAGACCAGTACAAACGCGTATAATCGTGTTGCGCTCTTTTATTATGATTTTTGTGTGTATTTATTCGATATTATTAATTTTAAAAAGATTAATGTTTATATATTTAAATATTCTTTCGCAGTAATATTAAGCCTCGGGGATATTAAGTCTCAGGGATATTTATTTTTGGGATATTTTGTCGGGGATTTTTTTTCGGAGGATCAAAACGCCTGATACCGTTTAGATGCGGGGCTTCACCATTTTTTGACCATAAAAAATTGAAAAATGAACTTGTTCAACTTTTTTTTGTCATTTTATTTTTTTTTGCGACGGATTTATGAACATAATTTGGAAAATAGTAAAAAATATGTTTTTCGGAAACATTTTTTAATTTAAAAGTTAAAAAATTACCTATTTGTTTTGTTTTTCATTCAACTTTTTAAGAGGAATTAACTTGAGTAGAGTACGATAATATTTTTTTCTTTTTTTTATAAAAAAACTGAACCTTAATTCAAAAAAATTGTGAAAATTTTAAAAATTGACGTATTGACTAATTAAAATAAATTTTCGTCTTAATTAAGATGAAAATTCATGCGCGCACCTGAAATTTATTTTCATTTCGACAATAGATAAATTATCTTCATTTGATAGAGTAAATCCCAGAACTCAACTTTTCTTCTTCCCCTTCTCGCCTTCCCCGTTTAACAATCGACAAAAGCGCCGCGAGTGTTCACAAATTCTAACTTTATTGATTGATAAAACTTTCTACTGAGCGTTCACTTCTTACACCTTCTCCACTTGCTACTTTTTCTCAGGCAAATAAAAAAAAAAAAACAACAAATAAATGTCGGCCAACTGACAAACGTTTTTATAAATTCAAAACAAATTGATTATTGCTGTCAGTAAATAACTATCGAAGTGAAATATTTTAAAATCAAAATAACAGAGTTATTTATTTTGATTATATTTGTTGTAAGTAAACTTTCTAAAACATATTTCAGTAATTCAATAAGTATAACATGTTTTATTGATTAAACTACCGTGTATTAAGTTATAGGTATACAAATTGACATTATTGATACTCACAAAAATTATGTTATTATTATTGAAGTATTTCAATCAATAGTAATTACACTTGATGCTATTTCTATTCACCGACTGCTAATTAATTTAATAGTCCCTTCTATTCCATTTGTGTAAATCCTCTCACACGTTCCCTAGTTATATCATTTAACAACTCCTTGCTAAATTGTGTAATAAGCATGATAATATATTTATTCTAATTTCTAATTTTAGATAGAGCACAAGGATAAGGAAATTTATTAAATACAATAAGTTTAAAAATTAGTTACCAATGAAAGCCGATTTGAAATGTCTTACACTGAATTGGAACATGGTTATCAGGTAATTTTTTAGTTATTTAATATAAAATTAAATTTTTTTTTTAGTCAACATGCCAAGCAATGTTATATATATTAGACATAATATTATGTCATGATCATAAAACAACAATTTTTTTAAATTTACAAGTGAAATTTTCTTATTGAATAATTCATTTATATTTTGCAATAAAATTAACACTTGATTTATAAATTTTATTTTTAATTAAAGGATCTACGGAGTACCAGCCGACCAATATTTTATGTAGGTGACATTGATTCAGTGTCACAAAATATTGTAGGTGCTATACCGTCTTCAATTTATCGTTCATCTCAACGCGTAAGTTTTTAAATTACAATTATTTTACGAAAGTAAAATAATAAAAAATTCATAGTACTAAATTGTCTTGCTCACAATTTAATGATCGTTAATTATTATTGAATTGCTATGAGACGAATTCATTGTCAATTCTTTCTTAAGCTCTGGAATTACATAAATAATTAAAATTAATCATGAGCTTAAACACAATTTCAATTAATTACTAAATGTATGACTACAATTTAATACAGTGAGAAAAGATAAAAAAAAATTTCAAGGTTACTTTAACACAACGACAAGATTGAAATTCATAAATAAAATTGTCGGTGTTTTTTGACGGGCTGTATTTAAGTAAAAAATAATCTTATTGAAAACATAAATAATTTATTTTTAAGTTTCAAGATTTTTTTTCTCAAATTTATCAGCCAAAAATTTTTAAATGATTTTCACGCAATCTTAAAAAACATCGCAAAAAAAATATACAAATTTTTTGCGGTCTTTTTTTATAGGAAAATTTTTTTTTATTACATGAATTTGGTAGTCTCTTTATTTAGCCTAAATTTTATTTTGGAATTTTTTTCTACATCAATTTTGTTTTTGAGATTTTCGACTTTGAACTACAAAGGATTTTTTTTCCTTATAAAAAAATTTAGGGCCAGTTTTAAAACTGGAATATCAGAATACTAGTTTCACCAGAATTATTAATGATCCTCTCAAGGGCTGTTTATTTATTTAAAATTTTTGACTCGGTTGGATAGTATTAGCTCTTTTCATCGAGCGATATAATATATCGCGCACAATCCAATTGAGACTCTTAATTAAAAGATAATGTTAATTTCATACATTGAATTATTTTATTTGATTTTATTGTAATTTATTATAGCCATAGGATAGTTATTAAATGAATAAACTAATGAACGTTAATTTATTAATTTATAGTAGTTTTAAGTATTTCAATTTTATAAACTAAAACACCTAATCAACATTGAGTTCTATTAAAAATAGATACTTTAAAAATATTATTTGGTAGTTCTGATTTCATACAGCTGTTATAATGATAAGTTATCAAAAAAAATGTTAATCTAAGTCATCATGCAAATCCTTTTATTTTTATATAATTGATACAATATTTCATAACAAGATAAAGTGAAATTGTTTATTACTTAATATAGATAAGTTTAAATCTTGCGAGTTTTGAAATTTAATTTTATATTGTTACATATTTTAGTACGATATTTATTTTATTGATATGAAAATAATCCTAAAAATCTTTGCCAACAATTTTGGATAACTGGATTATAAATTAATCAGAGCAACCAAAATAAATATAAAAAATTTTTAAAAAAGAAAAAAGTACAAGGTTTTCTTTTTTTGTACTTGAAAAACTGCGTTGAATGACATCAAGCACGTAAAAATCGATTGACGCATCAGAGATACATCGCAATTGAATTACTTCAACAAATGTATTTTTTTTTACAATTAATTGTTAATTTTTTTTTGACAATTGTAAAATTTTTTAACTCTAAAATCTCAGAAATGTATTCCAAAATTTATTTTGAGCTTAAATAACTTAGGTCCTTGTGAATATGTTTAGTTTTGAGCGATTTGAACTCAAGAAATGCAAAAACTACTGGAATAGTCTATATACAGTTTTACAGTTTTTTTTTGTATTTTACCTTAAAAAATTACTAATTAAAAATATTTATAACTTCTGAAAAAATAATTCAAATTTCAATAAATATTTTTTTTACACTAATTGACTCGTTATCCTCTACTGTACTTACACAATAATCTTAAAATAAATTAATCATATCAATTACTGAAAAGCACTGAGTTAATTATATAACAATAATTATAAATAAAGTAAACAAACACCAGATAATAAAATTAATTAAAAAAATAACCACTGATGTTGTTCGGACAACTAATGATAGTATACTAGTTAAAAATATAAATTAAACAATAATAATTAACATAGCAAAGGTCGATGGCACATATATTAACACATTGACATGTTTTCTAAATTTAAATCAAACTATTCTTAGAGAGTAAAAAAATAAATATAAATTCACTGGTGGCGCCAAATTATTAACATCTTCATCAGTAATTCTTAAACTATTCATACTATGTCATCAATGTTAATTAATCGTTAATCAATAATTCGTTTATTGTAAAATAATTTTATAAAAAAAAAATTATTACTGAATTTTGTTTAATTTATTAAATAGTGTTGTAAATAATTTTTGTAAATGGCTAAAAATTGGTGGAAATTTTGGAATTTATTGATACCCATTTGGCAGTGGTTGTTGCTGCAATGTAGTAATTTACGTAAAAATGTTTTTATTTCTTACATTACAAACATGGGGTAATTTTTTTTTTGTTATAAAAATTAAATTAACTATTGATAAATGATAAATTAATCATTTGAAAAATAAAAAATGATAATATTTCAGTGATAAATTTAGGAAGTATAACAATAATAATAATAACAATAACAACAACAACAATAACAATAATCGAGATGCAAAAAGTGATATCAAATGTACAATAGTATCGTGCGAAAATAATTCGTCATTGTTACCTAATGTATGTGTCACTGATTGCGATGAAGTGGAACCTTATTGGCAACTTATGGTATTATTATTTAATTTCTTCTTTGTTATTCAATAATAATTAAGTTTCTCGTTTAATATTAAATAATTAAAAAAATAAATTAATTTACAAACTCCGATGGCATTGAACTCAATAATTATTGTTTCTCAAATAAAAATATTTATCGAGAAGAAAAATAATCTTAAGTGTATTTATTGAAATAATACAAGAAGAAATAATATAGCGTAAAAAATGATAGAAGCGCATGATATTTTAAGTCTAACCATTCGCATTTTAAATTTAGTCGCGGTAATTTAAACACTAAAATAACGACTGAATAATAATTTAAATTATTTATTATCGCAATTGTTTACGTCACATGGTAATTTACTTGTGTATATAGTATACATATATAAATGTAGACATACAAGTGATACTATAAACGTAAATATAGAAATAAGATAATAAATGTGTGTTAGTTCGAAGGCAAAAGAGTGAGAAAAATCGCACGTGTTTGTTGTAGATAAAGCGAGTTAGATAGAGGAAAAATATTGTTTCATATTCTTTAGTTTGTTGAATAGTAAAAACTAGTTGAGCGTAGAGTAATGCGCGATTAAGTACCGTTTATTTTATTGTTATTCGGTTTTTATTAATTTTTATTATTACAAAGACCTACATCATTTCTTCAACTATGCTGTTGAAGTACTTAATTAATTTTAATAATAATTATTGTTAAAATACTCTATTAGTTAGTTTAATTTTTATTAGTGATAAGTGAAAAGTATATGTGTGTTAAAGATAGTATCGAAATACTTAAAGATAAAGTAATCGATTGTGATGGTTAAAAAGATATATATTATAAAGAGAAATAAAGTCTTGCTAAAACATGAAGATGTATAAGTGTGCAATGAAATGATTTAATAATGTATTGTTGTGCGTACTTCAAGTTTTTTTATAAAGTAACGAAAAAACTAAACCGAGTAAATTTTATAATTGAGGGATGGAGTGGACTTGGTGGAAAGATTGGTGGAGATTGAAGAAATGGCGACAACGGAATTTGAACAGTAATTTTAGTGATGATGATTTTTATGATTTGGATTACTGTTATTGTGATGAATGTATTGTAAGCTTTTATTTACTTTTCTTATTATATTTACTTAATGTGAGTTAATATTTCTCTATTGAGATTTATTATCTGGAACTATTATTTCGTAAATTCTATTTTTAAATCTTAAATAAATTCATTTTTATTCACTTGAAAGCTTTTGAAGAAATGCCCATTTTGTGTTGATGCCGGATGTTATATGACGCTTTGACAACAATAAATTTTTTTGGCGCAAAAGAAATAGTAGCTATCTTCTTAACCTCACGAAATATAAACTTCAATAGGTCGGTAGCTTCTATAAACATAGTATCACACAAAATTTTTTTATTTTATGTTGTGTTTTCAATATTGAAAAAACTTTTTAAGAATATTTGCTATTCTTTAACTCCAAATAGCTACCGTAGATTCAAATTAATGTTAAATATTAATAATTTTTTATTTTTTTAAGTACTTGAAAATTTTTTTAATTTAGCCTGTCTTGAGTTCAATTTTATTTAATGGAATAAAAGATACACCTATTGTGAAATATTTTTTATTTTTTTAATAAACTTAACTGGAAATAAAAATAAATTTCTCGACGTTCCTAAAAATTAGTAAAATCTTCAATATAAATGCAACATCAAAATTTCATGATGACATTAGTTAGCTGTCACTTGACTATTTTTTAATTTTCTTTAACAAAAAAATTTGTTCTAAAAAATGATTTAAAAAAAATTGCATTTTTAATTTATTAAAATTTCTACAAGTCCATTTTTTTAATAATTTTTTTGCTATAATTCATTCGTTAAAAAAAATTAAAACAATTGTGAAATGGCAGCTAAATTTAATGTTATAATTTCATGACAAGTATAGAAAATTCTTATCCTAAAAATTAGTACAATTATAAAATTTTGAATTTTTGAAAATTTCAAAGTTTTGTTTTGCTCATATTTGAACTTGACTCTGATAATTGTCTAAGAAATATACTTGTTAAGTTTCATTAAGATCTGTTAAGAATCGTAGGACCTAGGTTGAATACATCGAGGGCTTTCTAACGCAACCACGCATCTTGATTTTCGAAGATAAAAGGGTTCAACTGAAAAATTAACAATTAACTATAAACGCGTTACTGAAGAAAAAAAAATATAAACCAGATTAATAATAAATACGATAGTATTTTTAGAAAATATAATTGATAAATATTATTTTTAAATAACTATTAATTTTTTGTAAGCCATTTTTCATCCTATCTTTTAAATTGTCATTTTTGAGATACGAAAATAGTAAAATTTTTCAAAAGTTGCATCATGAAGACAAGTACAATAGTTAGATTTCTATGAAATCTACTAAAAATAAAACAAACGTATTAAATTTAATATTTGCTTTAAAATAAAAATTCTAATTTTGAACATTTGTGTCCCAAGTCGCAAAAAACATTAAAATTAACTGCAAAAATAGTACGCTGTAGAATTAGAATTGATATTAATTGTCAAAATGACAAAAATTGAGATAAAAAGATTTAAATTCATTAAATGTAGCTCTAATTACAGAAGTTAGTTAAAATATTATTGAACAAGTGATTAATAAACTGTTTGATTAATTCCAGGGCGAACTGTCGGACGGGTGTGACAATGATGACGGGTACATGGTCGAGGATGACCTTGACGGTGAGGGGAAGCAAGTATTGGTGGGAATATGCGCCATGGCCAAAAAATCACAGAGCAAACCTATGAAGGAAATTTTAACTAGACTTGAAGAGTTTGAATACATTAAAGTCATTGTTTTTGGTGAAGAAGTAATACTCAAGGTAATAAATATTAATCAAATAATGAGATCCGGCAAATATTTAAAGTTGGACAAAGTTAATAATTATTTTTTTTTTGTTCCAGGAACCGGTTGAAGATTGGCCTGTTGTTGACTGCTTAATTAGCTTTCATAGTAAAGGATTTCCATTAGATAAGGCTATTAGTTATGCTAATTTACGTAAACCTTTTATTATTAATAATCTTCCAATGCAATATGGTATACAGGTATTTATAACATTGATTAATCCGCAATTTGGTGCTGTTTAATTTTTTTTCTTTTTTGCTTTGGCTATTTTATATTAACCCTCAATATCATTTTAGTGCTAATATGTTTATTTTATATAATTTCATGAAATTTTATAAATTATCATAGAATTTTATAAAATTTTATGAAAATCTTTCAACTAAAAAGTTATTTACTTACATCTAAAATCAAGAAACATGATTTGTTTAAAATCTAAATATTTTTTCTCATAAGAGGATGCACCTAGATTTGTAAAAAAAAAAAAATTACAACCTTTCTTTATTTTAGATATAAGCAAATCAACTTATACCTAAAAAATGTTAGATGTTACTAATACTTAACAAAAAATCATATTAATTTTAATGCCACTAAGGAACATATTTTCTTTTGCAATCGATTATTTGATTAATTAATTTACTAGAAAACAAATATCACTATTAGAAGTGTCTATTTACGCGTAAAAAAATCCTGATAAATTCACGCTGCGTGAATGTAAGGGCCTTTACATTCACGCAGCGTAGATTTAAGGCCCTTAAATAAGTTTACACGGCGTGAATTTATCAGAACTTTTTTACGTGTGAATAGATAGGTCCATTACTATTAGTCAATAACTAATTAACTTAAATTACAGGATAGAAGACGAGTTTATGCTATTTTAGAAAGCGAAGGAATTGAAATACCTCGTTACGCCGTTTTAGATCGTGATTCAGCGGATCCCAAACGTGAGTAAATTAATTTATTTATAATTGATTGGTAATTGTTTTGATGATTTTTTAAAAGATGAATAATTTAAGCACTATTATTTCTTCTTTTTAAAATTATTTTATTTAGTACTAACACATTTTTTCAACTGATATAACTAAGCTAATTAACATTGTCTTTTTTTATTTGTTTTTTTTGTGTTGAATGTTCAATAATTTGACATGGAAAAAACTAAGATTGTTTTTCAGATCATGAGCTAGTTGAGTCTGAAGATCATGTTGAAGTTAACGGTGTGACATTTAATAAGCCATTTGTGGAGAAGCCAGTGTCTGCTGAAGATCACAATATTTATATTTATTATCCGACTTCTGCTGGTGGCGGCAGTCAAAGATTGTTTCGTAAAGTAAGTGTTTAAGAATTGTTCAATTCATTCAATTTTACCGAACAAAAATTTGAATATTTTTGAATGAATAGATTGGGAGTCGAAGCAGTGTTTACTCACCAGAATCCCGTGTCCGTAAAACTGGTTCTTATATTTACGAAGATTTTATGCCCACTGACGGTACCGACGTTAAAGTTTATACAGTAGGACCTGATTATGCTCATGCGGAGGCGAGGAAAAGCCCAGCCTTGGATGGAAAAGTTGAAAGAGATTCTGAGGGAAAAGAAATACGCTATCCGGTTATCCTTAGCAATGCTGAGAAATTAATTAGTCGAAAAGTTTGCCTTGCCTTCAAACAGACTGTTTGTGGATTTGATCTTCTCAGGTTTTTAATGTTATCATTTTTTATTGATGTTCATGAAGTAATTTTTAAAATATGATATTTGCTCCGAGTTTTATTCACACACTTACAATTTTTGAGTGTCAGTATTTATTTAGACAACGGTCGCGTGTCTAAGAAAATTATGTCATTTATTGAGAGTATAGTTCTCGAAATTCGCACCTCTCTTTTGCACTATGTCATATTATTTATTCATGAAGCGGTTACATGGGTTTCACGGTTTCAAAAAATTGATTTTTTTTTGACTTATTAAATTTTACAACATATCTAGAATATTATCCTAAAGTTTCAAATCGATCCGAATAATAATTTCGGATTTTTTCTATTAAAAAAAAATAGTTGAAAATAAACGATTTTTTCCCGGAGGAAACCCATGTAACCCCTTAAAAAGAATTCAGAAAAATTCTCAGCTGCGAATTTATTTCAATCTTTTTTAATCCCTCACGGGTTTAATAGCTCTTGAATCATATATGGGTTAAATAAGGTTGAATGGAATTGATTTTATGAATAAGCGAAAAAACTGAGGAATTGAATTCTTCAAATGAATTCAAATCTCATTCTTTTCAATTCTTTTTAATCGGTATTTTTAATCAGAGAGGAACGAATAACTTTATCAATTTTTCTGTAAGACCAAATCAAAAAACATTTTATTTTTAAGGATAATATTTCCTTAAAAGTTACAAAATTTTGACAAAAGATTATTTTTCTAGAGCCAACGGGAAATCATTTGTATGTGATGTCAATGGGTTTAGTTTTGTAAAAAATTCAAATAAATATTACGATGACTGTGCTAAAATATTAGGCAACATGATACTACGTGAATTAGCACCAACGTTACATATACCGTGGAGTGTGCCTTTTCAATTAGATGACCCGCCAATTGTACCAACAACATTTGGAAAAATGTAAGCAACTTCAAAATTTCTTCATAAAATTAAAAAAAAAACAAGTAAAATAAATTGAATTGTTTAAAATACTTTCAAGGATGGAACTGCGATGCGTGGTAGCGGTAATCAGACATGGTGACCGTACTCCAAAACAAAAAATGAAAGTTGAAGTGCGGCATCCAAAATTTTTTGAGATATTCAAAAAGTACGATGGATATAAACACGGTCATGTTAAATTGAAAAGGCCTAAACAGTTGCAAGAGATATTAGATACTGCGAGGAGTTTGCTGACTGAAATTCAACACCGTGCTGCTGGGCCCGAGTTGGAAGAAAAGCAGGGAAAATTGGAACAACTTAAAAGTGTCTTGGAAATGTAAGTGACCTTCAAAATTTTTAAATGAATAGAAAATTTATGAAATTTTTTATTAATTTGGTTTTAGGTACGGGCATTTTTCAGGAATTAATCGTAAAGTACAAATGAAGTATCAACCACGCGGTAGACCACGCGGAAGCTCGTCCGATGACGGTAACAATTACAGTATGGCCATCATTTTCAATTCATTGTAGTCATTAGTCATTACGATCATTATTTGAATATTTGAAAAAAAAATAATGTTGATTTAATTGAATTTTTTCTCGTAGATCGTTTGGGCGAACCATCACTAGTATTGATATTGAAATGGGGTGGTGAGTTGACACCAGCCGGAAGAATCCAAGCAGAAGAATTGGGCCGCATTTTTCGTTGCATGTATCCAGGTGGTCAAGGTAGACACCTTAGTGGTTCGTATCATGCGCTAATTTATGCTTTTTATAAATCATCTTTTATTTTATCATTATTGTTGAATCAACTATTTGTAATCAGTATGTTTATCACTGGCATTGACTGAAGTTTATTTATTTTAGCCGATTACACTAGTTTCTTTGATACTTTAATTATAAAATAATTTTTTTTAATATTATTAATCTTCTATATTGTAGTAGTAATTAATAATAATTTTAATTGCTGTTTAAAGGAGAATATGCAGGCGCTCAAGGTCTTGGATTATTGAGATTACATTCAACATTCCGACATGATTTGAAAATTTACGCGAGCGATGAAGGGAGAGTTCAGATGACTGCTGCTGCTTTCGCTAAAGGATTGTTAGCGTTGGAGGGTGAACTCACCCCGATTTTAGTACAAATGGTTAAAAGTGCTAATACTAATGGGTTATTGGATAATGATTGTGATAGTAGCAAGTATCAAAATATGTAAGTCTTTACAATTTCTTTTTATCAATAATTTCAATGTGACAAAAAAAAAAGTAATTAAGATATAAGTGCAAAATTTTGTGATTCATATAGTATACATTTTATTAATACTATAAATAATTTTAGGGTGAAAACAAAATTACACGAATTATTACAACAAGACAGAGAATTTACAAAAGAAGACAGAGAACAAATAAATCCTGGTAATGCAATAAGTATTAATGATGCGTTAGATTTTGTAAAGAATCCAGTGAGATGTTGTCAGCATGTACAAATGTTAATACACAAACTGATGGATATTGTGCGAATTAAAAAAGATGATCCCAAAACAAAAGGTAAAGCTTTTTTTTTATTTTGTTAGAATGAAAATAAAATTTTGTTAAAATAAATTCTGAACACAACGATTTATCAAATTGCTGAAATATTATTCGAGAGTTGATTAATTTAAATAACATTTAATGTCCATTATGTCTACCTACTCTTATAAACCAAAAATTACCTTTATTTATATTTATTTGATAAAATTTTACTATAAAATTCTTTTATATTAGCTCTGAAAAATCTACTTCTATTGTAACTTCCGAATGGGCTTTTTTTTATTCTTTATTATTTCCATTATTAATGCATTTATTTTTTATATTATTTTAGATGCCATTTTATACCATGGAGAAACATGGGAGCTGATGGGCCGTCGTTGGGGCAAAATAGAGAAAGATTTTTGTACAAAGAACAAACGTTTTGATATTTCAAAAATACCAGACATTTATGACTGTATAAAATATGACTTACAACACAACAACCATACTCTGCAATTCGATCACGCCGAAGAGTTGTATATGTATGCAAAGTACTTAGCAGACATTGTGATACCTCAGGAGTACGGATTGACAGTCCAAGAAAAACTTACAATTGGTCAAGGAATATGTACTCCGCTCTTGCGAAAAATCCGTGCCGATTTGCAGCGAAATATCGAAGAGTCTGGTGACGAAACTGTTAATCGTTTGAATCCGCGGTACTCTCATGGAGTTTCAAGCCCCGGAAGACATGTGAGAACACGATTGTACTTCACGAGTGAGAGTCATGTTCATTCTTTGTTGACTGTGTTGAGATATGGCGGTCTATTAGACATGGTTAAGGATGAACAATGGCGCCGTGCGATGGAATACGTCAGTATGGTATCCGAGCTTAATTATATGTCGCAAATAGTTGTGATGCTGTACGAAGATCCCACAAAAGATCCAAGTAGTGAAGAAAGGTTTCATGTTGAATTGCATTTCAGTCCTGGTGTTAATTGTTGTGTACAGAAAAATTTACCCCCTGGACCAGGATTTAGACCACATTCACGCAATGAGAGTAGTCATAATTTGGTATGAGTATTTTTTTTTTTTTTTTAATAATAATAATAACTAGCAACCTTGCAGTCACTATGTGACTGTCGTGACTTATGAAGTATAAATAAATAAAATTCTGCTTTATTAAATATATGAGCTCATCTTGATGTTACTCTCATCGAGACCTTTCATTTGAGTACTCACAAGATTTTTTTATATATTTTATATATTTCACAAATATCATATATATATGAAATATATGAAAAATTTCATGTGGGTACTTAAACGAAAAGTCTCAATGAGTGTAACATCGCAATAAGCTTATATCTTTAAAAATATCAATAACTAAGCAATTATGTTGTATCTTGTCACCTAATGATGTTATTGAACATATAAGCTCATCTTGATGTTAGACTAATCGAGAGCTTTAATTTCAGTACCCACATGATTTTTTTTTATATATTTCATATATTTTGTATATATGATATTTGTCAAATATATAAAATATATAAAAAATTAATGTGGGTACTCAAATGAAAAGTCTCGATGAGTGTAATGTCGGAGTTAGCTTATATCTTTAAAAATGTCAGTAGTTCACAAGATACAAGGTAATTTCTTAATTATGTATCTAGAGATAGAGAATTTTTGAATGCAGCCTAAATACTTATAATAATAAATTGACTATCGGTGAGAATGATATGAAACTTTGAAAAAGCATACATTCAAATTAAGACCTTTGCAATGACACTAAATTTCACTAAAAAAAAACTGACTTTGTCATATTATTCTGGACATAAAATTTTTCTTACTCTCTTAATAATATAGATGATAATAATAAATAAAATTTCAGCAAGAAACATCATCGCAATGTAACGCAAGAATTGATGAAGAAGACGATGAGCTATGTCCTCTGGATGACGATTTAGTGAGTCCACCACCTACTTCAAGTTCATCACCACCATTAATCGAAACGGACCAACCAGATTCTACCCTTGGAAGTCCAACGACTAGTCGCGCCATCGATATGATGGATTTGGATCCTAACATGATGGACGAACCATTTGATAGTGGATTTCTTCAAAGCTCAGCGCCGATTCCTATTAGGTTGCTTATTTTTACATTGTTATAAAACTATGAAGAAAAATAGTGATTAAATAAAATTATAACCTGATTTGAATTAGCGCGAGAACAGTCGCAGGACATGAAGCTGCGAGATTGGGTAGTCAACTAGCAGCAAGTCAGCGTCAAAGACGTGAACGTGAAGCTGCTAATATTTGCGAACCACGAGCACGTAGTTACGATCATCAACGACAGGATAAAGCTGAAAAAAGTAAGTTTACCATTGTTTTATAATTATTTGTATCTATTTATTTTTACATATCTAATTGATATATTTGTGATAGTTATTTATTAATATCCATATTTTTTCATAAATATACACATATATTTAAATTCTATTAAATTGACCATTAATAACATAAATGCCTGCTCGATGAATGTTGCATGGCCTCACTTCTGTCTTATGAACTCTCAAACTTTTTTTTTTATTAGTCGAAGAAATACTCAAATATTCTAATGAAGTTGGAAGTTAATTAAGTCAAGAAAGTCTATAAATTGATTAATTAATTTTATAAGCATAGAAAAATTAACGTGAACTTGACCAGCTGCATTTGTATTGAAGAAATTATTGAAATTTTGAATTATATTAGTTGTATCTGTGAACTTAAAAAAAAGCATCAACTCTACCATGCTAATAGACTTTGTAGTGATCTAATCAAAAAGATTAAATTTAATTTTTACACAAACAGATTAATAATATTGTTTCACAAATATTACAAATTTTAAGTAAAACTAATAGAAAATTTGATCAATTAGATCTTGATAACAATCTATTGATGTGATAAACAAATATCGATCTTACACTGAAAACTATTGATCTTATTTAAAACGTCTCTATGTTTTGTGTTTTCGTGTTTGTATTTTTATTATTGTAGCGGCAGAAAAGCTGCAGTATCAAAGTCTGGATGCAGTCAATCGAGAAGGTATGTTTTTTTTTGTTGATTTTTTTTTTTTAATTATAATTTATTATAACTTACTTTATTGCTTTTGTTTGCACTGAAAATAATTTATTATTTTATCTTACCACTATTTATTATAATTTATATTTTGTTTTTATTTTGATTAGACCATTTTCTCAGTAAAATATGATGAAGATGAAGCCTTTTACTTTGTTTTTTCATAATTAATATATTTGGTTTGTCATATTATTTTGAAATAACTCAGTTGCTCTGCGATTATTGTGCGTGTGGCGGATCCTTAATTGAACAATATTTTAAAGATATCAATCGTTTGGACCACAAAGTATTCATTATTTTAAATGGTTGATACAACTATTTAAAATTTTATTTGTGATCCATCCAATGGGTATTTCATTAGAAAAATCCCGCCTAAATTGAAAATATAAAATCCTCAATCCTTAGGTTTGATAAAAATAACATCAATAATTAATCAATTAATAATTTATTCGTCTTAAAGAAATTAATGATTCTGATTTATTTATTACACAATAGCAATTTGAATAAAAAAAAAATGCTGCGAATTTGCATCAAGTATTGACATTAATTTTTATAATTTATTGTAAAATTAATTTTCCAATTCAATGCTTGCTTGGCTTTTGCATGAAAATTGTATGAATAATGTGTGTATGCGTGTAAACTACTAACCCTTCACAAAAAATCCAAATTAATGAGAATTAATTTTTAAGTTTAAAAATTATTTTTTAATTTCAAAAATTCTATTTTAATTTTTCAAGTTTAATCTTAGTAAATATGCAGCAGTGGGTCTCCATTAATTCTTTGCCATAAAAAATCGAAAAATTGAATTATCGACGGATTTGTTTTCATTTTGTCTTACGACACATCACAACAACTGATAAAATTTTATTTTTATATTTTTTTGTCCTTTGAAAATCAAAGGAATGAATAATTATTGTTATTTAATATATTGTTCTTTAAAAATTTCCGAAAATCAATTTTTTTTTACTTAAAGAGAATAAAAAACTGAACAAATTAAAAAAAAAAAAAGTAGTATGTTATCATGACTCAAACATCCATTATGAATTTTTGAAAAAGTTTAAAAATGTAACATTTTATCCATGATTTAATATTTTTTTATATTTTAGCAAAAAAAATTATTTTCAAATTTTATTAATAAATTCACTGCGAAGAAAAACAAAACAAAGAAAAAAAAAACTTGAATAAGTTAATTTTTCGATTTTTCACCGTCAAAAATAAGCAATGTGCCACTTCCGCATAAATACTTTAATCTTGAATTGTTAATAAATTTATTTTTATCATTAAAAATTTTAGATTTGTTTACGTATTCATAAATTTTTATTTTTAATTTTTGGGTGATGGTAAAATAAAATTCTATTTCTTTCTTTTTTTGTTCTTTTTTTTTCTTTTCTTTTATTTTTTTAAAACTCCTGAACCTAGACGGGAATTCCCGGACAGATTGGTCAACTCGGTCGATAAAAAATCGTATTGCTACTACACCGTCAACATACTACCATAAAAACCCAACGCCCTCAATAAAGCAGTCGCGAAATTTACTGGGAGTCCCAGTGATATTACCTCACACATTAAGCTCGCCGGACTTACCAGCGCCATTAAAAGCCTCTCTAGATGACCATTCAGGACCTTTGATAACCCTCCACAATACAAGTCTTGGTTCACCGAGTTCAAAATCACCAGCAGCTAAAATAGTTGAGGAACCAATAATGCATCAACACAAACGTACTGCTAGATCACAATCAACGTTAGTACTTCCCCGATTGGATGTACCACCGGGTGAGTTGTTAAAACTTCATCATGATCATCATGATAATCACCAGGACCTACATCAGTTCCCAAGTGTTAAAAAAACAAAACGTTCGCGATCACTATCACCGTGTCAACTTCTACAATGCCACTGTTACAATTGCAATGTCTCTGAATTAATTCATCAAGATTTGAGTCCCTCTGAGCGTATTAACTTGCATACATATTTCAATCGTTCATTATCACGAAAATTTACCAATTGTTCGTGTTATCAATTAAACAATATTAATCTAAATGATGATGTTGAAAAAATAATCAATACTGACAGTAACAATGCCGAAGAAATAGATAATAACAAAAAATTAAAACTATATCGTAAAAATTCATTACCCGTGTCAATAACGACCGAGTCGACTAAGCATGTAAATCCTATAAAGTTTAATTGTAAATCACTCCTGTATGATAATAATGATTATGATGAATGTTATGATACGAGTGTTTCAATGGCAAATATTAGTGACTGCTCGCACGATACTGTTATTAAAAAAAAAACCACTATTACTACTATCACTGCTACTATTTCAACAAAAACTATTACTACTGGAACAACAGTAATTAAATCCTTGTCCAAGTTCCAAACGCAACGATCCTTATCGTCCCCAGACACACGACCTACGATCATTCAACCTAACCCTACCTGCACAGCAAGGCGCCATCGTCACAGTATCTCCGGGCAGATGAGTTATTTAAAGCTGTTGGGATACAATGTCAACAAAAAACTTACCGGATCAGCTAATAGTCTATTCAGTACTGCGGTAATCAGTGGTTCCTCTAGCGCGCCCAATCTTAAAGACATGGTACCAGCGCATGCTTCTGCGGTGGCTGGTAATCCATTTTTTTATATCAACATTTTTTAAAAAGGATACAAAATAGCCAATTTTAATATCTATTTTGGTCCTTTTCGATCACTTTTATAGTATTGATAGTCACTAATTTTGAACGATTATTTTGCGTGACTAGCTATTGAAGGATTTGGTGGAGTTCCACCTATAAGACCACTTGAAACTTTGCACAATGCGTTGTCATTACGACAGCTTGATTCATTTTTGGAAATGATGGCTAGCTCCTTATTTCGTACGCCCGCGTCTTCTCCGCCGAAAATTTCGTCTCCAGGTACTCATCCGCATTCATTGGTTCCTGGTCTTGCAATCGATGCTATCAACAAAGATTACCGACCTGGAGATTTAGAACCCGTGCGGTATGCTTTTACAATCTTGGTTCTGTTTTTAATTATAAATCTAATTTAAAAAATATTAATGAAATAAACATTTTTTGTATTGTAGATTCATTAGTCCTGGTTATAAAGGACAAGATAATGAAACAACTGATCATCGCAATATTTCATCACCAACTAGCCCAAATAGTAAAAAAAAATTATTTTTCTAGGAAAATTTTTACATTGGAACGAAGTTTTTTATCGCAATTTTGCGGATCACGGCTAGGCTAAATTAAGTGTAAAATTTAATCATAATTTTTAGTAACAAAAGATTCAAAGATGCTTATTGATTTAATATACATATTTAAAAAAATTATTTACAATTTTTATACAATAATCAGACGGGCGATTGAAATGGAAAACCTGAAAAAGTCAGAAAATTTTTAATTTCTGGAATAGTCAAGGAATTTGTAGTCAATTTTTCATAAATTTTTAATAGGCAAACAAAATTAAATCTTAAATACTCGTGATGATAAAAATCTGTACGGTTAATGATAGTTATTATTTCAATTCTCTAATTTCCATTTTCTCCAGCTTGTTAGACATAACAATTACAAATATTGTAGAATTTATTAATTAGCCATCAAGTTAATATAAATTTTTACAATATTGGTTGTGTGTTATACAATTATGAAGAACACTTTATTTAATTGAATTTAATTTTTTAACTAAACAAAAATCTGCAAAAAGATTAATTCTATAAATCCTGTCACAAAAATTTCACGCGATTTTTTGTAGCGTTTTAAAATTGCAATGAAAATTTTATTTTGCGATATAATTGAAAAATTAAATATCTGTTCAATTATCAATTTTCAGTAGGTCTTGAAATTTTTTTTAAAGTTAAAGAAAAGTCAGAAAATTTTAAAATAGGCTTTTAATCGTCACCTTGATAGTACTATGGTTTTGTTTCCAGTCTTGAGGCGTACATACATAGTTATGATTTTTCAATAAAGCATTTTATGCATTATTTATGAATTCAAGATATCATAAAGAGCAGGAAAAAAATTAGAGAAAAACTCAGTTAGAATAGTATTTACCAAGAAAAAAAAAGGTAGATTTATTACATAGGTTTCATGATTTTATTTCGTGATAACTTATATTTACAACAAGTATTGAGATCTGTTAATTTATATACGTTTGCTAGAAGTCATATTTAATTTTTCATTATAGAACTTCATCATAGCAACAATTGTTTTATTAATAGTATTATGGCAACAATTTTCATCGCAAAAGTTACCATAGATTTCTAACTCGATTATTCTTAATTATTGATTAATTTTACTGTGCTTATTATTCAATTTTTAATACATAGTAAAAGAAACTTCGTTCCAACCATGTGTTCTGCGATACCTGTCATTTTTATATTTCTTCTCGTAATTAATTGAATTTTATTGCAGGTTTAGGATGGAGTAGCGGTCCTCAATCATTTCTATCATCGGAACCATCATCGCCAGCTCCGACTTCTGCTGGAGGAAGTAGCATGTCTATGAGTTTGATCAGCAATGATGGGTGATTATTTATTATAATTATATCTAATGAACTATTTGCTCTGTGCGCTGCATGAATACACTAATACTATTGATACAGGAGTGTTATAATTTTAGCTCCGCCCACGCGCACAGTGCGAATAGTCAATTCAGATTTATATTTGTTCAGAATTTTTGATTACTGTTTTTTTTTTTTAATTTTTTCTTTTTAAATAGTCAAGGGTTTGGCGGTCCAACTTATTCCACGACTCCATGCATCGAAATGAATTTCAATGATTTTTGTAGGACGATTGATCAGGACAATCGTGAAGGACGCGGTAGTATTTCTTACACTGACTATTACAGCAACGAAGACGGTATTATTAGAAGAGTAACGCCTAAAGATAAAGATAAGGATGCAGGCATACAAGATCCAATTGATGATGAGGAAGAGCATACATTGACACTCAGGCAAAACGAGGAACAAAAAAAGCAAGATGTTAAGTCTCTTTTTGATCAAAAAGAGAGCTTGGTGAAACCCGGAAGTAGCTTCAAAAAAATTGGAAGGTTTGTAAACGATTTTTTTTTTTTAGATTTTGATTTAATTAGATTTAACTAGCAACCTTGCAATCACTATGTGACTGCCGTGACTTGTGAGCTATAAATAAATAAAATTTTATTTTATTAAAAAATGAATTTTGTTAAATTACATTGTACTATCTTAACTATTGACTTTTTTAAAGATATAAGCTTATTCTAATGTTACACTCATCAAGAGCTTTCATTTGAGTACCCACATGGATTTTGATATATTTTTCATATATACATATATATAATATATATAAATATATGAAAAAATGATGTGGGTACTTAAATGAAAGGTCTTGATGAGTGTAACATCGGGATTAGCTTATGTCCTTAAAAATGTCAATAGTTCATAAGATACAAGGTCATTTATTAAGAGGTACAACTAGTGTGACAGCCTAAAAAAAAAAAGGCGATTTTTGGGAATTAAAAGAAAAAAAACTCCTATATGAATTGCTTAAAAATTTTGAGGGTATATTAATATATATTTTAAGAATATACAGTAAAATTTTTGAACAAAAAAATTAAATATTTTCCGAGTTACACGCGATCGTCGACGGCGCTAAAAAAAAAGTCCTCCACTGCAGTGATACCGACCTTCTCCGTGGATGAAACATAAAAAAAAATTCTCGTTCAACTAGAAGATATTATTCGTACAATGACCCTCGGTCAAAAAAAAATCAAAAATTGACAAAATTGGCGGCATTTAAAAAAAAAAAAGTTGAATTTTACTCAAAATTTTGGTCGTTTTTGGCCTGCCAAAATTAGATTTTTGATCAAATCAAAAAACTGGAGGGTCATTGTATGGAGAACTAAATACAGAACATGCAGAAAAAAATTTGGTAGTGATCAGATTATTTGTTTTCGAGTAATCACTATAGTAAATTCGAAAAATGCTGTTTCGAGAAAAACGCGTTTAAAGATAAAATCATCCTATTCCATCTGGCGAGCGGCTACTCTTTAAATGGCTGTAACTCAAAAACTATTTGAGACACAGATTAAAAATTTTAGTATGTGATTTTTAAAGGTATAACCTATCGAAATATGAAAAAAAAATCTATTTTTTGAAAATTTCACACTAATTGTACCTCTTAATTATGTATCTAGAAATAGAGTATTTTCGAATGCAGCCAAAATACTTATTGTCATAAATTGACTATTGGTGAGAATGATATGAAACCTTGAAAAGGCATTCCAGGTTAACACTTTTTCAACGATACCAAATTTAACTATGAAAACCCATATTATAACATAAATACACTGTTCACAATTTTTGCTTATTTTCTTAATAATATAGATGATATTTAATTTTTAGATTTCGAGTCGAAAGTATGGAGATAGCTGATGAGGACGTACGAATCAAAGAAACAGAATCGAAAAAGCCAGATGAACTGAAGAAATCTAAAACAATTCCTAAAGTAAGAAAAGGAAAATTAATATCACGATCTCAAAGTGTTTCTAATGCACAGACTGATAATATTATGGGAAATATTACGGAAATTGATCGAGAAACAAGTCATTATTCATCAACTTCATCTATGAAAGTCGGATCATTTTCAATCCCTCTGGACAAGGACTTGAGTAACTGGAAGGACCCTGAATCACAAGCAGAAGTATCACCGTCAGCGTCATTACCTACACCTGCGATTACTATTAAACAAGAAGAGCCTATTGTCGTTGTAGCTAATTCAATGGAAGATAAATCTAGGTTTACAATTGGATTTGAAGTAGATGACAACAGCAAAGATTGAAGTTAATTCATGTAAAATAAGTAGGCAGTGGTTGGAATTTAAACAATGAATTTTGCCTTTCTAGTTTATTCGCAAGCTTTTTATTATAATTATAATCAATTGATAACATTCAGATACTTAAATTTTATTATTTATTGGAAAATAACTTCAGCGTCTTTACTAAACGCGTTATGAGATATTTTTGCTAATGAATTAATTTGAATTTATGAAGTAACACATTCCTGTTTTAATGAAGTAACTCTTAAATGGTACCTGGGTAAAAACGTTTTATCAATGAAATGAAGATTATTCTAGTATTAGTAAGGATTCGTGTACAATTGGAAAATATGTATCATAATTGTAGACTATTGTTAAAATGGAACTGTACAATATTAATAATAATAAATGTGAAATGACTTATGAAGTTGAGCATAAAATTATTATCCCTAATGAGTAGTTAATAATATACTCTACTTTTAAAAATTTCTTTTATTCACATTTTAAGAGTACAAGTATGTTTTGTTAGTTGATAAGAGTTAGAGTGTTCCCATTTTTATATCTAATGAATTTACACTTTAGACCTACATTATAATTTTTAAAAAATTTGTCTTTGTTAAATTACGTTCTTGAATTTGTATGAGTAAAAATTTGTGAAAAGTCTTTAATTTCTAGTTAGTAATATGAACAGCAATAAAATTAGTTTTAATCTAAAATTTTTTTTAGATCTAAAAATACTTGAGGTTTTACGTTTTGAAAAATTTGGTGGCCCTGAAAAGGGCCGTTTGATTCAATTGTGATCACAACTAAGGAATTTACTTAGAGCTGGTGTACTTAGTGACGGCTTTAGTTCCTTCACTGACGGCGTGCTTGGCCAATTCGCCAGGCAACAGGAGACGGACAGCTGTTTGGATTTCCCGAGAGGTAATGGTGGAACGCTTGTTGTAGTGAGCGAGTCTTGAAGCTTCAGCAGCGATACGTTCGAAAATATCATTGACAAAGCTGTTCATGATGCTCATGGCCTTAGAAGAGACACCAGTGTCAGGATGAACCTGCTTCAACACCTTGTAGATGTAAATAGCGTAACTTTCCTTCCTCTTCTTCTTGCGGTTTTTCTTGTCAGACTTGGTGATGTTCTTCTGGGCTTTGCCAGATTTTTTAACGGCTTTACCACTAGTCTTAGGCGGCATGATAATAATAGATAGCTATCGATTGATGAGACGCTGATAACGTAACGTTAGTAAGCTTTGATAGTTGAAGATCAACTGGTGACTTGCCGTTTTTAACGTTTGTATTTAAAAGAGAAAACAAGGAAATTGACCGTCTGCGAAACATAATCACGGAAGAGAGGGGAGAGTATATGCGTTCTCGTTTGCCCGCGTACTTCGATAAAAAACATGAACAATGGTAACGCCTATTGGAATCCACGGACAAATGAGATTACAGTTATTCTCTCCCACTTCTTTTCATTCCGTTCAATCTTTCCGCGTGCTCCTATCGAAAATCCACTTAACCGTTGATACGCCAAGCTTCTTTAAAATTTCGCTAGAGTTCGCTCTGATTATCCTCATATACCTTTGTTACTCTTCCATTTATTCAACATGTCTGGCCGTGGTAAAGGTGGAAAAACTAAGGGCAAATCAAAGACTCGTTCAAGCCGTGCTGGTCTCCAATTTCCGGTTGGACGTATCCACCGTATGTTAAGAAAAGGAAACTACGCTGAGCGTGTTGGTGCTGGAGCTCCAGTTTACCTCGCCGCCGTTATGGAGTACTTGGCCGCTGAAGTTCTGGAGTTGGCTGGAAACGCCGCTCGTGACAATAAGAAGACCAGAATTATCCCCCGTCATCTTCAATTAGCCATCCGTAATGACGAAGAGTTAAACAAACTTCTCTCTGGAGTCACCATCGCTCAAGGAGGTGTCTTGCCCAACATTCAGGCTGTTCTTCTACCTAAAAAGACTGAAAAAAGCAGCTCTTAAATTTAATCTTCTTTCCATTCAAAATAAAACGGCCCTTTTCAGGGCCACCAAATTTTTCAAAACGTAAAACCTTTTATAGTTTAATGCTAATTGATCTTCCCAGTGAATTATTTATCAGATTTCGTAATGAAAGCTAATTATTGTACGCATCGTCATTTTGTAACAAACTTTACCGATTGCGATGATTAATGCTCACATTAGTAACATTAATTTCGCGTTCAGACCTCAGCTTAATTTTTATTGTTCGATAATCATCAACTAATAGCTACGTCGGGTTTGATTAGATTTTATTTGAAGGCTGCACATTCACGTTTGGATCATAAGTAAGAAAAAATTTTATCACTCATAAATAAGGAGCTAATTTTCAAAAGGGTATCTTTTCATATTTTAAAAAAGCAGTTTTTTGAACTTTTAAATATTAATTACTTCGAGAATTATAAAGATTCCTAAATGAAAATCGAATTGTAGCTTCATAACCGATAGCACTTTATAGAAAAATTTAAAAAGTTCGATAAAAATATTGCACGCCTCATAAGCGAAGCGTTGAGGTTGTGCTCTACTCTCGACATTTCAAAAAAAGCAGTTTTCTCGAAACTGAAATTGATTTTTTGTTATTTATATTGCACTTACAAGTTAATTTGAGTGCACTTATATCAAGTCAAATAATTTGTCAAGCACATAAAATATATTTTAATAACAATTTTTTTGTTTAACATAGTAAATAATAAACTCAAAATGTTAAATTACCTTTTGGATCTTGAAGCTGATGGTAAAGACGTGAACTTGGTTATAAATAATTTGTAATTTACAGGAATTATCAGGAGTTGTGAATCTTGTAAACATTGTTAAGAATAGATTTGTAAATTTATAAATTTTAAAATTGTTATATTCTTAATTACTTACGAAGTAAATTGATATTAATTATATATACATGTAAATATACTTCGATTGTTTTGTATTTTTGCCATTCGGCTCTGGCCTTGGCATAAAATTAATAAATAAATAAAGTCAATAAATAATAACATTAAACATAATCTTTTTTGGACGTCAGTGTATGGATGGGTGTATGTGGCATCAAAATTGGTCGAAAAAATAATCGTACCGGAATAATTTTTTTTTAATTATCTAAAGTAACACACGACAGAATTTCTTACTTAATATGAGCGTTCAATTCACTGTCGTTAAATTATTATTGATAAAAAACTAATATATGACTGTTGATTTTTTTGTATATTTATCTATACATTTTTGTTATAGTATTTTTTTCCTCACCTTAGAGTTATAGCGCTACTAAACCATAGCAGAGTTTTCTGTTTTTTTTTTTTTTTTTTTAATTTTTTTTTTTTGATTAATTATTTGATTGTTAGCAGTAATAAAGATTAAAAAAAAAAACAATAAAAAAAATTGCAAATAAAAAAAAAAAAAAAGTCAAAGTGTAAAATCTTAAGTTGTAACCTCGTGAATATAACTCCATCTGATTACAAGTCACGGTAAAGTTACATTGACTATTGAGGTGTTTTTCTACATTTTATATTTTATTTTAATCAATTTTATTGTAAAAAATGATATTATGAGGCGTGCACTTTTGGATTTTCCAAACTTTTTTAGAATTGAAGATAACCAGTTTTTTTTCTCGATTAATGAAAAATAAAATGATACCCTTTTGAAAATCAGCTCCTCAAATATTATAAATTTATGATTAATAAATATAATGGTATTATATCTGCGAGATTTTTTTTTTATTTTAGTTTTTCAATAATGTTTATTTTCATCTTTTTTCATAGTTCATTGTATACATTAAGTTGTTGCTCTTTTTTAAATTTAAATATTTATTTATTGACTTAATTTTTATGTACATTCTTTATTAATCGATACTGTTTGCATATTATCCAATGTAGCTTACAATTACAATACCATGCCTATTTGGTTAATTTGCATTGTATATAGTTTACAGTATTGATATAGTCTAAAAATATAAATTTAATAATTTTATGATAAGAAAAATTTATTAGAATTGTCAATATTTTTTTCGGAATGTGTCCAATCGAATTTTGCCTCTTCGTATAGTTACTAGTCGAAAAAAAAATTTTTCGATAGATAACAGCACGGTTTGTGTCTTTTCAGACATTAGTTTTCGGAAAGCTTCGTTTATAATAAACTAAGGGTAGCCATATGCCTCTATAGAATATATATGCGAAAATGAATAAATAAATAAATATTATAAGGCACGTAGAATAATTATAATTTATACAAGGGTAAAACGAAATTATAACTCTCTCTACAATCTAATTCAAATTATTTATTATCAATTTTTCTAACATAATTACACAGAATCGATTTGTCAACTCGGTTAACTGATTAAAACTGGACCTAGTATATATTTCCATCCAAGAAATGATTTTCTGCGTATGACCCCTTCAGCGGTGGAGTCTTACGACGTCTTTGGGTATTAAAGAGTGAATTGTTGAGGCTGCGAAGGAAAGGGTTAACAGAGTAAACTTATTACACGGAATAAAAAAGTGATGTAAAAATCTTATCAGGTGTTTTTAGTATCACTTTGTAGTGTATTTTTGGAACCAATTTTTTTTTCCGTAGATATGCCTATAATTACAATTTTACACCAAAAAAAAAATTCTTGACTTGAGTATAAATTTTCTTGGCTCGAGCAAATATTAAAGAAGATTGGAAATTTTTTGAATGAAGTCAAAATTTCTTGAGTTAAGAAAGTTTCTTCTTGTTCCAAAATGACTTTTATTTTCCTTAAAATTTTCTTGGCGCAAGAAATTTGTTGTTTGTATCCAGTAAATTCAGAGTTGTACATTAGACTTAAATCACAAAAGCACATCTTGTAAGTTCTAAATACACTTGAGTAACTTAACCCAGCTTCTAATGTTATTTCTCTAATTAAATAATGTATTTTTTCAAAATTAACAGTACAATCTTTAAAATAGTTTGCGGAATCTTAAAATGAAAAAGCGTACGATAAATATTATAAATCGTTTCACTTTTAATAAAGATGTAAAGGTTTTTGTTTTATTGATCGTGCACGTTTTGAGTAAGTATTCTGCAATAAAACATACGATCGAAGAAAATAGACCGATTCCAAGCAAAACAAATGCGAACATAATATCATCCAGCTTAATCGGTCGATGATAGTTACTGCTCGAAAATTCAATTATTTTCATTTTATTCTTCATTCCTCCAATATTTTCGTTCCAACGGTCCAGAATCCCAGACTGCGTCAAGCGTAAAAGCATATTATTAACACGGTGTCTTACAGCCGAGTTGTGAGACATTGTCAGTACAGAGTAGCTAAATTTGACGAAATTTTTTGGGGTGTGCAAATTATAGCGAGGTATTAATTTTGATAGTATTTGTTGTTGATCAATGCAAGCTACTGATGTATCGTTGATGTGTTTTTTACAGTTACCGCCAAATTTAGTCTTTTTGTATATCATTGGGTCTTTGATGTAGTCTCTACTTCTTTGATTTGCATAAATTCTAGTGTAACGAGGATCTTGAAGATCTTCTAGTGTCTCTACATTCTTTCTATATACAGGTTTAGTCAAAAAAGCAGCGAGATGTCCGGAAAAAGTTGCCTGAATGATTAGAAAGTACAAGAATATAACAGAAAAAAATATTCGCATCTTGGCTGTATCCATCCGCGTATACATTGAATTGCTTATCATTATTCTTAAACACTCAAATACTGCAAAGGATACTCTGGAGTTATTTCCACTATTTGATAAATAAATGACGAGAAATACGATCAAAAGGATGACTAGAGTGGCGATAATGGTCACCCAACCGTAAAACTCGAACATTTTCTCCAAGGGCGTCGCCAATCCACGATTATGCGTCACTATTTGTTCATAGAAGAAGTTAAATGGATACGTTAGATAAATTTGACCCCATAAATTATATTTTTCATCATCACCCCAGGTCGAAGATGCGAGAGATAATTCTATCGCACGGTCCCTAATCAAATTCGAAGTTTTTGAGCTCCTGTTAATTCGTTTATAGAGAGTCATTTCAATGGTTACGTCTAAATAATCTGTCAAGACTTTGCTAAAGAGTCCTTCTTTTTCAGTTACTATTGAGGTGACTTGATTAGTATCATTGGCCTTAGAGATCAATATTTTTATCTTTGATTTAAAATAATTCTTTGATGTTGCTGCTGTTTTTATTTTGTAGCCATTAAGTTTTTCAGTACGATCGAAAAATATATCCTTGCAAAGCCCAAAATCTGCTGAAAGTAACATTTGCTTTTTAGGATTTTTCTACTTTCTATGATAAACTAAAGAAAAATCACTTCATCTATGTTGGAAAAAGTGATTTGAAAATATCACTTTGACGTCGATTGTACATCTCTATACCCGAGTCGAAATTTATGACTAACTTGCAGTTTAGAGTTTCAATAGCACCTCAAGTTGACATTTTTTAGCCGTTCTGCATACTTAAGTTTCACGAGACAAAATTTGAGGTACTAAATAATAATTACTGAAATCTCAGTTTAAAAGAAAAAAAAATAAGATTTTTTTTTTCCAAGTATGAGCCATTACCAAGCAACCTTTTGACTGACTGCTCCTGACGATATAATGTACTTTTTTCTTTTACATAAAGTTTGTGCTCACATAAAATTACAAACGACTAATAGCGATAAAGAAATTGAGATTGATTTTTCTACAACCCAAACAATAAAGAAAAACAGCTACCGTTTTATGATTATAAATTTAATCATCAATAATTAGAATTACTAAATGTTTTATTATTTCGAATTATACATTAAAAATAAAAAAGTGAATACCTAGCAAAATGAGCTTACTTCAAAGTGATCATTTTGATTTTTTTATCGTTTTGAAAATTTTTTAATATTATGAAAGAAATTTTTTCTAAGTCCAAAATTTTGATGTCTTACAAAATAAGAAAAAAAACCTCCTCAAAAGCTCAAATTTCTGATGCCTTACGAAGTCAAAAAAGTTTCTTTTGAACTTAAAAATTTCCGCGTTACATTATAAATCATCTGAACCATAAATGTGATTGCTTCACATTGTTAATGACAGTTCTGGGAGAAAACAAAAGAGTGAGATCTTTGGGGCGCTATTGAGACGGTAAATTTTGACTCGGGTATAGGGACCGTGCTTCGAGACTGTCCTGTCAACGTATCTAATAAAAATTTAATAAAATTTACATCTTTCTGTTAAAATTATAAGACAATGACATGATTCTCTTACTATTCATTTTTATTTTCATGTTACGGTAAATTATTGAGTAACGCAAAACAAAGAAAGTATGGATTGTGAAATCATTTCAAACTTACCATCATTAAATTTAGTCGCATTATCGTATGTAATTTCAAGAGTTCTCCACTGTGAATGGCTAAGAATGAACCGCTTCCTGGTCCAAAGCGATGGAGCAATATCCGTAAGAGCGTTCAAAGTTATAATCACAAGTTTTTCGTTTCGCACGAAACAATAATAAACCTTGGAATTTTGAAATAGCTTTTGATACCATTTAAATATATTTTCTTCGGTTTTGTCACTGTAATCAACTTTATCAAAAACAAACATTGTTTCTATTTCCAACGTCGGTTTCACGTCAAACAGTTTTACTTTGGGCATCTGACGATGTATTACGTCAATAACCGCCACTAAAAATTTAATTCTCCGGGTCGGCGGTCTTTTGAATCCTTTATTATCTTTCACTAGAATGAAATCGACTTCATCGTCTGCTAAAAAAATTCTGTTTGTGCCCCAAAATCCTATGGTTCCAAATTCTGATCGACAATTATTAAACAAGTATCTCTAAATTCAAAGAAATTAGTTATTAAAAATCCCATAATTACACTCAATCTCTATCAACTTACCATCATGTTGTTGAACAAATCTAAACCGTCTTCAGGTGGAACTTGAATTTCCCCCATCACAATATTTTGAATCAACGCTAAAGCAATTAGTTTCTTCATTTCTAAAGTTAGACTTACTTTGAGGGAGTTTGAGCTCCTACTGGTTGCTTACTGCCTATAATACTGTATTGTTCCTTACATTTGTAATTGTTTAGTCACCACAGTTTGTTTTGTAGATATACGGTCTTTAATTAAAATAAAAATGACATATCTTGATCTTCTAGATTGCGTGATAATCAAAACAGTAGCATATGGGTTTAGAACTTGATTTATTAACTATCGTTACATATTTTATTAATAAAATAAAAGCAACTTATTATCTGGTAACAAACTTCTAATTATAATTGTGCTGATATGTAAATTTACATTTGATTAACGCTTTATCCAAAAAAATTTCATTCACAAAAAAAAATAGAAAGAATTAAAATTCACTACAATCTGATTCACAACTTTTACCATCAATTTCATTAACAAAAATACATAATATCAGTGACCAAGCTAATTAATTAATGTTAAACTAAATACATATTTACACCCAATCAATAATATCTTAAGTTTTTGGTTATAAGTGCCTTAAAACTAAAGTGAATAGTGGGATTTCAAGGCCTAACGCCAAAAAATTAAATTAAACAGAGTATTTTCTCGATATTTTTTCGACTACACCCTCAGCGAATTCAAAGTTGTATATTGTACCAAAATCACGAAACCAAATTTTGGAATATTGCAATAGACTTGTGTAAATCAACAATTACTTATTTTTTTAACAGTTAAACTGTTCAATCAGTCTCATAGTCTGGAGAATTTTAAAATAACAGATCGCACAGTAAGCACCGTATATTGTTTCACTTTCAATCAACGCGTACGAATTTTGATTTTTTTTAACCTGCTAACTTCTATTGTGTATTCTATAATAAAACAAACAATCGAAGAAAATAGACCGATGCCAAGTACAAGGAATGCGAACGTTAGATCCTCCAGTTCAATTGCCCGATAATAGTTTTCGCTAAAAAATTCAATCATCTCCAATGTTTTCTTGTTCATTCTTCTCCGACTTTTTTGCCAAACGTCTGAAATTCCGAAATTGGAATTTTTTAATCTTTTTTGATACCATACAAATTCTTTTAGTATAATTTGGCTCCTAAAATCACGCTTATCAAAATTAAACATTGTTTCTACTTCTAACTCGGTGCCGCATTAAACAGTTTCATTTTGGAAGTGCGAGAATTTGATTTATCGATAACCGCGCCTAAAAATTTAATTCTACGGGTCGGTGCTTTTCTAAACACTTTTGCTGTCATTCAGCAAAACGAAATCAACTTCATCGTCAGCTAGAAAAATTCTCTCCGTACCCAAAAATCCTATAGTTCCAAATTCCGATCGACAATTATCAAAAAAGTATCTTTAAAATCAAAAAAAATTATTTGATAAAAAGTCCATCAATATTTGTTATTCCTATAAACTTACCATCGTGTTGGTGAACAAATCTAAACTGTCTCTAGGTAAGACATGAATTTTCCCAATCACAATATCTTGAATCAATAATAGAATTGGTTTCTTCATTTCCAAAGTTAGACGTACTTTGAGCAAATTTGAGCTTCTACTGCTTTCTTGCTATGCATGATATTGATATTCTTACATTTGTCAATAATTGCTTGGTCACCATAATTTTTTTTGTAGGCATTGAGTCTTTAACGAAAATAAAAATGACTTATCATGATTTCGTTAGTTTTGTAACCGTCAAAATACCAGCAAATATTTGTGGAACTCAATTTATTGACTTTCGTTACACATTTTATAAATAGAACTGACTTTGTAACCTCATTTTGATTATAATCGCTAGAAAAAAAAGAAATCAATTCCTACACTTCCGATGAACCTTTCGATTGTGCAAGACCGCACAGAACTACAGAGGAAGGAGCACAAACTAGTCCGTCAACAACTTCTGGAGAGGACAGCAGCTGGGGAGAAGAATTTGAGGATTGTCTTTCGAAATGGTCAACCGACCATAGTTCAGGATCGTCGAACTATTTCAGCGTCGACTCCGAGAATAACAACAGCATAAACCTTCCTAGATCTTCAGGCCTAACTTTATACTATCAAAATGTTAGGGGATTAAATTCTAAGCTGGATGAAATTTATAGTAAAAGCTTTATGGCTGAGTATGACCTCTTTGCTTTCTCTGAAACATGGCTTAAATCTGGTGTTTTTGATAACGAAATTTTTAATAATAATTATTCTGTTTTTAGATGTGATAGACGGGAGGAGTTCAGGAGGTTGGGTGGAGGTGTACGGATTGCCTGCAGGAATTCTCTTAATGTAGCACCTTTAAAGTTTAATAATATCCTTAAAGAATTCCTCCAGATTGAGATAGTAGGTATTCAAATTATTAATCATGGTCTTAAAATTCACTAAGTGACTATATACATTCCACCTGATCTGCCTGCACAAATCTATTCTGACATCCTTGAGCTTCTCTCGTCTGACCCTGACATGGATGCTGGGGCACTGGTACTTTTGGGTGATTTCAATTCTCCGTATTTTTCTGACTCTATCAATGGTGGTCTGGATATGAAGGCTGACTTACTCATTAATTTCTCCCTTCTAAATAATTTAAATCAGTTCAATGATGTTTTGAATATCAATGGTAGAATACTTGACTTAGTGTTTTCATCGGTGGATTCTTCATCAATTAGTCCCAGTGCCCTTGCATCACTGGTAGTTAACAATAGATGAAAATAGTATCACCAAAACAATTAGGTTTGTAAAGTATATCTTTATATTTATAATAATGTAAATTATATCTTATGTAATAATTTCATCCAGCATTAGTGTATTAATGTAAGTTTCTGTTATTATTAAATAAATCAATTATTGTTAAGTATTTTGTAAACGTTAACGCGCCTCTTGTATTACATATTGTAAATCAGAATTCTCTGTAATTGGCCTTCGGGCTGTTGAGATGTTTTCAAGAAATAAATAAATAAATAAATAAATAAATAAATAAATAAATAAATAAATAAATAAATAAAGTCACAATTTTGACTTCGGACTACAAAAGTGGTCATAACTCCCAAAATCATTGCTCTAAATGCAATTCTGACCACTTTTGATTGTTCCTCGGGAAGTTTCCTACAAAAATCTTTGTGTTTTATAAGTCTACGGAATTTTTTTCAAAAGATATAGAGAGTTTAAGGAAATTAGAAAATTCGGAAAGTCAAAATTTTGACTTCGGACAACGAAAGTGGTCATAACGCTTAAAATAATTGCTCCAAATGCAATTCTGACCACTTTAAATTGTTTTTTGGGAAATTTCCTGGAAAAATCTTGATTTTTTATAAGTTTAAAAAATTTTTTTTAAAAGATATGGAGAGTTTAAGGAAATTCGAGAATTCGGAAAGTCAAAATTTTGACTTCGGACCACAAAAGTGGTCATATCGCCTAAAATAATTGCTCTAAATGCAATTCTGACCACTTATAATTGTTCTTGGTGAAGTTTTCTACAAAAATTTTTTTGTCTCATAAGTCTAATAAATTTTTTTTCAAAAGATATAGAAACTTTAAGGAAATTAGGAAATTTAAAAAGTCAATATTTTAACTTTGGACTACAAAAGTGGTCTCAACGCCTAAAATAATTGCTCTAAATGCAATACTGACCACTTTAAATTGTTCCTCGAGAAATTTCCTACAGAAATCTTTGTGTTTTATAAGTCTAAAGTATTTTTTACAGAAGATATAGAGAGTTTAAGGAAATTTGAAAATTCAGAAAGTCAAAATTTTAACTTCGGACCACCAAAGTCGTCATAACTCGTAAGATAATTGTATTGGTAAATTCTCGAATAACTTGTTACGGCCTAGACCAATTAAGGTTGCATTAGTTAATCACATTTCTGTTGACCAGATCATATCATCTCTAATTCTGGAGAAAAAAAAGAAATCAATTCCTACACTTCCGATGAACCTTTCGATTGTGCAAGACCGCACAGAACTACAGAGGAAGGAGCACAAACTAGTCCGTCAACAACTTCTGGAGAGGACAGCAGCTGGGGAGAAGAATTTGAGGATTGTCTTTCGAAATGGTCAACCGACCATAGTTCAGGATCGTCGAACTATTTCAGCGTCGACTCCGAGAATAACAACAGCATAAACCTTCCTAGATCTTCAGGCCTAACTTTATACTATCAAAATGTTAGGGGATTAAATTCTAAGCTGGATGAAATTTATAGTAAAAGCTTTATGGCTGAGTATGACCTCTTTGCTTTCTCTGAAACATGGCTTAAATCTGGTGTTTTTGATAACGAAATTTTTAATAATAATTATTCTGTTTTTAGATGTGATAGACGGGAGGAGTTCAGGAGGTTGGGTGGAGGTGTACGGATTGCCTGCAGGAATTCTCTTAATGTAGCACCTTTAAAGTTTAATAATATCCTTAAAGAATTCCTCCAGATTGAGATAGTAGGTATTCAAATTATTAATCATGGTCTTAAAATTCACTTAGTGACTATATACATTCCACCTGATCTGCCTGCACAAATCTATTCTGACATCCTTGAGCTTCTCTCGTCTGACCCTGACATGGATGCTGGGGCACTGGTACTTTTGGGTGATTTCAATTCTCCGTATTTTTCTGACTCTATCAATGGTGGTCTGGATATGAAGGCTGACTTACTCATTAATTTCTCCCTTCTAAATAATTTAAATCAGTTCAATGATGTTTTGAATATCAATGGTAGAATACTTGACTTAGTGTTTTCATCGGTGGATTCTTCATCAATTAGTCCCAGTGCCCTTGCATCACTGGTAGTTAACAATAGATGAAAATAGTATCACCAAAACAATTAGGTTTGTAAAGTATATCTTTATATTTATAATAATGTAAATTATATCTTATGTAATAATTTCATCCAGCATTAGTGTATTAATGTAAGTTTCTGTTATTATTAAATAAATCAATTATTGTTAAGTATTTTGTAAACGTTAACGAGCCTCTTGTATTACATATTGTAAATCAGAATTCTCTGTAATTGGCCTTCGGGCTGTTGAGATGTTTTCAAGAAATAAATAAATAAATAAATAAATAAATAAACTTCCCGCTTTGAAAATTAATAAATTTCAAAAATAAGAAATTGTAGATTTCAGTCCGATTTTGTGAATGCAACTTTTCAGTTTCAGTTTTAAAAATCTCTTTATTAATCTTATAAATTCTTATACATAGCCGTACATAGTTTTTGATTTTTTGATAGTTTATTGCTCTGTGAGAGCATTCCCGGGTCGTTTATTTGTTGTGTTACTTATCATAATATTTGTATGTTGATGAATTTTTTGTGGTAAAATTTGTTAAAAAAACCCACTTAGCCTCTTTATTACTTAACACTAAACTTGAATACTGATATTTACAAAAATTTTTATATTATTTACAGATTTTTATGGCTTATGCTAAGTTACTTAAGTATTAGACTATTTGGTAGTTTATGTTTTATGTTAAAAGGTACTTTATTTATATTCGAGCTGATTAGATTTTGAAGTCAATTGGTCGAGCCGTTTCAAAGATGTTTTATACATGCGTACGTACTTATGTTTTTGTTAAAGAGCAAAAGTCCATTGAATGTTCCATAGAAAAACAAACCATGGCGAAAAATAGACCAATTCCAAGCAAAACAAATGCGAACATAACATCCTCCAGTTCAATCGGTCTATGATAGTTTTTATTATGATATTCGATGAATTTTAACATTTTCTTGGAAGTTTTTCCACGACTTCTGTCCCAAACATCTAGAATTCCAGACTGTGCCAAACGTATAGCTATATTGTTAACACGGTGTCTTAGAGCCCAGTTGTGAGACATTGTCACTGTGGTGTAACTAAATTTAACCGGATTTTTAGGCGTGTGCAAATTGTAAATTAGTATCAAATTTCCTAAATAAATTTTTTCATCAATACATCCGACTGATTTGTCATATATGTATTTTTGACAGTTACCCTCGCCGAACATAGTCTTGTTGAATAACTCAGGATCATCAAAGTAACTCTGAGTTCCTTGGCGTGCGTAAATTTTAGTGTAACGAGGATCTTTTAGATCTTCCAAAGTCTCGACATTTTTTCTGTACACAGGTTTGGTCAAAAAAGCCGCGAGGTTACCGGAAAAAGTTGCCTGGATAATCAAAAAGTATAAAAATATGACAGAAAAAAATATTCGCATCTTAACGGAGTCCATCCGCGTGTAAATTGAATTACCTATCAGTATTCTTAAACAGTCGAAAACTGCGAACGATATTCTGGAATCATCTCCATGATTTGATGTATAAATAACGATGAATGTAATCGAAAGGATAATAAGAGTGGCGATAATGGTCAGCCATCCGTAGAACTCAAACATTTTTTCCAAAGGCGATGCCAGCCCGCGGTTGTGCGTCACTATATGTTCATATAAAAACTGAACTGGGTACGACAAATAAATATAAGTCATAAAATTATATTTCCCACACTCATCTCTCCAGATAGAAGGTGTGAGACTTAAGTCTACACTATCTTTCACTATCGATTGCAAAGTATTTAAGCTGCCATTAGTCGGCATGCTGTGAGTTATATTGATTGTTACGTTCAAATAATCTGTTAAGACTTTGGTTAATAGTCCTTCGCTTGTAGATAGTATGGAGGTGACCTCACCAGTATTATTGGCTCCAGTAATCAATTCATTTAACTTTTTGAGCTTTGGTTCGGAATAGTTTTTCAACATAGCTGCTGCTTTTATTCTATAGCCGTTTAGTTTTTCAGTGCGGTCAAAAAATATACTTTTGCAGAGCTCAGTACCTGCTAAAAATAATATTTTCTAATTAATATTGTTACGTTGAAAAAAATTATTATTTACAATTTCATTTTACTGGGATAGAACGGGTGACGGGATAGTACGCGTAACTACCTGAATCTCCGGATCAGATCGTTGGGGAAAACGGCCCACAAATTACTGGAGTCGCTGAAGAAAAGATGTTAGCAAGGCTCACCTCTTTTCTTTTTGAGGAAAGATTTTGAGAAACTGTCTTACCGACTGTCGGAGACACGGAATCGCGATTCCAAAAATCACCGAGCGACCGGAAAACCGCGAATAACCATCGTAAAGATAGTAGAAAGGGCTCTAAATCACTCTCGTGTAAGTAAGAAACTGTTTAGTTGAAATTTTTATACTAAATAAAGTGCATTGCGTGTATTTATAAAGTTTTGTCTCTATCCTTGATCCTCGTTCAAAACTCTGGACTCTGGGGAGTAAATTCGAATCGGGGATAAAATTTGTAAATAAAATCGGACCAAAAAGTGCCTGTTAGACAATGTTCAAATGAAATATATCAATAAATATGTCTGGAAAAAAAACATCTATTTTTTCGATAAGTGTCGAGAATTTTGATACTAAACTAACTCTACTTCAATCATCAATTTTATATTATAGAAATAAGAACAATACTTTCTTTTCAGTCTAAGATTCTTATAATAAGCTCAAAAAAAGGAATCAAAGTATGGATTTTTTACACTCACCATGGTTAAATTTAGTCACTTTATTGTATGTGACTTGGAAAGTTTCCCACCCTGATTGTTTATTAGCGTAGCGAATGATCGGGCCTTTGGTCCAAGGCATTGGAGCATGACCCCCAAGTACGTTTAATGTTAGTATCACAATATCTCCTTCCCACGCGAAACAATAATAAAATTTGGAATTTTTAAATCTTTTTTGATACCATGAAAATTCGCTGAGTACAATCGTTGGCCTGTAATCAATTCTGTCAAAAACAAACATCGTCTCTACTTCCGGAGTCGGAGCCGCTTCATACAAGTTTATCATAGGCCAGTTAAAATTTATTTTATCGTAAATCTCCACAAAAAATTTAACTCTTCGCGTCGGTGATCTTTTAAACACTTCACTGTCATTCAACAGAACGAAATCAGCTTCATCGTTTGCTAGAAAAATTTTGTAATTGCCCCAAAATCCAACGGTTCCAAATTCCGATCGACAATGATAAAACAAGTATCTCTAAATTTAAAGAAATTAAATGATACACGGAAAAAAGGAAACTCGAAAAATTACAGTATATAATGCAATGTGGCGCTTCGTGATGAAAACTGGAAAAATTACAGTTTAAAATGTAATTATTACAGATTTTATAAGAATTACATTGTAGAATGTAATATTTACATTAAAAGCTTTGAATATTAAATTAAAAAATTGAATTTAGAAAAATGTTATTTCAAACTGTAATTTTTCTAGTTTTGATCACAACGGGACCGATTTTACATTTTATACTGTAATTTTTCGAGTTTTCTTTTTTTCGTGTAAAAAGCACACTTATATTTACTCTTTCTATAAACTTACCATCATATTGTTGAACAAATCCAAACTATCTTCAGGTGGAATTTGAATTTGCCCAATAACATTTTGAATAAAGAATAAAACAATAATTTTCTTCATTTTTAAATTGGACTTACTCCAAGAATGTTCGAAATCCCACTAATTCTTTGATGCGTATAGTATTTTTATATTCTTTCTAATATCTGTAATTGTCAAGTCACCCTAGTGGGTTTTAGTGACGTATCGACTTGAAGTAAAAATAGATTATCACGATCTACTAGATAGGCTGACTGTCAAAACAGAGGAAGGAGTTCGGAGAATTCGATTTGTTTACTTTCAGTATTATTGTGTGAATAATACGGACTTTGTAAACATACGTTGATAATAATAGACCGTACGTATGGGTTAAATAAGATACTTATTATTTATGGTGACAAAAATTACACCGGCAAACAAAAAAAAAAGTTATTTGTGCATTCGGGCGCACTCACCTATGGACATGGATATCGACCCGTTGAATCCGAATTTGAAGTCCGTTTAGCTCGGTCACCCTCCAGATTCGAGTAAAATGCAAAAAAATTCCGAAAAACTGCAGTCACAGAGATGAAAAATTTTGTGGACCCGGATCAAGAATGATTTTTATGTATTTCAATTCACTGAATCTGAAGCTGAACGTTAATTAGCCGGTTGAATCGTCAAAATTTGAAAAAAATTGCTGAATTTGAATCTGAAGTTTTTTAGTCCTTTTAACGTTCAATTTCAATTTAAAAATCTCTTTATTTATCATTTGTTTTTACATGAGTTGTTACATGTGAGTTACAATTTTACCTCATCTGTTCCTATTTGCTTAAACAATATACGCAGTTTAATTTATGTTTCTTAGTATCTAGTTTTTATCTTGATTTATTCAATGTTTCGACATAGATTTCTGGGCAAAAAATGTAAAAAAAACCCTTGAGATAATTTTGCTTACAACTACTCATAACCTACTATTTACCTTTATATCTATTTAAAGCTATGTACATTTGTTCCACAGCAAACTGTGGGGTAACTTATGTTTAATTTTAAAAGGTACGTTGTTTTTATCATAGATTCTTACGTCATGTAGGATTTGATGCTGCTTAACACTAGTTTCATAAAAGTTTTTTGTTTCTACATAAATATCATTTGTAATGTCATTTACATTTAATCTAGCTCTTATACTAACATTTGTTTCGTCTGGTTTTGCACTTCTTATCAGTCTTAAGATTTTATTTTGTACAGTTTGTATTTTTTTAATTGAGGTACTGGAGGCATTACTCCCCCTGACGGATCCAAAGTGCGGTAGAGTACGGTAATGTACGGCAAATTTACGGTAGGGTACGGTACGTGCAGTGATTTACCGTAATACAGTATGACACCGTAAATTACAGAGATTGTACGGCGAAGTACCACGATTGTACAGTAATTTACTGTTATTGTACAGTAACTTTATCGTTAAATTAGGGTATATTTGACGGTAGGTTACCATTGGAATACGTTGATGCGGAAAGTTCAGAAGTATATATTTTACTTATTTTCACCGTACGATACTGTAATTTTACCGTCCTATACCGTATTTTCGCCGTTCTTTACTGTACGTTACGGTGTTTTACGGTTTCTACTGTGCAAGTAGAATACTACTGTAATCTACGGTGGCCATACGGTATATCGACCGTATTTTTACCGTACAATACTGTAAATTTACAATACCGTAAATCCGCCAGGACCAAACAGGAGTAGCATATAGAAGAATAGGCTTAATTAGTGCTTTATAGAGTATTAATTTATTTTTAGTTGATAGTTTGCTATTTTTGTTTATTAGTGGAAATAATAAGTTTCTCATCTTATATGCTTTATTGCACGCTTTGGTGATATGTTGTTGATAGCTTAATTTATTGTTCAGAGTTACTCCTAAATACTTGACAGGATTTTTAGGATTAATTATTTCAATATTTATTTTTACACTGAGGTCATTTTCACTTTTTTTAAATTTATTCTCATAGCTATAGATAATACTTTCAGTTTTTGCAGCATTAATTTTTATTATTCCACTTCTCGTAAAATTCCATAAAATTATTAAGAATTTTTTGGATTTTATTTAGAGCATTTCTTTTATTCCAAGACGCTAAATACACTGCAGTGTCATCGGAAAAAAGTGCTGTGTTAGTATTTTGGCCTATTGGTAAATCATTTATGTAGTGTGAAAAAAGTTAAGGTCCTAGTATTGAACCTTGTGGCACTCCGACCGCTATGTATTGAGTAATAGATTTAGCACGGTTGACGGTGACACTGAATGTTCTATTTTTTAGGTAGCTTTGTTTCGGTTCGCTATATATCTTTATTTATCATTAGGTTTGTTACATAACAAGGTTACATATTTTTTAAATTTTTACGTTTTCATAAAATTTTACCTGTCTTACGACTTAACAAATCATTTATATTCTTTATATATCTTATGTTTTCTTCTTACAGAGTTTCTATTTTATTTTCGTGTTAAAAAATTAACAAAAATCCACTAGATAAATTTAACTTACATACTATCTTAAGCCTAGACAATAATTTACTTAACTATATTTACATTATTTACACGGTTATTGCTTGTTTATTGATTAAATGTAAGTTAGACTTATTTAAATAGGAGTTGGTTTGGGAGTTTGTTTTATTGTCAAAGGTACGTCGTTTACATTTTCATAAAAAATAAGTTGTTCAGAATATTTAAGTGTTTGATTCGCTGTTGATAAGAGTTTTGTTTGGGTGATGATATCCATTTTTATGTTGTTTATTTGTACTGTAGTGTGAATTTTTGTATTGGTATCATATTGTTTAGTATTACACATCATTCTCAGAGTTTTATTCTCTAAGATGGTTATTATATTTAAGTGAGTTTGGCTTGCATTGCTCCATATGGGAGCTGCGAATAATAGTAAAGGTTTAATCATACTTTTATAAAGTATCATTTTGTTTTTTAAATTAAGTTTACTGTTTTGGCTTATAAAAGGGAAAAGAATTCTTTTTATTTTATTTATTTTTTCGCATGCAGATTTTATGTGGTTGTCGAATGTTAGTTTATCGTCTAATATTGCACCAAGGTATTTGACATAGGTAGCTTAGTAATAGTTTAACAATATATAAACATAATTCAATAATTGCTAGTTTATATATTAGGTCTTTATGCCAGACCGTATCAAATGCTTTTTCTATATCTTTTCTTTTAAAATTTCCTTTATTTATCATTTTAATTGACATAAATAGTTGTACATGTTTTTATTTCTTTTATAAATATTTCCTTACTCTACTTAGAGCTATAAAATATTGTTTATAAATTTGCTTTGTTTCATATTAGTAATTTTTTATATGATATAAAACATTTTTGTGGTAAAATTTGAAAATATCCACTTGACAGTTTTTTTTGTTCTTAAAACTAACTTATAAACTAAATAAATACAGTATTTACATTATGTACAAGTTTTTATTGCTTAAGCTAAGTTATCTAGTAATAAGCTATTTGGTAGCTTATGCTTAATTTTGAAAGGTACTTTTTTGACGTCGTCGTATATTAAGTAATTAAAAATACTGAGATGATTTAGTCTTTCTTTATAAAATAGTTCTGTTTGTTTTCTTATATCTAGATATATTTCTTTTATTTCTAGTTTGTTATGTAGGTCCTTATTGCTAGTGCGTGGTGGTGCTTTACTTATCATTCTAAATGTGTTGTTCTCAAATATTTTAATTTTTCTTATGTTACTATCACATGTGTTACTCCACATTGGAGCCGCGTACAGTATAATTGGCTTTTCTATATCAAGCAATATCATAGCTTAGATTGAAGTAAGGAAGATCAGGTCATGGTAAAATTCTAAGCAACTTGAATAATTTTCTTAGTATAAAAAATTTGGGGCCCTGAAAAGGGCCGTTTGGTTTGAATTTACGAAGGTTAAAGATGGTGAATTAAGCACGTTCTCCTCGAATACGACGAGCCAACTGGATGTCCTTGGGCATGATGGTAACACGCTTAGCGTGGATGGCGCAAAGGTTGGTGTCTTCGAAGAGACCGACGAGGTAAGCCTCGCTGGCCTCCTGAAGTGCCATCACAGCTGAACTTTGGAATCGTAGATCGGTCTTGAAGTCCTGAGCAATTTCACGAACGAGACGTTGGAATGGCAATTTACGGATCAACAGCTCCGTACTCTTTTGATAACGACGAATCTCACGAAGAGCGACGGTTCCCGGACGGTAACGATGAGGTTTCTTGACTCCTCCAGTTGCTGGCGCGCTCTTACGGGCGGCCTTGGTAGCGAGTTGTTTGCGAGGAGCCTTGCCTCCAGTAGACTTGCGAGCGGTTTGCTTGGTTCTGGCCATTGCAGCTGTACGAACAGTAGACGATACGTGTCACGACGGAACTAGATGAAGTCTGATGTGTTGTGCGCCGAAATTTGCCTTTTTGTAATTTTGCCTGATCCGTAGCTACGAAGTGGGGTCAAATGAAAGAGATTTAATTGGATCAAAGCAACGGACAGATGTGAGTGAAACTTGTTTCCCCCATTCTCTTTCGACAGAATTCGGTGGAAGGAGTAACTCCAAAAAAAGTGTATAAATATCCCCACTTGGACTGGCAACTGGTATTCTCAACAGTGTTGTGGATTAAGTGCGTTTAGCTTCTTTCCAACTATTCAACATGACTGGTCGCGGTAAGGGAGGAAAAGGATTGGGTAAAGGAGGAGCCAAGCGTCATCGTAAAGTTCTTCGTGACAACATCCAAGGTATCACTAAGCCAGCCATCCGTCGTTTGGCTCGTCGTGGTGGAGTTAAGCGTATTTCTGGTCTGATCTACGAAGAGACCCGCGGTGTTCTCAAGGTCTTCCTTGAGAACGTCATTCGTGACGCTGTCACCTACACTGAACACGCTAAAAGAAAGACAGTCACTGCTATGGATGTTGTCTACGCATTGAAACGTCAAGGACGCACTCTCTACGGTTTCGGAGGTTAAATTTATATCCACTCATCAACAATTGAACAAAACGGCCCTTTTCAGGGCCACCAAATTTTTTATACTAAGAAATTATTTTCAAGATTAATTTTCTTCATCCACACTTGCTTACACATTTTTGCACCGTTCTGCACTAAATACACAGTTTACTACCCATGATACTTGTAGTAAAACACCAATCATATATTTCATTCTGTATGTCAAGTATTGGTATCAAAATATTGTAGAAAAATTTTATTTAGAATTGTTCATTTAAAAAATTGCCCACGGCGTTAAAGAAATAAATTATAATAAAAGTTTATGTTTAAAATGATTCATGTGATGTTATTGACTATTTAAAAGTTCAGCTATAATAAAAGTTTAGAAAATTTTATAGTTCCACGGAAACGTTTTTAGGAATTAGTTCCTTTAAGCTCAGGAAATGTACTACATTTGATCCGAGATTTAGCAAGAGCTACCCAACTCTTATCACAAGATTCAAGGTTCTTCGGGACCACTGATAGAATGAAAAAGCGTCATTCGGCCACATCCGATATGGATAGGTAGATTTCCTGTTTGAATATTTAAAAAAAAAAAACGTTATTAAAAGGCAATAATGTCCCAAAATTTATTTTAAATATTTTTGCTAATAACGATGTAAAACCGACTACAACAAATCGATATTCAAAGACATCTACCTAAAAAATAGAATTTGTTACAGATGAAAGTCATTTGAAGAGAAAAGCTAAAAATTAATTTATTCTTGATTTTTCTAACTTTCTCAACTACGAAATAAATTGAAAAAAGTATCAAAAGTCAACAAAAAATATCTTGAATTGAAGATAAACATGTGAACTTTGAAATAAATGTAATAAACTTATGTTAAATTTTACGGCTTAAAAATTATTTCAAGAAAAAGGGCCGAATTATTTCAAATTTCCCAAATCACGAAATTAATTTAAAAAATCATCAAAACTAGACGAATAATAGCTCAAATTGAAGGCAATTAAATAAAGTTTAAGATAAATTTAATAGATTTCTTCTATTTTTTATTATCTGGTAAATTATTTCCATAAATTATACAAAATTCAAAATTTTTTAGAAATGAAAAAAATTTCGAACACACAACTCTCTCTCACTAACCGGCCGATTTTGCTCATTTTCGAACTTGATTTTAGTATTTATCCACAGAATAAGCTCACAAAATTTCATAGATCGGCAGAGAACTGTGGGCGCCATCCTGCTGGCATGGGGCACTATATCATTACATATATGTGTATAAACACATACATAAACTTTTGAGCCAAAGCCATTTTTCGACACAATCCGATGAAATCAAATATATTATGATAAAATTTTCTTAAAATTACGATGTAAGATTGGCTACAATAGATAGAATTCTAAAGAAATCAACCTAAAAATTTAGGATAAAAATTGAAAAGTATTGTACGTAATGAAAAATTTGGTTGGCCCTGAAAAGGGCCGTTTTTTTTTTGTTCAATTAAATGAAGAGATGAAAATCAATTTATTTTTTGGCTGCGACTTTCTTGGCCGGACTTCTGGCTGTTTTAGGAGCAGCTGCCTTCTTGGGCTTGGGTGCCTTGGGTTTAGCAGTTGGAGCTTTAGTAGCTTTCTTGGCTTTTGGAGAAGCAGAAGCTTTAGGCTTAGCTGGAGCCTTGGTCTTTTTCGGTGAAGCTGGTTTCTTGGCGACGGCTTTTTTCGGCGAAGTAATTTTTTTCACGGAAACTTTAGCTTCACTAACTTTCTTGGTTGCTGGTTTCTTAGCCGGAGCTTTTTTCACGGCAGCAGTTTTCTTCTCACCAGAAACGGCTTTAGGCTTCGGCTTGGCTGCAGCTTTAGCAACTGGAAGTTTGAAGGATCCAGAAGCTCCCTTTCCTTTGGTCTGAACCAAGGTACCCTTGGTGACGGCTGCCTTGAGGAACTTCTTGATGAACGGAGCTTGTTTTTCGACGTCGAGCTTGTAATTAGCAGCGACGTACTTCTTGATGGCTTGAAGAGATGATCCGTTGCGCTCAGCAAGAGCTTTCACGGCAGCAGTGACCATTTCAGCGGTGCTAGGATGAGTCGGCTTGGTAGATGGTTTCTTCGCTTTCGGGGCCTTCTTCGGAGAATCAGTCTTAGCGACAGTTTTCTTCAGAGAGTCGGCCTTGGCGACTGCCTTGTCTTCAACTGGAGACGAAATAACTTCAGTGTCAGTCATGGTGAATTGTTTGGTAGGTTAATGCACTCGAACGTTTATAAATATTTACGTAAGAATAGTTTATAGCGTAGCCACCATGTCGCGGCGGCCACCAGTAAACGCGCGGACCGCGGAGAGAGACTCACTCATTTCTCACTCAACCCTTGCCAACAAATTTTACGCAGTGGTGTTAGAACCTTTTGTTTATTTAAAGTTTATTGATAACATACCCAATAATTTTACAATAAAAGTCCATTTTTCTTGTAAAAAAATGTTTGAAATTCACTAAAAAAAATTTTTTTTTAACCATAGCTACATATAATAAGTTTTATTTGACTTTTTCCAAGGCATCACACTTCAAAACACCCTAGATGTCTCGATTATATTGTTAATAAACAATTTAATAATAGTCAAATTATTTTCAAAATAATTTTTTACAACTCGTTAATATTCATTGCAACTAAAAAATTATAAATATCTCGATAATATTCATGGATTTTTGACTTATGTCCATTTAGATTCGACTTTCTTAAGCAAAGACGCGGATTATTGCAGCGTTATTATTATTTCGCGCTATTTGTCTGAAATTCCGCGAATTGGTCATAATAATTTATCTCAAAGAAATTTTCCGAAGAATGAATAACTTTTACTAAAAAATAAAAAAAAATACAAAATGGTTATGAAAAGTAAGTCAAAGTTCTTTCGACTAAGAAGCATTTGTTAAATTTGATAACTTAGCGTCAACACGACCACTATCATCATACCTTTCATTGATCGATTAAAAGGTCTAAGTTAAATTTCTTTTTTAATTAATTAATGTTTTTACTTTAAACAGAGTATTTCTGTAGTATTTTATTGCAATTATATTTATTTTGCTTTAGTATTGTTATAAATTGAGATTACTCTTTGTATGAAAACCCAGCCCGAATTAAAATCAGTTAATTGTATAAATAGTGTTTTGACTGGCGATTAGTTTATCGCGAGTATTTGTACGGTTACGTATAAAATTGATAATTATATTTTATACCAAATAATTAATTCAGTTTACTTGTGAATTATATATTTATTTCACAAGGTATATGGACAATCTTACAATTAGATTGCGCCAAGTAAAAAATCAAGGAGGTTCGGTTTAACTTTAATTTACTTTAAAGCAAAGATATGCGACTGTGCGCTACAATGTATGTGAGAATAACTAACTTAGAGAAAATACAAAAATTGTTACGAGGAGAGTAAGAGCTAGGCGTTACAATTACAAGCAGGAGAAATTAGGAGGAGTAATATTTGGCAACGAATAGTTAACCAGGAAATAATTTGGAGGAGGGATAATTGCAAACTATGCAGTTTGGAAAAATAAGCAGGAAAGGGAATACGGATGCTAAGATTTTTACCTGGATGGGCGATACGTTTACAAAATATTTCTAAACTTAATTAGCAATAAAAAGATTAAAAATACAAAATTTACCAAAAGTACAAACCTAGAGTAATATAATCCAGATATCAACTTTATGACCATAAGCAGATTAAAAAGTATTTAAGAAAATATCCCAAAAAATTACCATTAACAATTTATTTTCTATTCTCAAGCTAAAAGATAACTGAAATATAAAAAAAGCAAAAAATTGTGTAGACTGCTATTGCAAATACATAGGCTGGGAAATTTACACTCATAAATAAAATTAAACAAATGAATGAACCTTTTTTCAGATAACATCATTTGCTTAAAAATACGGATTTGAATGTTAAGTTTAAAATAAAATATATTATTTACCAATTTAAATAATAATTTTCGACTATACAATAAAAAATATAAAATTATTTAATTAATTAAAATTTTTCTAATAAAACTAATCGTACGACGGAACAAATAGAAAACTTGATACCCTAAATTGATAATTTATAATTTTTAAATTTAAGAATAATTGCTGCTGTCATTGCACGCATTAAATTTTTAGAATCCTTGACTTGTTCAATTGATTAATATTGAAATTTTTGTCTTAAAAACTTAAATCGATGAATGGGCATTAAATAAAGATGTTATGTCGCAGTTTTTTTATTCAAAAAAAAACTAAAAGAATTTTTATGAAACTTTTTACTTATAAAACTACTTTACATTCAAATTCTTAAATATCAAAGAGAACGCCAAAATTTGATTGGTTAAGATTACGGTTTAATTGAATAGGCGCAAAAAATTTTACTGCAAGATCAAAAAAATTGTATTACATTATATAACTTACCCTTATCAGAAAAAGAATAATTGAAAATAATTCGAAACAAAATGATTTGAATTGACTACTATACAAATATACACTTTGCATGGATCGAATCATATTAAATTGTTGTTCTTAACAAGGGACATGAAAAATAAAGAGATTAAAAAAATAAAAAAAAGGTATCACGTTTAGATTGGACATAACCGAGTTAATTAATTTCGGCCTTCGTATGTTTTAACCGATAGACTGGGAACTCAAAAATATTGAAGAAAATAATGATTTTGGAGTTTATTAAAATTATTACCGTATAATATAGATTTTTAGATTATATTAATTGAAAGAAATTACAATACGAGGCGATATTTTTTAAAAGTATAATAATGAATTTATTGATAAGGGAAATAATACACGACTGCTCACTAGCCTGGGTGGTGTTAGACTAATTTACAAACTATCTCTTAAAATTACTTGGGCCTCTCGGTCCCTTTTCACCCCCATCTCTAAACAGCATACTTGCATACTTCATACACTCTTGCTCATTTTCTCACTCGAACTGATCAAGCTACAATATTCTTAACTATCTTGCAGAATAATTATATTTTGACATCTGGTGAAAGCATGTGAGAAATACTAGTTACTCATCTAATCCTTAAATGTACAACCACTTATCTTTACAACTTAAAACTACTTAAAAACGAATACTTTACTAAATTAGAAGCATAGAAAATATTTACAGCAAAATATTTTTTCTGCTCCTACATTATTATTCAGATTAAATTTTTGAGGTATATTGTTAACTAATTTAAATCAGGATATTGTAGACCAAAATGATGTTATGTTTTTTATTCCATTGATTTTAACATGCGACGTTTCGTCAGTTTTATTCTGTTTCGTTTTATTTAGTACGGATTCTAATTTGTTGTGTTAAAAAATGTCATGCGCAGTAATTTTTTAAAATTAAGGACTATGTGTTTTTATATTGTAAAATTTTAAGGTGCCTGATGATGTCAGAATAAAACTGACGATACGTCGCATGTTAAAATAAATGGAATAAAAAACGTAACATAATTTTGGTCTATAACATATCCTGATTTCAAATAATAATATAGATTGTAGACTTTATTAGAGCAATAATATATTTTTAACACACAATCAGTTTATATTAATTAGATCACAAACAAAATTTTAACTAGCTGTGACCCGTGCAAAAAAAATTCTGATTCAAAATGAATTTTCTACAGGCATGCTAATTTCTATTTACAAATCAATATCAAATTTGGATTGATCTCAAAACTAATTCATATTTGTGTCAAAATATGAATTTCAATCTTAAATTCATTTTGAATCAGAATTTTTTTTGCACGGGGAGTTAATGTTCGAAATTACATACAAGGATTACAAAATTATTGACAATACCTGAAGATGTTTTGTAGACACACACATGGTTGCCTTAGTTAATTTTTAAATTACTGTTTTTATATGATTAAACAATTTAATTTTACTTAATAAATATACTTTCACTAAATCACTTGAAACACTGAATATTTAATAACGATTTGAGTGAAAAATTTTCTTCAATTATTAAAACTTTATATTTTTCCACGTGGTACACTTTTTCTGGGACATTTATACGATCTACACCTTTGAAGATCTTGAACACGAATGAGTCCAGGTAGAAGTCTTCGAGGTCTCAAATTTGTGGGCATTCCTAATTTGCACTGATTGGGGGAAAACAATTTCCAACTAAGCGGCCTGTTTTCTTGGGCCCTTTCCCCTCCTCTGGGGTTTTCAGAAAAGGTCACTTAAGCTCCCTGCTAAGGTCGAGATACATACTTGTTTTCTCGCTCATTCTTATGTACTATTATCTATTACATACCTGTACTATGTTTGCATACACGTAAGCGCATTCATGCGGAGACAAAGACATGTATGATTATCATTTTATCTTAAATTATTTACTTCAAACATGTGAATATTTATAAATATATTTATTTAAATTCAGAATCCTTCTATGAATTTCTGAGTTTAATTATTAATTTATTGAAAAATTTCAATTATTATCATTTTATCTTAATTTAATTGTTAATGTTTGTTTATATTGTTTAAACTTTTACTATTTTGTATTTGTTTAATTTCAAAGTTCGGTAAATTGTCTAATTATTAAATTCTATTCCTAAAATTAGTTAACAATCGCAAAGTTTTTTTATTATTTAGTATTCAATTTATATAATCCGAAATTACCCTCACTAAAAAAAAGAATTAGAAAGAATTCAAAATTATTTTATTTTTAATCATTTTGAATACTTTCTAATCTTTCAAATCCTTTTTAATACTATCTGTTATGGGCATTTAACATGTGAGATCATTTTTAATTCTTTTTTTTAATAAATACTGGGACTAGTATATTTAAGTGAGCATTGTTTGCAATCTTATTAGACATTCTATCTTAATATTCAAATTCTATTCAGTTATTCTAAAATTTTGTTTTTCGAAATAGATCCTCGTAACCATTGTTCACTGTCATTACTTAAATATTTTTTATTTTACGTTAAATGAGTTCGTTTACGTACAACAATACTCTTATTTACTTACCTATTTAGGTCTAATCTCCTAAATGAGTTTGGGGGCAAACTTAAACGGAAATTTCTCTATCAGACTCATTTTTAAAGGCGGATCATGAGATTTAATCTAATCACTCTTTTTAATCCCCTTTTACTAGAATATAATTAGGTATTTTCCCCAATAAACATTTACGCGTTGAATAATTTTTTTAGGAAAAATTATTTATTGATGAATTTTTTTGTGCGATAATTTTTTTTTTTTTTTTTAATTAGAAATCAGTTTCAATTTTCAATGTGCTGGTCATAGTTGTAGGTTTAAAGTGTAAGAAAAAAAGAATTACAATAATTAATCAAAAATTTTTTTATTTTATATTTTCTCCATAATTATTTGAAACAAAATTAAAATAAAAAGTATATTGATATGTACAAAAATTATAATATCTCACTCGAATATTTGTGTCTGGTCCTTAGTTTAAAAATAATTATATTTTCAAACATTGATAATATATGTTTATATATTATTAAAAATAATATCTACAGTCAATCAGATGATTGGCCAACTTTTTTATAAAAGTCTATATTCAAATGAGTATATTATGCATTATAATTTTGGATGATTTGTGATTAATAAACTAAAATTACATTCTATCATTTACTGCAGATATTTTGAAAATTACAAAAATTACGCATATTTAGGTCAACATAATTAAAATAAATAGTTACAAGACAATGCTTGCAGTTCAAATATAAAATTCATTTTATTAATTCTAATCAAGGAAAATTTCATTGTCTTGAATTCAGCAGAAAAAATTTTGAAACATATAAAATTTATTCGAACAAAGAAAAGTTCTCGGTTAAAAAATGTTTGATTCAAAATAATACTATTCTTAAAAATAAATATTTATCCTTGAATTAAGTCAATTTGTTTATCAATGTAAAAATTACTTTAAAATATTTTTAAAATTTATGTAAAAAGTGATACAAATAAAACCAAAATTAAGATTATTATTAGACATAAGTAGTACGTACAAAATCAAAAAATAATTTTTTTATATAAAATATGTAACTGTTTACGTAATTAAAGATTATACTGACGAATAAAAAGTCATAATCACAGAAATAATCTCTAACTTTTATCGCTTTATATCTAAAACAAGATCTTATAAAATAAGCTAAGGCTAGATACTTAAGATTAAAATACGGACCATAAAACTATGCTAAAAGGTGTGACGCGTTTTGAGCCCGAGACAATTGATCCCGGACAAATAATCCCCTGGCAATTTATCCCTACGAGAATTCGTCCTCGTAGCAATTCATTCCCTGACAATTCATGTCTTATTGGCATCCAATTTGAATATTTCTACACACAAAAAACAAATTTCTTACCCCAAGAAAATATTAAGGACTTCATTCAAGAAATTTTCAATCTTCCTTGATATTTTCTTGAGCCAAGAAAATTTACACTTCAGTGAAGAATTTTTTTTTTTTTAGTGTAAAAGAAATTTACAAAATGTCTGATAAAAAAAATTTGGAAAACGGTTGACCCTAAAGGCCATCCTTCCAACTTCCCACTAAGTTCAGTTATTACGCGCTTGCAATTTTGCCGCTTTTTCGATGTTTTTGAGCTTTTTAAGCTCTCCAAGCTAAAAAATAAACTGTTTGATACTTTTAAGCTCTTCGAGCCCAAAAATCTAATAAAAGTTTGATGAAAAACGATTTTTTTCATTTTCAAACTGTTATAACTTTTAATTTCGTAAACCGATTTTCACGCAGCTTGCAGCAATCGATGCAGTTTTTTACGTACTATATACAATATGTTAACATAAATTCATCAGACGTAAAATTTTAGAGTTTTTTTGTTAAAAAATTCAAATTTTTCTATTTCTTTCGTTCACGATATCTCCCGAACGAATAAACCGATTTTGACGCGGTTGGCGGTGGTCGACGTCGTTTTTAAAGGTTGAGAGCTGATTAGTTTTTGGAATCGATCGGTAGAGCCGTTTAAAAGTCATTCCAAAAAAAACACTTTAAAAAAAATTTTTTTTTGCAGTTTTTTTTAGATTTCTTGGAATCTACTTGTCCGAATCGGTTCAAATTTTCAGGAAATCTAAGTTTGGTGGAACTTAATTGAATGCCACCAACCGCGTTTTGATCGTTCGATCCGTTCAAAAGTTATAAGAGGGTCACATACTTACACACACACGCACGCACACACACACACAACACACACACACACACACACACACACACACACACGAAAAAAAAATTTGTTAGAATATGGACATTTTTTTTTTTTATGTAAGATTTATTTTCATTTATTCAGTAAATTTTTAGAATCATAAATCGCGGAGAAGTGTTGTTTATTATTATTTAGCAATGTATCATTGACCTAAAAATGAATTGTCGGAGATTAATTTTGGGCCCAAAACGCACTGAACCATACTGAAACTAGGCTTTAGTAACTCTGATTGACTGTATAAATAAATAAATAAAAATCGTGCGTAAATGCAATCACACAACAACTAAAATGTGTTTATAAAACTCTTTTAGGTTGATATAATAGTGATAATTATAGTATCATAATTCATAGTCAACATGTGATAATAAAATTTTTTATCTCAATCAGCTAGTTAAAAATTATTTTTAATATCAGTTATTAAAAGTAATTAATAAATTAATTTAATGGAATATTGTTATTAGTTTGTTGGTTGGAATTTCAAACATAAAAAAGACGAACGCGACTCGTTGAGACCAATAGATCATCGTCGAAGAACTTGGTTTCAATGACGACATTTCCGCTATAAAAAAAAAGAAAATATAAATGTTATTGTTATTGAAAATATTCATTTGCATTATTTGATAATAATAATAATATCAGGATAACCGGTAGTTGGAAAACACAGTTAAATCAATTTAAACAATCATTTAATTGCAACGTTTCGTCTTTATTCTTAAGACTTTATCAAGCTCTGGAAAATAATATAATAATTAAAAACATATGTAAATCAAATGACATGATAGATGAACAATAATATTTTATTAAAATAATTTTATTGATAATATTTTATTAATATTTCAGAGCTTGATAAAGTTTTAAGAATAAAGACGAAACGTTGCAATTCAATGATTGTTTAAATTGATTTAACTGTATTTTCCAATTACCCGTGATCCTGATATTATTGTTATTTATTCATCTGGAATTGAACCGTATTAAAAATGAAAGTTTTTAGATTTTTAATTTTTAACGCTCAGCTATAAACTAGCGTGAACATTAAATTAATGATAGATTAAATTTCAAATTTATAAGTCGATTTTCAATACAGAGAAACTTTGTAGCATTTAAATTCTTAATTTTAATACATACTTGATCTCATTGAATTTTATTTTGAAGAAATATTAAAAATTTTTTTGACAAAGTACTTTTTTGATCACTACTTTCAAATTCTTCAATTTGTAATAAAAGTCAAAAGAAAAAATGTATTGCAGATAAATTAAGTTCTCACTCCCAAATAATTACTTAAACAAAACAGAAAATAATATATGACATACTTAAGAACATTTGCTGGCATCATTTGACTTTCTGGAGCCGCTTGAATCAAACTCTGCCATGTGTTAGTACTATTTGGAATGACGAAACCAAATTCGAAAAACCATTCCTCTAGACAGCGCCCTTTAAATAAAACTTTCTGTTCCAACCGAAACCTTTCCAATGGCTCAGCAGAACTGAAATTTATTTCTCGAGATACAGCTCGGCATTTCAAGATTTTCTTTGGAACTCTTGCTTCATGTTCAACCTCAGGTACCGATCTAAAAAATCATAAATATAAATTATAAATTGCAGAAAATTAACAAACTACTTTATTTATTAATTGAAATTTATTTTTAATTTGAATCAAAATTTTTATTTCAAAATGATCATGAAGTTGACGAACGTTAAATGATTTTTACAATTTTTCAAGCCGATAGTAAAATAAATAATTGAAAAATGTATGACATTAAAATCAGCAGACATCTGACAGTTTAATATCTGAATTTATCAACTATAGTAAAAAAAATATTTAAAAAATTTTGCACTTATAATTTTTTTTTATTTTTAGATGTGGAATTTTTTCACAATAATTTAGTTGTTATATATAACATATATTCTAGTAGAAATTCTAAAAACTTACAGGTGTTCATTAATAGCATCATAAAAATTTTCGTTTATAGTTATAGAAATTTTTAGATTTTTTTTTCTGTTTTCTAAATTTTATACATAGAAAAAAAAATTGCTGTGTTAACTAGCTTCAGAATTGAAAAAAATTAAAAACATAATACTGAAATTAGCAGACGCCGGACAATTATTCGAATTTTTATAACAAATCAATTAATATAAGAAAAATATTTTTTAAAATTCACACTTATAATTTTTTTAAATTTCTACACTTGAAATTTTTTCGCTAAGCTTGCTTCCTGAAATTGTAAACGTTCTTAGTTTAGAAACTTTCAAAATTAAATTATTTGATCTTCTATTAAGTAATGAATAATTACAAATTAATGTGCTGAAAAATAATATAACAACGTGATGAACATTTTTTTCTAAATCCTATCTGTTTCTTAGAAATGCTTCAAAATATTTTAGTAATACTCCAAAATTTATTGTACTTATTAGAACAGTATCTATGTATATAAAATTTGCCATTCGGCTTAACTCCTTGGTATTAAAACTAAATAAATAAATAAATTTTTTTCTTTATAATTAAATTGCTATGACAATCTGAAAAATTGTTATATGTCTGTTAAATTCAATGAATCTGAAGTTGAGAGACATCTGATAATTTTTAGAATTTTTTTAACAAAAAATTTATAGCAAGAAAATTTTATTTGAAAATTTTATCTTTAGAAGCTTTGAAAAATTATAAATGACATTTTTAAAAATAATTTTCTATGCCTAGTTTATTTTTCAAGAAAAATCAAAAAATTGTCAAGTGTCTGCTAACTTCAGCCTCATTAAATTCAGTATTATTTAAAAATACTCAAAAAAAAAAAGCATTAAACTATTTAATCGTCAAATATCAAAACTCACAAATCTTCGTTTCCTTGCCACAGTATTTTTCCGGAATCTGCATCTCTCAAATTCATCCAATTTCTGTAATTTTTAAAAACATTGATTAAATAATTATTAACATTAGTTTTAATTTATAATTACACTTTAATTTACAGATAGATCATTTTAATTGATGTTAGAAAGCTATTTTTAATTGACATAACCTCAAATACATACTTAAATAATTAGAAATAAGTAAAGCGAGCAAACAAATAATTTACAAAAAACTTACACTTGGAATCCTTTTAAAATATCTTCTGATCGGGACGGCATTATTTTGTGAGCTATTTAAAATTTACAATTACAAATATATAAACATTTTAATCAATTTTTATATAGTGTTTATACGGCTTATGTATTGACTGAGTAGAACAACTGCTCGAAGAGTCTGCTTCGAGGATAGGAATTCGAACCAATCAGCGGACGCAAATTATTTCATCGTTCGAAACGTTAAATTTTATTCAACGACAGGTAAGTCGATTCCAAACGAAAGCAACTATTATACCATAACTGTATGTATATTTTATCTCGGAATATCAGAGTAAGTGTAAGCGCTTGCGCAAAATAATTTAAATAGTCGATCAAAGTGAAAAAACTTCAAAGTCCTTTGTCTTCAGTTTTCATAAATAATTTATCTCAAAATCATTAAATTGATTCCAACCTTGCAAATACTTTGTATGCATTTTTATTGATGAGTCTGATATTATGTAGTTTCATATATAATTATGAAAAATTTATTGCAAAAGTTAATTGGAAAACTTTTAGATGGAAATTTTTTTGAATTGTTGAAAGTAAAGGAAAATTTTATAGGATATTTTTAAGGAAGTTTCCTATAAAAATCTTTTTAGCAGTTTTATCGAGTTTTCCCGTCATTTTAGATGTAATTTTTATAAAAGAATGAAATTCGTATGAGAACTGATGACATATTTGTAAATGTGCGTTTTTTTTTTAATTTAATCTGTTTAGAAATAAACTTATACAGGTTTGTTAAATTTAAAATTAAAATTTGAACTATAAATAATAAAATATAATACGTCTTAGATGTATAAATATTTTAAATATTAATAATTCTAATATACTAAATATATATATTTGATTGAAAAGTACAAGGTGGAATTTATCGCTGTCGGAGCGGTTCAGAAGATCTTTGATAAAGTAATTAAATCATTTTATGTCTTTTTAAGTACCTGTCTTATTTTGTTTGTTAAGTTTTTTTGAACAGGATTTTTTATCAAGAGAAGAAAAATTAAATTTTGTAACGCTGCAACTAAAAATATTATTTTATTATTTTTTTAACCAGGTGCTGAGGCAAAACTTGAATTTTTTATTGATTAGATAAATACAATTGGATAAAAAAATAAAAAATTTTTTTTATTTTTTAATACACGTATTACATTTCTTCTTCCTTCCATTATCACAGTCGTTGTCAATTCACTATCCATTAGTATTCTATTATATTTTTTTTAACATAATATTTAATATTTATTAAAAATAAGCGAAATCTAAAAATTATTTATGTAAACTGTTAATAAATGAAAAGTAAATTTCTTTTTTAAAACAAAAAAACAAAAACTGGTTTTAATATAAAATTACGAACTATAAAATGCTTTTATAAATACTTTCAAGTGTTTGTTATTTAGATACTCAACAATATCTAATACCAGTTCAAACGGTAACGGTATAGCTTCTCTCAGTGATGGAATTTTCTTCAAATTTTCGAGATGTCTTAATCTTTCCTGAGCATCTTTTATCCTGGTTATAATTGGATTACGATAGGTCTCATAGAAACAATAGTCATCAAAACTCAGCCCGAAAACTTGATGGAGAGCATCCAGTAAATTCTCTTCTCGCGCCAAAAATATTAATTTTTTATAGTCAAAAATTTGCATTAAAAAATCATACATTATCATTTTATTATCACCGAATTCAATAAAACGTTTCTGTAATTCTTTTTCAATGAAATTTCTTTTGTAGTCATCTACAATTTCCCCGAGATTTTCGTCGCTGGCAATTAATTCATCCATCAATTTTATTTCTTCTTCTGGAACAGGTAATCTGAATACATTTCTAAAGACCAGATCTCTTAAAGTAATAGCTATACAATATTCTCGATTTTCTCTGATTTGTCTTAGATAATCAATTCGCTCAACTTTTGGATCGACACTTACTAAATGCTCAGAACTTTCATCTATAGGAAGCGTGGCGTAGTATAAAACCCTAGATAAGAACATAGAAGTATAATAAGGCAAAGAATCTTCCAGTAGCATTGGACAACTTCTGTAAGCTAATAAGTTAGGCAAAAATGTTGCTGGGTCATTGTTTATCAGTGCATACATGTCAGCTCCCCAACTTGATAAGTCAGATATAAATGTTGACTGGATATAGTAACCATAGAATACTGTGATATTATATCGAAATTTTCCATGTTTTTTATGATGGAATGGATAATGAGTTAGCGGTACATCATCGTTATCGCGGTGGTTTATCAATTTATCCATCAATTCAGGATCCTTAACGTTTGACATAATGTCTGAAAGGTATAAAATACGGTCGTTTTCAACAGCGTACATCAGCAATGTTTTATTTGTAAGGCTTATAATGTCTAAGTTGACTTTTTTGAGATGATGAATTATTGATGGTTTATCATAAATAACAGTATATGCAACTAGTGGCATTTTGTCACCAAAATCGGGACACCATTTTCTGTTTTTGACGTGTTTTGAAAAAATTTTTTGTTCAAATTTGGCATTAACATTTGCATTAGCTTTCACCAATGTTTTTATTTTACTGCCTAGTTCTGGTTGGGCAGACCAGTTTGATGATTCGTCTAGTGGTTCATAAAAACAAGCCAAAAGAATGGGTTGAGTCCCGTCAGCAGCTATTGCATTGACATCTGCTTTGTAATCATTAACTAGTAACTCCACTAAGTGATCTTGATTTTTCATGCATGCAACATGCAATGCTGTGAATCCAGCAAATTCTCCAGTTGTTATTATCGGTTCATTTACATTAATTCCATTTTCTAATAACAATTTAAGATCTTCTAATTTGCCATCTTTGATGGCTTGATACATCAGCGAGTTGCCAGCTGTTGTTGGATTTAATTCAGGATCCATTTCATATCTTCTTTGCTGTAATAATAATAATAGATAAATATATAGGTTATTAATTATTAAACTTTACACTGATACCTCTGTCAACTGTGGAGAATGTGGTACAAAATATCTTATAAAAGTCTCTTTTACTTTTATTTCTTCTTTGTACTTAATATTACTTCACTATTTTAAATTTTCACTGTTATTAATATTTAAATTGAGAAATATTATTGGTATAAATTTTTTTTTATTGCAATTTATTTTTTATAAAAATTAATACAATTGACAGTTATCAGCTGACTTCAGTACCATGAAAAAAAAAATTATAGGATCCAACAATAGTTAATTATTATATTTGATACTTGACAAATCACTATAAATTAACTAACAAAGATATTAGCAGACATCTGACAATTTTTGTAATTTTTTTTATTAAAAACATTCTTAGAAAAATTTGATATGTGGAAAATTTGCAAAAACTATTGTAATTAAAAAAAAAATTTTTTTTAGTTCTTATTTAATTAATAAAAAAATTTTCTAACGCCAGCTGATTTTAGTGTCACACTTTATAAGAAAAAAAAACAGCAATGTTGACATTTGCAAGTTATGTAGTTGCGTAAATATATGTATTGCAAAAATAACACGCATGCGCATGACCGCCATGACACACAGAATTTAAATTAAGCGCTCCTCAGTCCGGCGCGCTCTATTGTCCACTTAACACGTGCTTTATTTTTTTTTTTTTTTATTAGTTAATTACCCGCGGACAACATTATACTTCTCTTATATTGTATTGTATTGTATAATAAACTTAATTATCTTCGTCTATTGAATAGCATTATCAAGAAATAACAACGAAATTAGATTTAAGAAAAATCAATGTATAAGTTGTTACAAGAAAATGTATTGTATTTATTTTTATTTATTGATAATTAATGCCAAGGCTCAGACCAAATGGCAAGGTATTTAAAATCACAGAATAAATTGTATGATTATAAGTATACACAGAAAGAAAAAAAGTCTTGAGTCAAGCGTAAATTTTCTTCAATCAAGAAAATCTTAAGGAAGACTGAAAATTTCTTGAATGAAGTTAAAATTTCTTAAACGAAGTTAAATTTTTTTAAGCTAAGAAAATTTTTTCTTGCTCCAAAATAACTTCGGTCTTTCTTACAATTTTCTTGATTTAAGGAATTTTTTTTTTCTGTGTACATAATATCATTACAATGATTACTTATAATAGTATAAGAATATAAAAAAGGAACAAGATTAATGTAAACAGGGTAATTGATTTTGAAATTTGATTAAGCAGATAAAATTTAGACAATAAGATTTAAACAAGACCAATTGTGGTAAAAACATATCGTTTGAGTCACTAAATTAAGATGGATTTGAATTGAACTATATCGCTAATTTAATAGATTAGATTATTACTTAAACGTGTAAAATGTTGGTAACTATAGAATGCTTTTATAAATACGTTCAAGTGTTTGTTGTTTAGATATTCGACAATTTCTAATACCAGTTCAAACGCTAACGGTATAGCTTCTCTGAGTGATGAAATTTTCTTCAAATTTTCGATAATCTTAATCTTTCCTTACCATCTTTTATCCTGGTTTTAATTGAATTAGAATAGGTTTCATAGAAACAATAGTCATCAAAAGTGAGCTTGAAAACGTTATTTATTTATTTATTCAAACGCCAATCGGCTTTATACATTAGATTCACATCAATTAAATTTAGTTATAGGTGAAAAAAGAAAATAAAAATAAAGTGAAAAAAAAGTATTAACATTTCAATAGAATTAAATTTTAATTAAATTAAATTAAATTAATTTTCATTTACTTAATAAGTTTAAATTATTAGCATTATAAAAAAATACCTCTAAGAGTAGTTATTGCAAGATGAAATGAAATTGCACTTTTTAAGAGGTTTGTGGTTATTGGTTAGAAGCAGTCTTTTAACCGATGATACAAATGATGTAATAGAACTGTCAAATGCAGGACATTCAGTAAATTTTCTTCTCACGCCAAAAATTTTAATTTTTTATAGTCAAAAATTTGCATTGAAAAATCGTAGATTGTGATTTTATAATCATCGAATTCAATAAAACGGTCCTGTAATTCTTTTTCAATGAAATTTCTTTTTTAGTCATCTACAATCTCTCTGAGATTTTCGTCGTTGGCAATTATTTCATCCATCAATTTTATTTCTTTTAAAAAATTTTTTACCAGATCTTTTAAAGCAATCTCTATACAATAGTTGCTGGGTCATTGTTTATCAGTGCATAAATGTCAGCTCCAACTTGATAAGTTAGAAATAAATGTTGGTGAATGGAAACGATTGAACACCTCAATTTCATGATATCGAAATTTTTTATATTCAAATTGTTATAAAATAACTCACTTCGTCAAATAAATTTCACAAAACTAATTTACTTGTTAAATAAAACTAATCAACTGTCAGGTGCGTATTGATTTCAGTATCATAGGTTAATAACATATTACAATAAAATTAATTACACGAACAAAACTTTTAGAAATTATTATACCGCTTTACATTTGTATGGTAACTTCCTAAATTGTTGACGGTGATATAATCATTACGTTTGCGGCCAGAAAGATGGCTTCTTGTTGTTCTTCTATTTTTTCACTTATTCTATATTTTTGTCATGAGAAGAATAGCAAAATTAAATCATTTAATTTGACAATTGAAATTATATTTTGAAATAAAATTCAACCGTAACTCTTGAATGTGGTCGCAAATAATTAAAGTTTAGAAAAGTCGAATTTTGTAGCAATCGGAAATATTATAAAGTTACATGTTAACAGTTTTGAATTTTCATTTGATTTTTATTTGCAATGAGTTTGATGTTGATATTAAATCACCACTAAGGATATGTCCACACTGATAATTTCAGTGATACGAAAAAACTTTGCTCATTCATTAAATTACTACTTTAAATAATTCAGTTACCGTTTTGAAAGTTTTAAAACTTATAATTTACAGTTTCTATCGGTTAAATCATGCAACTTCATTAATTATTTACTATTTTTTATTTTTTATTATTCTATTTAAAGTCACTGCAGTAGTGAAGTCTTTTACGACTTCATTAAATTACAAAAATAATACAACAAAAAAAAAAATAACATAAATACATCACAATACATCATACAAATTAATAGCATTGAACTGCAATTAAGTAAATGTAATTTCTTTTAAAGCTTTACAACATATATTTATAAGCTTTACTAAAATTAATTTAATCGGAAAAGCTGGAAAAATAATTAAAGTTTCACTTCAGATTTATAAAAAGTTTCAACTTTATTATTTTGATTTAAAAATCTGACGGCAGCGCTTCGCCTTCGAAAATCCGCGCCAAGTTGAATTCAATTCACAGCTAATTAAAAAAAAAATAATAACAAAAAATATCTTCAACACTTAACTCGATTCAATTTTAAATTTATTTCAATGAAAAGAAAATAAAAAAAAAAACGTTTCACTTTTTCTTTAATTTATTAACAAAGTTACACCTATTTACAAATGAATTTCATTCACACCGAAATTCAATTAAGAACATTTTAATTAAAATAATTAAACCACATCTGACAAAACATGAATAGAAGAAAAATATTTCATCAAAAATAATTATTTTAGTTACGAAAAAATAACTTGCAAGTTAAAAAATTCATTTCGATCATTAAAAAATACAAAGTATAATAAATATGTGTACAAAAAAATGGAAACAAAGCAAATAAAAATTAAAAAAATCAATCGAATATCTAAATAAAATCGAATGTAAGCAGAGCGAAGGATTGAATAAGAGGGACAATAAATGTGTAAATAAATATTATGTAGGTCTGTAGTGTGTGCTCCTCGGCTGGTTGTTTTCACGCCCGTTGACCCGTTGGAAGGGTAGGACCGTTGGAATAATACAGATCCCAAGTGTATTCATCCATGAATGTAGTCCGTACACAGCCAAAAAGTAAAAATAATATTAAAAAAAATAACAACAAAAAAGCATTCTATAAAGACGTTATCTGATTGGTTGAGTGTATTCCGTAGGGTATGACGTAATTCGTAACAGCGCAAGCTCGCTAATAGGGATGGGGATGGTTTGGAAGCTCTGTCATCGTCGGTGGTACCACCACCTCTACCACCACATACCACCAGCAGTAACATCTCGAGTAGTTAGTACGTCACAATAATGTGGAGGACTGTGGGATAAAACAACAGAGCTGATTGCGGAAACGCGTCATCAGTCGACGCGTCTCTAGGGCGGGTAAACAATTTATTAATTATTAATTACCGTAACCTATTAATTTGTCAGGTTAATTGGCTTGTTGAATCTTAACTTTAGTGCTGTATTGAGTTTCATTTTGTTTGTAATGTTGTGTAGTTTGTTTAGAAGGGAAATCGATTTAAGTTTTTTTAACACGGGGAGTGTCAATGCAGGTACCGATATGCGGAGCTCGATTTTAAAATCAAGCACAAGGGTTGTCAGGTGAACAACTTTGAAAAGCATTTAGATGGTTTAGCAACCCATATAGCTCAGTAAGGGGTGAGTTCTGTTAAGTTAAAGCGAAGCAACGGTTCCAAGAATGGCGAACTCGGCAGATGGTATTGATGTAGATGCAACTGCTGGTCTTGGGAACACAGCACAACGGAATCCATTGACTTGTGGTGTTTGTCAGGATTATTACACTGAGCCTTGTCTACTGTCTTGTTTTCATACTCTTTGTGCGAGATGTGTTCGTGGACCTCACCTCGATTCAAAAGTTATTTGTCCTATTTGCGGGTAATTTTACAGCATATCATTTTTATTCATTATTTTTATGGAAGAGTTTTAGTAATTTTAATCATTTTTACAGACAAATAACTCAATTAAAAGAAGGAACACAGATGCCACCGGTTGATCAGTTGATACGTCAATTGATCGAAATAGCCAATAACGAAAATCCAGCATGTGCCAATTGTGACAAACGTGATAAATCAACAATGTATTTTTGCACCACTTGCTGTAAGTTATTTATCTGGTTGTTGATAATTGTTTTCTTTAATCAAGTGCCGTGCTAGGTATAAGGGGATAGGGTGCAAAGGTTCCTTGCTTTTAAGTGACGTTTCAAAGGGATTTTTAAAAGCTGCTTTATTTATAATGACACTCAAAACTCTTCCAGATGTCTCAGGGACACCTTTGTGTTGCATCAATTCATCGATATGTTCAGAACTTACACACTTATATTTATCATAATCTGCCCGTAGAATACACAATCAAGATCACAGTTCTGTAAATGACAATAAGTCACAATACCTTTCAAAATAATTTTGCTTTAGATGACACAATTTTATTGAATTGCTTTCAATTCAATTCAATACTCGTATTTTTTTTTTTCAAAATAAATTTTTAACTATAAATAATAAAATTAGAAGTTAAAATCTTTGATTTTTCGCTGAAGTTTTACCAAAAATGATTCATTTCTATTTCAGTTTGAATAAATTATTGCAAATGCAAAAATATATTTTTTTTTTGTTTCTTTACTGTGATTTGCAATCAGAATTCACGATCTTGGTAATATAATAGTTCATTGTCCTTAAATTGGATTGTTTTTCACTGGCTGACGATACTAAAACTTGATTTCAATGCAGAAAGTCTTGAAAAACATAGTAGTGTGTGACACAGGATGAAACACGATCTCAAAGTTCGGGTAGTGCCACTTCTCAACTCCACCCTAGACTTAGACTGAAAGCGTCTTGTTTCATCTCTTATCACACAATATACTATCAAAAACAATAAATTTTTTTATCGTTTAATATTTGTTGTTAAATTAATTTTTGCTTTTCTGGCTACAATAAAAATGAAAAAAATATAAAATTGAAACTAAGTATAGTTTTTTGAAATTTTTATTTTGTTTTATTTCAAATTTTGTGTTCAAAATTTTATCTGAAAGTTGAATTTCAATTCTATATAGATAATTTTTGAAGATACGACAAAATAATAAGAATTCATTTTTATATCATATTTAATTTTAATTAATAAGGTTTTTATCAATCTTTCAAAAAAAGTTTTGCAATTATTTTACAGAAATTTAATCAAACAAAAATAAGGGCTGTAAAATTTTGAATTAAAATTCTCAATTAAAAAATGAATAAGAGACAAATTATAATTTCAAGCTTTAAATGAAAAAATTATACCTTATAAACTCACGCAAATTATATTGTATAATATAACTGAAAATAATTTAAACACTAAACACTTTTGTAATTCAGTTTTTGACACTTATTTTAATAAATTAATAGCAATAAATGTTTAGTTTCACGGTCATATGCTTCTTTTAAGTATCAAAATTCGAAGAATAAACTAATACAATTCATAAAAAAAGTTTAAATTGTGATATCATTACACTTACTTTTTATTCGTTGAGTTTTTCATGCTTTTATAAGAAAAAAATTATTATCAAACTCTAAAGATTTACTTTTAACAAATTTTCACAAAGAACTGGACAAATTGAAGTTTTTTTAATTTTCAAACCAAAGAATTAATATTTTTTTAACTTTCATTGAAAAATTTAGTTATACGCCACGAAAAAAAAAAAAAAAAATTTTTTTTACTCAAAGAATTAGGTGATCGTAAAATTAAGCATTTCTAAAAAAAAAACTCAAATTTTGAGGCTAAAATGCTGTGAAAAATAAAAGACAAGTTTTTTTTTTTTTTTTAAATTAAAATTTGACGTTTTAGAAAAATTTTTCAATGACCTGATACCTTCGAAGAAATTTTCATTCAAAATATCCAGCATCCATTTTATGAAACTTTTTTCCCCTAATGAAAATCTTTCCGTACCTCTGTATATTAATATATTGACATAATTATAATTCATAGGTCAAGCACTATGTACACACTGCCGTGAAAATACTCATCGCGCAAAAATGTTTTCATCACACGAAGTTGTGCACATGAGTAAATGCTCAAAAGATACTCAAAGACGTTGTCCCTCGCATGGTGATTTATTTATAATGTACAGCCAAAGTACCAAATCAATGTTATGCGCGACTTGTTTTCGTGATACACCAGCAGATGCACGAATTCATTGCGTTGACATTGATACAGCATGGCAACAGGCTAATAAAAAAATGGAGCGCGCTGCCAATTCACTTTGCGAATTGCAAGCTGGCGTACACGATAGTTTAATGGCACTGAAAAGCCAATTGGAAGAATTGAGACATAATTTAGAATCGGAAAAACGTTCACTTAATTCTTATTGCCAGGGTATGCAAGAGGCTGTTACTAAAACACATACATCTGTATCGGCGGAACTGCAACGTCAATTTGAAACAAAAGAGCGGTTGGTCCGAGGACAATTACTTAGTCTAGGCTCAGCAATACCTGTATTGCAAATGCATTTAATGTTGTGCACAGTTTTTACCAGTGGTGCCACTAAATACCAATTTTTAGAGCTTGCTCATCCCATGCTTGAGCGACTTGGACGCGTCGCACAGCTTGGACATCCGTCCAGACCACCTGTATTGGCTGGTCATTTTAAAATAAATTATAGAAATGAATTCGCACGGGCATTACAACCTTTTTTGGGACAAATAAACACTGCGCAACAACAGCAGCAACATCAACAGAAAGATTTGTACGAGCACACTCATCAGATTTCTAATGAACAGTCTCTTCTTCAGGTGAGAAATAGAGAACATTGTTAAAGCTATAGTTGAGGTAGACGTGATAAATGTTGAGTATTTCATAAATGTCTGGTTATTACATTTTTTTCTTTAGGCTTTTAACAACCCACGAATTGAATTTTTTTTTAATTATATTTTTACAAATTAATTTCATGAGTACGCAGAGCTTGAAATTGAAGTATAATATTTGTAATTAACTCTAGGTTTAACAAAGGAATTATTTTTCGGGGCCAAAAAATAAAAGCACGTGAATAATAATTGCATTTATTAGAAACTCGAATTAACACTACATAAAATAATTTTAATTACTTTAAGTTGCGTACAAAAGTGCGTGAGAAAGAAACAAACAATTATTACCTATTTAGTGTATTATACCGCGTATTACTTTGTTAACGATAAAAAAAATTTTAACCCTACAGAAAGTAAAAATTAACCGATCTATGATCTCCATTAAACATCAAAATAGTACAAATAACAAAGAATTTTTTCTTAATTGAGTTTCAACATTCTCTACACAGAAAAAAAAATTAACTTGAATCAAGGAAAATTTAATTAAACCAAGAAAATTTTCTTAGTTTAAGAATTTTTCTACTCAAACTAAGAAGATGAAGTTCTTCAAAATTATTTACTTAATTCAAGTAAATTTTTTTTTTCTGTGTATTGTTTCAATTGCTTATGGAAAAAACTACACATATGGACATATTGATGACGTTTTTCCGGCTTCTCCACTAATTTTATATTTTTGAAAGAATTAAGCAGCGGCAAAAATCCACACATAAAAAAAATTTACTCAAATCAACTCAATAATTTTGAAGAATTCAATTTTCTTGATTTGAGTAGAAAAGTTCTCAAACTAAGAAATTTTTCTTGGTTTCAGTAAATTTTACATGATTCAAGAATTTTTCATCTTGATTCGAGTGAATTTTTTTTCCTATGTAGTACATTACAAATAAATATTTAAAAAAACTTATAAGTATAGATAGATCAGTGTCTGAACAAATAATGTTAATTTATGAGAATATCAAATTACAGGATATCAATGTACGATTACGTTTTCTAGTGGCTAATCAAATAGAGTCAAGTTTATCCGGTTTATTTCCGAATTCAACAGTTTTACCATTAGGTTTATCTGTTAACGGGTTTGGTAAAGTGACTTGAATCACGATTTAGCAATTAATTTACGAATAAAATCGGGATCACCAACAAGTTGGGTAGTGTTTCACACAAAGGAAGCAAAATACAATTACCGGGAACCAATGGTACGTTCATTAGATTCAATATATGGACTAATGCGTAATGCTATTCCGGTCATCTGAAAAGTGGCTGACATACTAAGACCGTGTGTCCCGGTTATCTCATTTAAGCATATTTATACCGACGTAAAATGTGATCTAAACATCCTTAATTCAACAACTGCTAATATATCTGAACTACAGTATTTGTTTGGAAAATTCGGTTATCTCGGATAGCTTAACTGGTAGAGCCTTTGACGCGTGACCAAATGATCTGGGTTCGTGTCCCGGTCTGGGCTGTCCGAATTATTTTTTCAGTTACTGAAAAATTCCTATTGAGTAAATATCCTCCCTTACCCCTTTATCCTTTATTTCTCCAGTTCCCAAATTTGTCTTTAATGACAAATTTAGCTGGGAATTATGGGATGTAAGAGCTTTTGTTTATACGGTAAAACTGTGGGCATCATTTGTCTGCTCGCAAAAAAATTAAAATTTTATCAATTAATTCTTATTCTTAGAAAAATTAATCTCTTGTTTGCGCTATCTAATGGGCGTGCATAAATAGTAAATTTATAATAATCAATATCCCAATTAAAGCATCATATCCGATCTAAATAATGACACAAGCTTATTTCCTCAGGCAGCCAATTCCATCCTCCTTCAGCCTATTTAGTATTTCAATAATTCGTAATCTTTTTTTGGCCATTATAACCGACGAAACTAGGTCAAGAACTTATTATATTATATCCATCGTATTCAGAATAACTTTATCAGATTCAGATAATAATTATTATTTATTTCTTCTTTTCAATTCACAGACCACGAAATTAACATCTCGAATATCAAAATTGGGGTCAGACAACGGGCAATTCAGCAGCCACTGCCGCACATTTGATTCCCAACTAAAAGAATTGAATGACCAATTAATAGCTGTTAAAAATCGGATAAGCGAATTGCAACGTGATGTAACTGTGTTGAGGCGCGTCAACACACCACCGATAAGTGTGCGGTATGAACACGCTGTAAGAGATTGTCGATTACTTGAACAGGAATTGGAGCATCACCAAATTGAATTAGAACGATTGAGAAATATATTCGATGCGCTGTGGGAAGAACAGCTATGTAAAATACACATTGAGAAGGAGATATTCCATTCCCAGATGAAAGATATTCTAACATTGAAAGCCGATCTCAAACAATTACAATCAGTATCCCAACAAATGGAACCCTTTATAAAGTCATTCTCTGCGGGAATTTCCGCCGGTGAAATGAACGCTGCTGTTGCTGATGCTGCTAGTCATCAACATTTACAAGCACTTTTGGAGCATTTTACAAGGCTGCAGATGCAAGAACCCCAACAGCAGCAACCTCAACAGCAGCAGCAACAGCAACAACAACAACAACAACAACAGCAGCAGCAGCAATCTTCCAAAGATTGTCGACATTCCAAGGGCTCTAATATGGCTGATAATATCTTTTACATAAAAGGTAAGAGAATTTTTTATTTTTACACTGATAAAGAAACTTTTTATTCAAGAATAATAATCTTGATCCAAGAACAAATATATTTTAAACACAACCTGTTGTCGCACTTCAATCATTTTTTGTCTTCAATCTTATCATCTTGGCTTAAGAGACCAATATCTTCGGTCGATAACTATTCAATTCTTTATTGTAAGAGTAGTGCTAACCGATTACACATGAAAAAAAAATTTAACTTGAATCAAGATGAAAATTCTTGAACTAAGAAAATAATTTTGAAGAGTTTCATTGTCTTGAATTAAGACGAAAAATTCTTGAATCAAGTAAAATTTACTTAAGTCAAGAAAAACTTCTTAGTTTAAGAATTTTTCTACTTAAATCAAGAAAACGAAGTTCTCCAAAATTATTTACTTGATTCAAGTTAATTTCTTTTTCTGTGCAATGAAAGAAAAGTAAACTCGATTCAAGAGAAAAATTTTTGCCTCAAGTAAAATTTGCTGAAGTAAAAAAAATTTTTTTGATTTTAAGAAATTTTCTATTTAAATGAAGACGATAAGTTCTCCAAAATTATTTTTTTGATTCAAGAATTTTGCTCTTCAGTCAAATTTACTTTTTTTTTGGGGGATTTACCGAATAATTTACTTAAAAAATTGAAATTGAAATAAAATATGAACATAGATTTTTTAAAATAAATTGATTCATATTTTAATGAAATAAAATTGTATCTCAATCCAAAAGAAACAAATTTGTCTGAAAACAGTAAAGCGCTTTGTTATAGTAAAATTTTTCTCAAAAATTTTTTGCTTATTCAAGAGTTTTATTTTATTGATTGATTATCGAGTTAATTTCTTACACCATTAAAACCATATATTCTTTGTAAAAGTGTAAGTTTAAGATTTCTTTCATAAAGATCACAATTAAATTTTTTTTGCAGAATCAAAAGATGTGCCAAGATGCAGAACTCCCTCGGGCGGAGTAGGAGCACTCTTAGATTCCGGTGGTAATATTATTGTTTATGGTACGGCTAAATCATCAGAAGCTAAACGCGGGGTACTGAGTCAATTAATCGAAAAAGCACGAACCCGCGAAGACCGTAAGAAATCACCAGGAAGAGACAAAGAAGAAGGCGGGAGCAGAGATCGTAGTCAAAGTCGTCGGTCACGAAAGTCACCTGACAGTGGTCACAAGCCTAAAACACCACCTGGTTCGTCTTCTACCAGCAAAGTTCGTTCTCTTTATCGGTCATTGAAAGGAGGCTCTGGCGACAATAATGCCGATGGTGTGGAGCAGGATAATAAAAACAGTGAAAGTCAATCTCAAAAAGATAATACTGGTAATTGTTTATTGTTAATATGATTTATGAATTAGTTCTACAGAAAAACTCAATTTTAAATTAGGATAGAAGCTCCGGGTATTGATTTTTTAATAAGACAATTAAAAGAAGTCGAAAATTTTATTATCGGCTTTAAATAATTAAAATTTAAAAGACAGAAGAGTTTTTGTTCTTGCAATTTTTTTTTTATAATTTTTCTTTTTCTTCAAGAAAAAAAAACCGATGATTTGAAATTGTAAAAGAGGAATCTTTCTATTGATTGGATTTAGATGAATTTCATACCATTGAATGAACAGAATGATTTTTTTTCTTTTTCTTCGTATTACGTTTCAGTTGTATTGTTTCTTTTGTTTGTTTTCAGCTCTAGACTCGCCCTAATATTTCTATAATAGTAGACAGAACGTTATACGGATATTTTCCAGAATATTAAATAACAAAAATATTCGATTACTTGGGGTAGTTGCTTTTGCAAAGTATCAAATTTATAAAATTGATTTAAAATTGCTGATTAAATAGTCAATTAACAGACTTGAGTAATAAATTTATTAAAAGAACTCCCATAATTTTTTGCAAATTGTAACAAGCTTATACTTAAAAAAAAAAAAAAAAAAAATTAACTTGAATCAAGAAAAAATTTTTGAACCAAAAAAATAATTTTGAAGAGCTTCATTTTCTTGAATCCAGACAAAAAATTCTTGAATTAAGTAAAATTTACTTAAATCAAGGAAAAATTGGTAATTATTTGCAGGGTCAACCCATGCTGGGCCATGTTAAAATTTTTTTTTGATCAAATTGATCAACTTTTTTTTTTTAATTCGTTTTTTTTTTTATGTACTTTTCAAAAAAAATATATCAAAAATATCGAAAAAAGATAAAATATAAATTTTATTCAAAAACATAAAAGCCAAAATTTTTTTCAACTTTTAAAGGTAAAAAAGCTATCGAAATCTTTATTTTTTCCTTTCACGACATTTTTTATCATAAATTATATAAAAAAAAAGCAAAATAAAAAAAAATTAAAAAATGTTATTTTTTCATTTAGTTATGGCCCAAAATGGGGCTGGCCTCACTTGTAAATAATTATCGCAAAAATTTCATAGTTGAGGAGCTGATTTTCAAAAGGGTACCTTTTGATATTTTAAAAGAACAGTTTTTTAATTTTTTAAATATTAAGCACTTCGAGAATTATAAAGATTTCTAAATGAAAATAGAATTTTAGCTTCATAACCGATAGCACTTTATAGCTAAATTAAAAAAGTTCAATAAAAATATTTATAATTGAAGATAACCAGTTTTTTGTCTCGATTAATCAAAAATGAAAAGATACTTTTTTGAAACTCAACTCCTGAGTTTAAGAATTTTTCTGTTAAAATCAAGTAGATAAAGTTCTTTAAAATAATTTACTTGATGCAAGTTAATTTTTTTTTCTAAATACATATACAAAGAATTTCAATTAAATAATGATAACTTTCTAAAAATTAAAAAAATATTAATTTAATTTTCATCATTAATGCAATGTTTGTTTTGAATTTTCATTTAAAAAAGGAGCAACTGAAGAAAGTGAATATCAACGAATATCAGAAGCATCAACCCTAGGAGACGTTAAAAAATCCCGAGTTCAAGCTCAAATTCACGCAGCACCAGAAGAACCAACAACAGGAACAGGAAAAGCGAATGAGCAGCGTCAAAAAAGCGTGAGAGTGTATCCAGCAAGTGATTCTGAGGACGTATTTTACTCGAGTGAAAAAACCGCTGATGGCAGAAGAAAAAGACGGGCGAGCTGTGACAGTCTGAGCACCACAGGATCTGGTGGTAGCAGGAGATCAAGTCTCACTGATGGTGCGTTAATCGGTAAAGACCCACGAAAGACACTGCTAGTGCTAATAGGACCAACAGCTAAATCTACACCAAGTCTTGTTTCAAAACAACGATCATGGGAAACGTTCCCACGACCTAAAAGTAAACGATCCGCAACTCATTCTGCAATTATCGCTGCTGCTGAAGCAAACGCGACTGGTCTTGGTCCTCTGAAAAAAGCTGACAGTTTAGAAGGCCACGAGGAAGCGGTAAGGACTCTTGTTGCTGCAGTCCAAGAAACTAGAAATCAGAGGCATTATCATGCTCATCATCATCGGCATCATCGTAAAAGTAAAACTAATTAATTAATATTTATATACTGTTATTTATTATTTTATAACAGTATATATTGTTGTATAATTTGGATTTGAATTTTGATAAGTCTTTTTTGAGGTATAGTTATTTATTATATATATACATATATATATATTTAATATTTGATAGTGAAGTAATTTATTACTCATCCATGCCAATATCGAGTAAGCATTGTTTTGTTTGATTTATAAAAGTTACATTTTTAAAGTTAAATATACACATTTTTATAGTTTAAGGGGCACAACTAGTGTGAGAGCCTTAAAAAAGGAGATTTTTGGGAATTAAAATAAAAAAAACTCCTAAAAAAAAATCTTAATGGTATATTTATATAATACTGAAGTTAGCGGTCAGCTGTCAATTAAAAAAATTTTTTTTACAAATTAATTACAATAAAAAAATGCTTCTAAAAATTTTCACTTGTAATTTTTATTAATTTTCACATGTGAAACTTTTTAATTAAATTTTTTTTTAATAATTTAATTGCTATAAAATTCAAAAAAAAATTTTAATATCTGTCAACTTCAGTGTTATTATATTTATACATATTTTGAGAATATACAATAAAATTTTTGAAGAAAAAAATTAAATATTTTTGGAGTTACACTCGATCTTCGACGGTGCTCAAAAAAAAGGTCCTCCACTGCTGGAGTGATTCCGGCCTTCTCCGTGGATAAAACGTAAAAAAAAATTTTCGTTAAATTAGAAGATATTGTCCGTACCAAGACACACGATCGAAAAAAAAGATATCAAAAATTGACAAAATAGCGGCGTTTTTAAAAAAAAAAAGCTGAATTTTAACCAAAATTTTGGTTGTTTTTGGCCTGCCAAAATTCAATTTTTGATCAGATCAAAAAACTGGAGGGTTTTTGTATGGAGAATTATATTCAGAACATGTAGAAAAAAATTTGGTAGTGATCGGATTATTTGTTTTCGAGTAATCACTCCAGCAAATTCGAAAAATGCTGTTTTGAGAAAAACGCGTTTAAAGATAAAATGATCCTATCCTAACTGCCGAGCGGTTACTCTTTAAATGGCTGTAACTCAAAAACTATTTGTATATATCGATTAAAAATTTTAGTATGTTATTTTTGAAGGTACAACCTATCGAAATGTGAAAATAAAATCGATTTTTTTTTTAATTTCACACTAGTTGTGCTCGTTAATAAGTTATTTTTTTTAACGAAACTTATTTTCGGAGAGAAATGGGCAGTCATTAAAAGTTTTGCTTTCATAAATTTCATGTTGCAGCAGCTTATTGAAGGGATTTAAGGCAGCAATTCACCGTTAAGCTTACAAAAATGTTATATTTTAGACGTTTTACTTTTAAGTATCCGCTATATCTATAAGCAACAAAAAAAGCATTTTCTGAGTTCGTGCCCATTTCAGTCCAATTTGAAATTTAGATTAATTTCGAACAATTATGTATTATACAAAACATAATTTATCAATTAGATAAAAAAATTTTACATGAATATTAATCTTTATTTATTAATGAAAAAAAGCTGTAGACGCTCAAAAATAAACCGGCAGTGCCAGTTGATTATAATTTTTATCCTTGTTATTTTTAATATTGTACATTGTTACTTTTCTTCCCAAATATTACCATTCATTGCATTATAAATGTTCTTAATGGTTAATAATATAAATTATTATAATTATAAGAATAATTATTGAAACACACGCAGATATTAAATAATTATTTATAATGATATTAAATAATTGAAATAATATATGAAGCACTTTTAGGAGCCTTTATTAGAATATTAGAAAAAAAAGTGAATAGTATTAATTATAATTGAATGGGGCAAATTAATGAAAAATATTAGTTAATTTTAATTTTAAATTAAGAAATAAAAAAAATTACCGATAAGGACGTTATAAAAAATTGTTTAAAAAAAACGCAAAGGCAAATTTTTCCTCCTTGCTATTTGTAAAATAATTTTATATTTAAATTATGTTATTTACAAGTTTATATTTGTATTATTTGTTACGAAACTGTTATTATTTAGCAAGTTTGAGGATAAATTTATCTTTACATTTCAGAAATTCAAAAAGTTGATGTATATTATCAAAATTTTAATAAATTTATTAATCAAATTAGTTAATAAATATTGAATATTGTTAAAAAGTATATATTAAATAAAATTAATAATAATTATAAAAATAATAATCAATGTAAGATTATTTGTATTAGAAAACAACACTGCCAGTTGCCATGGTATTACGAATTTAAACAATAAATAAATAAATAAATTCAATTTTATGGACGATAAAATACGTATAGAATAAATGTACGCGTTGTAGAGCTCTTGAGCGATGAAAATGATGCAAAAAGCGAAAAATTTCTTGGACGAATTTTAAGGATAAATTTATTTTGATTTTAAATTTATTATCGACGACGGTTCAATCTAATATTAATTAATTAAGAGATTTTTTTTCTCGTTGTATATAATGACAAAAATTATTTTTTAGTGTCGCTTTTTTTTCAAACTTTCAAAAATACTTTTTATGTGAGTTTTATTCTGTATAAATCTATTTAAAATTTTTCTACGATGTATTATCTTATTTTTGACATTTTCTTTATAATTCAAGAGTTCTTGTATATAAATAAAATAAATAATGATAAAAAATGAAGAATTTCTAGTGAAATAAAAATTTTTTGTTAATAAATAATTAATTTCAATAAAATTGAGTCGATTTAAATACAAAAAAAAATATTTCTTTCAACAAAAATAGTAATTAATTTTCTTCTCAGAATAATTCTAGTATGCTCACTACAAGGACTATAAATATACTTACTATAAATCATGAATGTTATAAAATAAGTGATTAATCACCGAATAATGGCCGAAAAGTAATTAAACAAATGAAAATTATGGATAATTAACGAAAACAAATAAAATTTTGAATTCAGTAATGTTATAAATAAATATAAATATATACAAGTGGACAAAATTTACGTATCAAAAGATGTATACTTGGTATATAAATGGATTAAAAGTCGCAAATTGAAAGAATAATTATAACTAATTAATTGAATAAGTTAATAGTAATAAATCGAATTATATAAAAAAAATTTTATTTATAATTGTGTTTAATTTTTTTTTATCTACTATTTATTTTACAAAAGTTATTACACTTCAACTTATTATTTATAGATTAATTATGTACATTTTATTAACAAGAAAAGAAAATTATTAACTCCAAATAGTTAAAATATTTTTAAAGTAGGAGTGAAATATGTAATTCACCTTTTTAAGTTCACATTTGTTTTAACTATGTCAAATCATAGTTTTATCAATTTATGAAGAAAAACGGGTGAGATTTAAGTCCAGATTTTTAGCTCAATACAAAAATTATTTGTTACTAAAAATTAAATAGTATTTCTATAAATATGATACAAAATTACATCCAAATTTACATATTTTTTCAGTATCGTTAATTTAAAAAATAATTTTATTTAGTAAAATCGTTTTATTTAGAATAAAAACGTTACTAAATTCTAAAGGGTAAAAATTATCTGTTGAATATTTTTATAAAATACTTTGAGTCTTTTTATTGACTTTTAATCAAAATTTAAATGAAAAATTTTAGAAATAAATATTATAATAAATTTTCTAATTTATCGGATCATAATTATTTTACTATAAAATTTTAAGAAAATAAAAATTACTTTTTCTTAAAATTTTTTTTATTTGAAAAATTTCATCTGGGTTCTTGACGTCGTTTTAGATTTTTGAAAAATTTATTATGATTATTATTATTATTAATTTTACTACTACCACTATCGATTTGGTTTACATTATTACTGGTGTTGTGACTCTTATCATCATTATGACTTCTATCTTTTGTATCTGTATTATCATAGTTGTCATTATTACTAGTCATCTCAGTAGAAAATAATGTTTTAAATAACGATCCAGTATTGACAGCAGGAGGCTTAACTTTTAAAGGATTTTTGAATGTTCTTTCGAATCTTGTTTTTCCCACAAATATATCAAGCAACCCACGACGGTAATAATAACTACCTCCATCCATCAGCGATGCAGTTCTTCGTAAATTGCTGGATAATGACAATGTTTCGGTAACAGATACATTTTTACTTACCATTAACGATGTTTCTAATGGGTTACATATATAAAGCCCTGCATGGTTAGAGTGTGGTTTATTAATACTTTTCCCATCGCGTAACGATATGGCCAGCGATGCAAAGTCAAATTCCGAATAAAAGCAAAAGAAATCGAATAACAACTCTTCTAACGATAAAGATGAGCACGTGGATGAAGGCCATTTTTTTATATCACGTAAAAATGTACAGTCCACTGTAGTATCTGCAATCCGCACGTCTGATTTTCCTAAAAAATAATAGAATATTATTTTTTTAATTTTCTCGGAGCCATTTATTTAAGGGCGACATAGCCACTATGAAATTAAAAAAAAAAAATTTTTTTTTATTAAGGAAGAACACCACTGTGACAATCGAAAAAAAAAAGGAGATTTTCGGGAATTTTTTTGACAGGGAAAATAAAGGAAATTGGGGATCGGATTTTTTTTATTTTATTGAGGGTACATTAAAGATTATTACACTAAATTTTTATTAAAAAATATTTAATTATTAAAAAGTTATTAACAATCTTTTAGAGTACTAGAAAAAATTTTCCGTTCCATGGTCGGTTCGATAACTCAAAAGCGGATCATTTGAAAATAAAAATCCAAATTGATTTTTAATCAGTAAGGATGTAGTTATCGTCGTACGTATGGAATTTTGAAAATTTTCATTTTAAAAAAAATGACGACTGATTGAAAATTTTCTTACTATTCTTACTGTTTTTTTTTATTTTAACCCGCCTAAAAAAATCTTCAAAATAAAAATTTTTTTATTTTACACGCGCGGCACTTCGACGAAAACGCGTTTTTCTCGAAACTACTTTTTTCGAACTGGTTCCATCTGTAATTTCCATAAATATGAACCGATATGCAACTTTTGTTATTTTCTGTATTCAGTAGCTATAGTTGCACGTAAGGAATTTTGAAAATTTTGATTTTTAAGATTTTTTAGGGCTGTTTGAATCCAAAAAAATGAGAAAAAAACTTTTGATGAACGAAAAAATTTTTAATATGTCGCTATTTTTTTTAAATCAAAATTTTCAAAATCCCGTATGTACAACGATAACCACATGCATCCAGATTACAAGGATGTTTCATTTTTTTGTTTTAGACAATCCGTTTTTGAGTAAGAGATCACACCGTGGTGGGGGAAATTTTTTGGGTGCTCCACAAAAATGCTAATAACTTTGTAACAACATGATACTTTTTAATAAAAATTTAGGAGAATAATCTTTAATGTATACTTTATAAAGCAAAAAACCCGATCCCCAAATTCCTTTATTATCCAAGTCAAAAAAATTCCCGAAGTGACTATTTCTCTTAAGTGAGATAGAATACTTACTTGCATGTCTGTAAAGATAATCAATGGACGGCAGAATTCTTTTTTGTTGTAAATAAAATAATACGAGTAATGTGAGTGAAAAATTAGTGATCCATGGTCCAGGTGATTTACTATTAGTCAAGCCGACAAATAAAGCCCACAGTCTAACAGTATAAACCAGAGGCCTAACTTTATCATTGAATTCACCAAATAAATACAGTAATTCCGACATGTAAATAGCTGTCGAATTGGTGATGCTTAGGTCACATTCCATGCCGGTATAAACATGATCAAAAGAGACAATTGGAACACGCGCTTTGAGTATGCTTGCCACTCTTGAGACGCCTGGAATAGCAATACGCATTAATCCAGATATTGAATCTAATAAACGTATCATTGGTTCCCGGTGATCGTATTTTGCTTCCTTTGTGTGAAACACCACCCGACTTGTTGGTGATCCCGTTTTTATTCTTAAATTAATTGCTAAATCGAGATCCGCGTCACTTTTACCAAACCCATTAACAGATGAACCAAATGGTAAAACTGCTGAATTCGGAAATAAACCGGATAAACTTGACTCTATTTGATTAGCTACTAGAAAACGTAATCGTACATCAATATCCTGTAATTTGATATTCTCATAAATTAACATCATTTGTTCAGACACTGATCTATCTGTACTTATAAGTTTTTTTATAAATTCATTTGTAATAGCTTTGTTTGGATTATGAGTAGGGGTTGTTAGCGGCGGTATCGTATTATTTTTTTCGATTTTTGGTAATGAACTCAATTTTTGCCGCTGCTCATCGCGAAAATATAAAATTTGTGAACGAGCTGGCATGACGTCATTAATGTCCAAGTGTGTTGCATCTTCCATGAACGATTGAAACGATGATAAATGTTGAAATTCAATTAAGAAAAAATTCTGAAATAAATAATTATTTATTATTAATACTATTTAGTTGTTTGATGCAGATGATAGGTCGATTAATCTTTACTTTGTGTAGGGTTAAAATGTTTGTTTTCTTTAATAGATTAATGGGCGTTTTAATACTCCTTGTAAAAAATTTGCTGAATTTTGCAGGTGATTCGCTGAATATCATGTGGAAGTCATTTTTGACACAAATATAAATTCCAAATGAATTCCAGACGAATTCCTGATGATTATACGAAGATAGTAAAGAAATATGATTCTACCCGGGCAGAAAAAATTCTGATTTAAAATAAATTTAAAATTGAAATTCATATTTTCACACAAATATGAATTAGTTTTGAGATCAATTCAAATTTAAAATTTTGATTCTGCTTCAGAATATTACTAAAGACTTAAGAATATTTTATATATAAAATTTATTCTAAATATTCTTAAGTTATGGTTATAAAATTTAAATAAATTTTTTTCTGTGATTAGAACGACAACTGTGTTGTAAATTGTGAGAACAGTGGCTTTTATGCAATAATAAGACCAGGTCAATCAATCCGTTTTATATTTCCGTATTGTGAAATCAAAAATTTAATGAATTTGTGTGTTGAATCATCAACAACAGCAGAAATTAATCATTTAATCACTGTTTGTTTTGTCATAAGAAATGATACTGAGGAACTTGGAACATTTTTTGTAATAAGACCTGTAAATACGTCTGAAATTGAATGATGTTCTAGTAAAATTTTTCATACAATCTATCACTAGAACTATAATTCTAAACTGTCATTATGTATTTATCAGGAATGCATCCAGAATTCATATTTGTGTCAAAATATGATTTCCCCATGATATTCAGCGGATCACCTGCGGAATTCCGCAACTTCTTTGCACGGGACCCTAATTAGGTAATAATTATTTGTTTCTTTATCACGCAATTTTAAGAAATAAACATTATTTTATTGAATTTTAATCCGACTTTCTAATAAATACAATTATTGTTTACGTGCTTTTTATTTGTAGGCCTCAAAAAATAATTCCTTTGTTTGAGACTTCAGAATTATAAATATTACTGTTAGACCTAGAGTTAATTATAAATGTTAAATATGAAAATTAATCTGGCATATATTTAATAATTTAAAAAATTTTATAACAAATAAATTGTATGGCAAAAAAATTGACATGTAGAAATTTAAAAAAATAAAAAATGCAATTTTTTTACAATAATTTTTTTGATAAATAAAATTAAAAAATTGTTATGACTGCTAACTTTATTGTCATATATCATATTTTAATTCACAGCTCTTCGTTCTCTTTAAATTAATTTTAAAAATCATAAATAAAAAAAAATTCAACTAGCGAATTATCAAAAGCCAAAAAAAAATGTAGTAACCATAACTTTACAAAATAGTTGAAATTTTCGGGCCTACCTCAACCATAACAAATATATAATGTTTTTAATTTTTCATTTGATTCAAAAACATTATAATGAAGTTAACCGATATTTAAAAATTTTTATTGAAAAAATTTCAATTAAACAATTAAAAAAAAAATTGTCATATGTAAAAACTTGAAAAACTATAAGTGTAATTTTTTTAAATATATTTTTAGTTGTAATTTAATTAATAAAGAAAAATTAAAAATTTTTAGACGTCTGCTAACTTCAGTGTCATTCAAAAACAAATAAAATTCATCGACTGCTGATGATACTTCTGCCGTTATCAATTACTTTTTTCAACTCCTAGTTTTTACATTATAAATACTCACTGGTTTCTTGTCTACATCATTCAGCGAATAATGTCGTATGTAATGAATTGGTCCAAAAGTTTGACAATATGAATATAAATCTTCATAAGAATCTACAGATTTAACTTGAATAATAACTGATTTTTTGGCTTCCCACTTGCGTTGTAATAAAAACTTGTCAAAAAGTCCAAATGATTCAACGTCTTGTGCCCCGTGATTATTTCTTCTTTCATCTAAAAAAAAACAATCGCAACATAAAACTTCAAAAATTTATATTGAAAAAATATTTACCTTGAGAATTTTCGGCGTCATTTTTTTGGTTATAGTCAGCAGTCAGCGTCCCGAAATTCTGTGAAGTGGTTAAATTACTTTCTGTCACAACAAGTTTGCGCGTAATCACAGTTTGTTTAGATGAATTGATCAGTAATTTTTTGTGATATTTATTTATAAATGATAAAAACGATTTATTAGATGATGCACGTATGAACAGTGCCATTTTTTATTTTTATTTTGACCCACGTGCGTTTACTATAGCATATATACAGAACTACACTATTATTATTTTAAAGAATCTTTACTTATCGACTGATGAACATTTTCGCTTCTAGCTTATCAGTAATAAATGAAATTATAAATTTTTTTTCTTTTTCATCATTAGCGATTCAAAGATTTGCATTTGAATTTATGTAATTCATTGATCGGAAAATTTCAATGAAATTAAATACTAAAACATGTTTGTTTTTTTAGTAACTAGTTTTAAATTACAGTGAAAATTTTTTTAAGAGGCACAGCTAGAGTGACAGCCTAAAAAAAAGCGATTATTGGGAATTAAAAAAAAAAAACACTACTGTATCAATTGTTTTACAATCTTATTTTATTTATTTATATAATACTGAAGTTAGCGGTCAGCTGTCAATTTAAAAAATTTTTTTAACAAATTAATTACAATAAAAAAATGCTTCTAAAAATTTTCACTTGTAATTTTTATTAATTTTCACATGTGAAACTTTTTAATTTGCATGAAAAATATACAAAAATATGTGGCACAAACTATTCGTAACGTGATTGGTCAAATATATCACAAGCATGAAAATATATATAAAAAATTCCATACCAATATTCACACGCGCGCTTGCGCGCGCAACGTATACTAGTAATAATTTAATTGCTATAAAATTCAAAAAAAAATTTAAAATCTGTCAACCTCAGTGTTATTATATTTATACATCTTTTGAGAATACACAGTAAAATTTTTAAAGAAAAAAATTTAACATTTTTGGAGTTGCATGCGATCTTCGACGGTGCTAAAAAAAAGGTCCTCTACTGCTGGAGTAATTCCGGCCTTGTCCGTGGATAAAACGTAAAAAAAAAATTTTCGTTAAATTAGAAGATATTGTCCGTACCAAGACACACGGTCGAAAAAAAAGATATCAAAAATTGACAAAATAGCGGCGTTTTTAAAAAAAAAAAAGCTGAATTTTAACCAAAATTTTGGTTGTTTTTGGCCTGCCAAAATTCGATTTTCGATCAGATCAAAAAAATAGAGGGTCATCGTATGGAGAACTATATACAGAAAATGCAAAAAAAAATTTGGTAGTGATCGGATCAGTCTTCGAGTAATCACTCCAGCAAATTCGAAAAATGCTGTTTCGAGAAAAAAGTGTTTAAATATTTATAAAATGATATGAGGCTGAAGTTAGCAGACACTTGAAAATCTTTTAATTTTGCTTGAAAAATAAACTAGGCACCGAAAATTATTTATAAAAATCTCATTTACAATTTTTCAGAGCTTCTAAAGATGAAATTTTTTAATCAAATTTTCTTGCTATAATTTGTTTGTTAAAAAAATTCTGGAAATAATCAGATGTCTCTCAATTTCAGTATCATAAAATAATCCTGTTCTAACTGCCGAGCGGCTACTCTTCGAATGGCTGTAACTCAAAAACTATTTGAGATATCGATTTAAAATTTTAGTATATTATTTTTAAAGGTATAACTTATCGAAATATGAAAAAAAATCCATTTTTTTTTAATTTCACACTAGTTGTGCCCCTTAAACTGTTCGATTTTATAATTACAAAATATTTGTTTGTAGTGAAAGAAGAAATTTCAATTATCATTTTAGAATTCAATGAAAAAAAACAAAAAAACTTAAATATTAATTTAAATCAGAAATTTTTCTGTTTTGAATGCGAGCTACTTAATATTTGAAAATTTAATTTAAATAAAAAATTCATCTGGAAATAATGCATCCAGCGCGCAATAATTTAGTGTAGTTGTCGTAGTTAAGGCATACCGTCAGAAAATTCTGAATATTTGTATACTTATGAGGGAAATAATGATACAATAACCTTCATCATTTTAATTCGATTGACCAGCTGTAACCCGAGATGAATTCAATTAAAAATTCAATATTTAACATCAATTGCATGCACTCTCTGCAGTTCTGTACCAGTTTCTTAGTTATAAAAAAAAAAACTAACTGTCAGAAACTTTCAAAAAACTGACAGTCTTTTAATGTATTTGTGGGAGTTTAAAAAAATAATAAAAAAAAATTCTTGACTGCCTAATTATTCATAAATAGCGGATTGAAATTCAAAAGTTTATGAAAAAGTAGAAATCTATGCACAGAAATACTGTATGGGTTACGTCTCCATGGTTACAGTCTTGCGTAAAAATTATGGATTACTTAGCTACATACAAGCTCATATCTTTTGCGGTGTGTATAATCTCTAATTTTTTGACAGTATTGTACCACGACAACTACCTTAAGAACGTAATTTTCTTCGGCTCAAATTAAAGCTGAAAAGTAAAAATGAATCAATTGCATCAATACAATTTTTATATTTTATGATAGTAATAATAATAATAATAATAATAATAATAATTCGTAATAAAAAAAATTTTTAAATGTTAAAATCTATTTGTTATATCAACCCGAAAAAATTGCATTTAATGGCGCAAGAAATAGCCTTCAGATGTATTTTCAAAAAGACAATTTTTCCGAAATACTTACACTAAATGATAAAATTTCAATTACAAAAAACTTTTCTCAGCAAGAAAGTTTACTGAGACAAAAATTTTGATTTCTCTAGCTAAGAAATAAAATTGTTAAAAATTTTCATCAAATTAGTTTTTTATTACAACATCGCTCATTTTTTTCAAAAGAAATTTTTTCTCGAAAATTTTTTTAACCTTAATCAATTTTTGCCCTTTAATAACTGCGTTGAATTCAGTAATAAAAATTTATTTGTTACATAATTTTCACTCGTCTTGAATTTTGCTAGAAAAAATAAAAAAAAAGGAATTTTAATTCGAAAAATTAAAATCGCTAGAATACTCTTTGTAAAATCTCGTCTTACAACGAATTTTTTATGATTGCAATACGATAGTTCAAATTTAATTTATAGCCTCTATAAAAAATCTTATAATGAAAAAATAATAAAAATCAAATTTTTATTGCAAAATAATAAGATGTAATAAAATATGTATGATATGAATAAGAAATAGATTAGCACACATTATTTTTTTTAAGCTATCGGATTTAGTTGCAATGGTCATTGTCAAGGTTATAATCGAGCAAGTTGTTACTCAATGATTGCATAATTGTGTAATTACTCAAGATGAATTCAATTATTGTTATTATTATCTTACATCAATGAGTATATACTTACACTCAGGGCAATTACCTAAGAAACAATGTTTAATACACGAATCTATTTTTACTAACAAACAAATTAAAAGTTACCGACACAGGCAACAATATTTTCCCTTATATAATCTTATCAAATTATTATAACAATAATAACAAAAATAGCATCTATTATCAAGTATAGCGTGACCGAATTCGTTGCATCTAATAAGTCTAAATACAATCAAACAAATTTAACTTAAGGTATTAATATCTTCTTTTTTTTTCATAAAATTTTTTGCAATCATCAATCAGTTTGTCACTTCAACAAATAATTATTTCGCTCAAATTATTTTGTTGTGAAATTTATCAGACAAAAAACCATCGCTTTTGTTAAAAAACTTAATTGCCAAAAAAATTATTAATTATTAAAATTTATTTTATAAAGATTTCTTTTTATTAAATTTAATGTTAAGTTTTTGATATTAAAAAAAATATAAGTATTTTTTTTTTCTTATTAAACACGGAAGTTGTGTAACTTGAACAAAAATATTACGTTACACACGAATTGAGTCAAAACAAAGAACTTTTGGATAAAATTATAGAATAATAATAAACTAATTACGGCATAATGGTAATAAAAAATAAAATATTTCTCACGTAACTTGGAATGACGCGGATGGAAAAAATCTAATAAATTCATTAGTGCACTGATTTTCCATACATTTTTTTTTTTGAAATATCTGATAAAAAAAAACGTATGAATATCAAAGTTTCATCATATTGACACATTACTTCCACCTCTAGAGTCTGACCTTCCGTCGTAGTCTTCTCTCTCTCTCTCTCTCTCTCTCTCCCTCTCTTTTCCTCTTTCGATAAAACTGAACATTAAACATCGCAGATTGTACACACATACCTGGTAGGCAAACCTACCAATTACCCTATGTAATTATTATGCAACAAACGTCAATGGTCTTATCAGTAAATCCAATTTGCATTGCGGTGATTATCTATCTAATCTGTACAATTAAAATCAATCGATAAATTAATCATAGGAACAATCCAGTATTTTCATCTCCATTACCATTATCGAGAAAAAAAATTATTAAATATTTATGTAATTTAGATATATGTTCAATTAATCGTAAGATTATGAGGACATTAAACATAATTTGTTTAAAAATATAATTTGGGTAAGTAAATAATCGTTTAATCGTTCGAGTTTTGTACGATAAAAGAGAAAAAATTAAAAAGATTTTAATGAAATACAATATAAATGTATGCAAGGACTATCGAATCAATGTTAATCTTAATTGAAGGATAAGCAGTATGGTAATAAACATTTACATTGATGACTCAAATGAATTTAGACGAGTTAAATGTCTCTAAGACATTGAACTTCCGGAGATTAATGTCCTTGATACAGATTTCTTAATACTTAAAAGGGGATTTATGTTTTATGTTTGCAAGTGGGTGATAGTTACCCTCGGGCGACAGACAATGTTCTTGAATTCTTGAATTGTTCCGCCTTCAGATCAATTACTTTTTTTTTTTTTTTTTTTTATTATTGTTTATTGTTTGTTTGTTGTTTTTTTACATTTATTTATCAACAAGTAAACAATGTTACTATTTAGATCCTGGATTGTGTTCGTTCCTTATTAATTATTTTACTTTTTTCAGTTTTAATTACCGAGATCTTTATTGCATAATGGTTTATAATCAGTTATTTTAATAAGAATTAATTTATTCTTTTGAATAACGAGTTTCAAGTTTTATGCATTTGTAAATGAGGTATTCCCTACCAAAAAAGACCAAAAGAGAATAAAAAATTACGGATCGATTGAAATAAAATTTTGTGTTTTTTCTCGTAGTTTTTATTTTTTTTTTTGGTTCTTCGTTGTTGACCTTTTCGAAAAAAATTATAATTTTCAGTAATTTTTTTTATTTTAGTTTTAAATTTTCACTGAAATTTTCAGCATAGAATAAGAATTTATTAAAACTAGTTTTTAGTGTTAAAATTTTGCTGTTGAAAGTTCCATCCATTTAACAATTTTTAGATGAAGGTAATTGATCCGATTGCAAAATAATCACCTTCGTATTTTTTAATTTCCAAAAATTAATTTTTATGTGTGGAAATAATATTATTGTTAAAATACTCATTAAAAATGATAGAAGAGTTCAAAATTTTAGTAAAAAATGTTTTTAATAAATTACAGTACACTCTTAGACTGAAAAAGTCAAAACTTATAAGTGAAAAATGATACTCGAAAAAGTTTTTAAGTATGATTTAATTTAATACTTTTCAACAATTTAAGCGTAGTAAAAAAGTGATAATAGTTTGCCAATAAAATTTGAAACATTTTTCTGTAAAAAGAATTACTAAGAATTATTTACAAGTAGGGTCAACTCTATTTTGGGCAATAACCAGGTATTTTTAATGATAAAAAATGTCGTGAAAGGAAAAAATAAATATTTCGATAGCTTTTTTGCCTTTAAAATTTGGAAAGAATTTTGGCTTTCATGTTTTTGGATTAAATTTCTATTTTATCTTTTTTTGATGTTTTCGATATTTTTTTTGAAACGTTCATAGAAAACGAATAATTTAAAAAAATTGATTAAAAAAAAAAAAAAAAATTTAACATGACCCAGCTTGTAAATAATTATCAAAAATTCAAATAATTCAACAAATGTTTATGTGTAGGCTCTGCGGAATAGAAGTGAAACTTTTGTTTATTACATCCCAATAAATTATTTATATTATAGAGATACAGATAATTCATTAGTTATTTTAACTCAAAGTTATAATTACAATTAATTAACTGTTCACTTTTTGTGTTAATAAAAAATTACAGTTATTTGGAAATGAGTATTTTTTTATTACAATGTTTCTTAAGATTTTGAAACTTTGAAAAATTAAGAACAAAATTTTAAAGATAAAGATTTTTATTTTGAAATAAAAAATTGTTTCAGCAAACTGAAAAATGCAAACGAGGATTTCAAAAGAAGACACGCACATGTGAAAATTCAATGCCACTATTTACACGCTATAGGAGAGATACAACGTGAAAGATGTCAGATATTCTTATTTTAGAAATTGTGTATAAATAAAACAACAGATCATTCTTTTTTTTCAAAAATTAAATTTCGAAAAATTCACTGACCGAAAAAAATTCTTTTTTTTTTGTCAAAAAAAATTATATTTACTCAAACATTAATTGTTTATACAAAATATTTGCATGAAGCTAAGTAGTAAGGAAATGTCACCTTAATTAACTTTTCTTTTAAATTACAAAAAATTTGCTAACTTGATCACAAATCATTATGTCAATCTATTCTAACAGTTACTTTGTTATGATTGATACAGAAAGGTCATCGTATTTCAAACTATAAGTAAAACAATAAATCATTTAATCTAATTTATTCCAAATAAGACAAGTAAGAAAAGTTTGTTTATTTATTTACCACATAATTTATGGTTGAAAAATAAACTTATTTTATTTTATTTAAACACATAAATTATGTCAAACGGAAAACATTGTCATTATCACGTATTTGAAATATTGAACAATCTTATGACAAAATATTAAACAAAAAAATTTTTCACAACTATTACTTCGGAATTTTTAACGATTAGCAATAATGACAATCGGTGTCTACTGCAACATGAATATAAGTATATAAATGCGAGTGTAGTCCGAATGCTCTCAGTACGAGTTGAAAAATTGCCGATAGTCAGTGGCTGGCTTTTATTAAGGATTATTAAAAAATCAACGTACATTCATAAGTTACTTTTATTTTTTAATTTATTTTAATAAATTAACTGATTGGACTTTTAAGTGATGGTTTTTATAATAAATGGTGATTTTTACTGTGATTTTTGAAATTTGTTTTTACAATGCTGTAAATTTCGATATTGAGTGATTTAATTCTATTTAAACATTATTTGATAGAAAGGTAAAATTTTTACAAATTTTTTTTTTCTCATTTTTAAAGCGATTGAAAAAATTAATATAAAAGATGTTGATTAATTAGGATAATTTTTAAATACGAGCGACTTATTTAGTGTAATAAAAAACTTATCCGTTTTTGCATAAGAGTATAATCTTACACAATGTGGTCAATTAAAGTTGGTGTGTAATAGTGAGATAATAATAAGAATTGTCATTATTGTTTCAACAATTCGTAAGTTAGTGTTCGTTAAATTGGCAAAACGATTTCATTGTTTAATAAGTCGTTAAAAAAGTTTGTTGCAAAATATTTAATCCTTCATGAGATAAATCGTTATTTATTTTAAATAGACCGAAAAAAACAGTCGTTTAAATATTTTTTCGGATCAAAGTTTCGTTGATCTTTAAAAAAGGATTTTTATAAAAATTTTTTGATATTGAAGTAATTTGGAAAAAATATTTTCTTTTTTTTTTTTTTTTTTTGTAAAACTATTTTGTTAAAATGATGCTCAATTTTTTTTTTTTTTTTTTTTGTAAAACTATTTTGTTAAAAAATTCTAAAAAATCTTCAATGACAATCAAATCTTAAACAATATCATTTTTAAAGAAATTTATATTTTTTTTTTATTTTCCCATAAAGTATTTTGCAAAAGAATTTTTTTTTTACTAAAAAATCACACTAATTAATTTATAAAACAGAATAACGAAGAAAAATTATTTACAAAAAAGTCACGTTTCAATTTTTATAACTACCTTATAAAAAAATCATCGCACAACAATTTCCAACCGATATTTTGTAAACTTCTTTACAATAAACCATTCGCATCGTTCATTGTACTACTAAAATGAATAATGTACAAAAATTTGGACAAGGTTGCTTGAAAAGACGAAATTGTTGCATACATACTCACACATTTCGTAAATTCAACTTTATCAGGCAAACTTCAACCAAAACAGACGTTATTAATTAAAAATTTTTTTACTAGTTTCCACTAACTTGTTTTCCTTTCATTCTGTAAGGATCGAAGGAAACAAATTACCATTAAATAACAAAAAACAAAAGGATTTATTATTTAATCAAAATATCTCAAGCATTTTGAGTCATTGATAATAGAGTCTTATCATTCAATTTAAACGGAATTACTCATCTTACACTTCTCTTAGTCTGTTATGCTTTCGTTCCATTCATAAATTAAATTATGCTATAAAATTTCTCGTGACTCATATTATTAATTTTCAGCATGTGATCAACATATTACATATTTTATTTAAACGTATTGTCAATAATAATTTTATGGAATAGGTGCAACTTGTTTATCATTTAGGAAAAAATTCAATATGCAGGATCAAGCGCGATACTGGTGGAAGTTACTCTATGTTGCTGATGCCAAAGGTGTAAGTGTTTTTTAACAATTCCAATTCATAATTCATGATAATAACAATAATTTATGATTCAATTTTAAAAATTTCAGATAATTGCCGGCTTGGCTGCGCACTCTGGTCAAATATCGGTCGGACTGTCGCAAGGATTCAGTGCGATATTAGTGCCAAAATTGTTGAAATCTAATTTTGCGGGCATCAATGAAGCATCATGGGTAGCTTCGTTAGGGGTTATTTCAAATCCATTGGGGGCATTTATTGCTGGGATAACTGCGGAGTGCATGGGAAGACGCTCGGCAATAGCATTGGCGACATTGCCTCATGTTACCGGTTGGTTACTTATCGCATTCGCGCATGACGTACCGACATTATACGCTGGAAGATTTATTGGCGGTATCGGTACTGGGATGGCTAATGCTCTGTATTTATACGTAACTGAGGTAGTGTAGAGAAAAATTTATTATTTTTTTCTTGATTGATAAGTAGTAACTCGCGGATGTTTATTGCTCACATTGAAAAAATATTTACCGCTATCGTTAGATTAAGCTAAACATTTTAATTGGTTGACGTAATTATGATTTACACAGAAAAAAAAAAAATTACTTTAAGTAAAAAATTTTGAAGATCTTCATCTTTTTGATTTGAGTAGAAAAATTCTTAAACCAAAAAATTTTTTTGGTTTAAGTAAATTTCATTTGATTTAAGAATTTTTCTCTTGATTCAAGTTAATTTGTTTTTTCAGTCAAAAAGTATAAATTGAATGAAAAAAATTTTTTTTGAATTAAAAAATTTTTTAATATGCCTTAATAAGTAAGTCGACTTCATGGTTTAGAAATGTATAATTGACAAAAATATTTTTTGATACAACCTTAATTATGGCTCCTAATTTAAATGTACTGAAAAATTTCCATTAAATTTTATTATGGATGTATTTTATATCGCTGGACTGTATGAAACTGTCGATAATTTTACTATGGAAATCCTAAAAAGTTAAATTCGACATTAAAATAAACCCGTATAAAAAAAAATCGTCTTAAAATTGTTGTTTGTTTAAGATATTAAACGTGAGACTAACCAAGACTATTTTAAGACTTTTTTAAGACACCAAAAAACAATTCCTAGAGCAGATTTTTGAAATTTGGTTCTCGAATTTGTTATGAAAATAAGACTATATCACAGCGATAGCTCCGAAAAATAATGATGGGGAGTCAAAATAATCTAAAAATCGTCTTTAAAAAATCTTAAAATAGTTTTAAAAAAATCTTAAAATAGTCTTAAAAAAGTTTTAAAAAAATTTTTCGTAACTATTTTAAGATGAGCTAACAGCGACAGGGTAAAAATTAATTTTCATAACAAATTCGAGAACCAAATTTCAAAAATCTCCTCTCGGAATTTTTTTTTTCGGCGTCTTAAAAAAATCTTAAAATAGTCTTGGTTTGTGTCACGTTTAAGATCTTAAACAAACGACAATTTTAAGATAATTTTAAGACGATTTTTTTTACACTGAAAGTGATATAATAAAGTTATTTGCATATAAATTAAAAATTAATATAATTTTTACAGTGATACCATAAGAGCTTTAAAAAATCAATGGATAGTTTTGATCGTTAATGACTGAAGATTCAAATCAGTCTTTACCGAGAAAAAAATATTTTTGATCTACGTACATCTACGTAGATCAATGGAGATAAGAAAAATGCGATCTACATGAACGTAGAGGTAAAAAAATATGAAGAGATCACAATTGTAATGTCCGTATAACTACTTAGATCTAAGTTGATATGCGGAGATCTTGTTATTGATACTAGCAACCTGCAGTCACTATGAGACTGCCGAGATTTACGGATTATAAATAAAAAAATGTTGGCTTAATGATTTTTTGATATTTTTACTCACACTATAATAGACTGGGTACTTTTGAAATAAATTTGAAAAACAATAGTGCTATGACAGTATCAATTACGAATAATTTAATGAAAAATATGTGAAAAAATTTGTAGAACCATCGAATTATTTAAAATTACTTCAAAAACAACATAAAAAGTTGACTATGACTGTAGAATGTATAAAACCTTGAAAAGATGAAAATTCTTGTCAGACCTTTTCGATGATACCAAATTTAAATAAAAAAATTCCTTTCGAAATGATAATATGCTAGTCAGAAAATTTTCTTCATTTTCTCAAATATTTAAATTACAAATGTCTATCACTGAAAAAATTTCAAAATCCATTTTCAATAAAGAAATATCCGTTACAGAATTTTTAACGTCAAGTTAAGAAAATCGAAGACTTTCAAAAATCGGGAAGTTATGCTTAGTCTCTTAACTATATAAATTAATTTTTGACATACGACTTCATCCATATGGACAAAACAAAATAAATAAATAAACAAATTACGTTTATCTGTTTCATATTCTGAAAAGCATGTGAAACATTAAAACAGCACAAGTTCAGGTCAAGAACTTTTCGATAATACGAAATTTAATTTCAAAAAATGATGTTATCATATAAATACGCCGAAGACAAAATTTTCCTTATTTTCTTGACGAAGACTGAAGATATTTTGGAGCAAGAAGAAATATTCTTGGCTTAAAAAAATTTAACTTCGTTCAAAAAATTTTAACTTCATTCAAGAAATTTTCAGTCTTTCTTAAGATTTTCTTGATTTAAGAAAATTTACGCTTGACTCAAGACTTTTATTCTTTCTGTGTAGAGATAACCTTTGAATATTTGTAGATCTAAATAAATATAATTGTGATATCATTATATTTTCTTATATCTACGTAAATGTAGCCCGCTATTTTTTTTATCTTCACTGATTTACGTAGATCAAAGATATTTCTTCCCAGGTATTTTACATAAAATATTTACATATTTTATTAAACCATATTTTGTATGTTTTAAAAAGTGTTTTTCGAGATATGATAGAAAAATAAATTTATGAACAAGTCCATAAAATATCGGTACTTATTATAATAAATGAATAAAAAAAACGTACAAGATAAATAAAAATCAATATTTTCAGTCTTGTTGGTGGAAACTTTAGTTGAATTATAATTTAATTTATGAATAATTTGCATTTCAAAGTTTATATAATTAATTGGTATGATAAAAAGCAATAATTATATATTTTTTAAAACGTGACACTGTTTATTTGATAGACTTGTTAAATAATTGTAGTAAAAAATGAAAGTGAAATCAGAATTTTAATATGATATCACTTAAGCTACTTGGGGACTTGAGAACAAGACCGCTTCGAGAGAATCCGTATAGGAACACACATGATTACTCTTCTCTTATTAGATTTCTCTTAAAGCCATCTTTTGACGTAAATTATTAAAATTTTATTGCGTAATTCAAACAAATAATTTGACTATAACTCTGCCAGATTCGCGAATTCAATTGATATTTTAATAAGTATATTAAGTATATTCTTGAAAAAATTTAATAATTATGCAGATAACATCATAATGATTCATAACGCAACTTTAAGAAAGTTTTGCCTTTCGGATTCACCAAAAATCCCAGGTTCATTGGTATTATTATATTTGTGCATGTATACAAACATATCTGACCTTAAAAATTTATAATTGTATGTAACTATATACAAATATATATGAAGACGTGTGATATTTAATTGTAAAAACCCGAAACATTTTAAACTTCCCCCTATAGAAATCAATGATTTTCAAAAAAATAAAAAATTGGTTTGACCTCGGTTTTCGAAAATCGAGTTTTCATTAAATCTCCATAATTTCAGGTCATAGGCGGCTGTTCTTACTATTTTTACGAGAATGTCACTGCGTGTATGTGTAAACTAACAACGTTTGAATGGTGTGATCGATCAAAACGAGACATACGGCGTTCAAAAAAGTTACATTGACATTAAATTTCATGCTCTGAAAAAAAAAAAATTAACCTGAATCAAGTGAAAAATTCTTGAACAAAGAAATTAATTTTGAAATTTTTTTACTTAAATCAAGAAGATGAAGTTTTTCAAAATCCTCTACTTGATTCAAGTAAATTTTTTTCTGTGTGAGAATTTAAATTAGTTCGGTAAAATTACCAAACAAATTTTTTTTGACATAAATTTCAAACTAGGGTATCGATCGATTCTGAAATACAATCAGCTCTTAATTTGAAAAAAAAAAAAAAAAAAAAAAAAAAAAAAAAAAAAACAATTTCGAATTTTGCAAGCCACATGAAAATCGGTTAATTCGTGCGAGAGATATTGTTGTCGAAAAAAGTGTTATTTTTCGCATAACTTCAGAATTTCTCGCCGGATCATATTGCAGATAATGAGTAACCTCTTCGTGCTGAACAAATTGCGTTTAATGCCGCAAATCATGTCAAAATTGGTGAATTCGCTCGAGGATTTCGTTGTCGAAAAAATTCATAAGTATCACATTGACATATGTTTTAGTAGTATTATTACATTGACTTAGTATTTTTCCTGTACTTTTCATAATATAGATTTATTTTGTAGTAATATCATACAAGTATAATAATTTTGCAATACGCTCAGAAAAAAAATTGACTACTGAATATCAAGAATTACATAGAACGATGAAATTGTTTTTGAATAAAGTAAACATTTTTTTAACCAAGAAATTTTTTTCTTTGTTCAAAATAATTAAAATTTTCGTAAACTTTTTCTTGAAAAATAAACATTTATACTTCATCCAAAAATTATTTTCTTTCTATGACCCGGACTCAGAATCGAACCCATATCACTTCAGTTTCTTGCTAGGAATATCTAAGCACACTCATAACTTTTAACTAATAATATCTTTATGTACTTTTAAAGTATATTTTAAAGTTAATTTTACTAAACTTAATATGAAGCTATGAAAAGTTGAAAAATTAGTCTTCTTCATGATGAAATAATTTTTAGTTTACGCATAGCTGCGCAAAAAAATTTTTGCCATTCGATAGGATAAAATTTTTTCTCTGATCAAAAACTCGATTTACATCTGTAACAATGAAACTAATAACTTTCTGTTAATAAAAAAATATTTATGTAAAAAGAAATACCTCTATAAACATCATTTTCATATAAAATTAAATTACAGGCAGCTGCTCCACACCAAAGAGCTTGGTTAGCGTCAGCGGGCCCAATTCTGGTATCCTTCGGAGTCTTAGGAATTTATGCGCTCGGTGCTTTGACAACTTGGCACAGTAGTGCTGCGATAAGTATAATTCCAGCAATAATTTCGCTAGCTCTCACTAGAGTAATACCTGAGTCACCAGCATGGTTAGTCCGCAAAAATCGGCTGAATGAGGCCAAACAAGCATTACTGTGGCTTCGAGGCCCTGGATTGGATTGCGAAGACGAATACAAGCAACTATGCACATCAAGTATTAAACAGTCGGAGAAAAAGTCTGAAAATTTATCAAAAGTGATCAAAACAATATGGAAACCATTCATAATCTTGTTTTTATTCTTCGCGCTTCAACAGATGTGCGGTATTTACGTTATTTTGTTTTACGCAGTAAATTTTTTAAAAGACATCGGCACAGATATTGACGAATACGTCGCTAGTGTTGGGATAAGTATAATACGACTTGCGGCAGCTATTTTGGGAGCAGGCTTGGCCAACCATTTTGGCAGGAAAAGCCTCGCATGCACCAGTGGATTGGGCATGGCTTTGTCATCTGGTGGAATCGCACTTGCAATAAAGTATCAAGGGATACCTAAATGGGTGCCATTGATATGTATTGCACTCCACGTTGCATTTTCAATGATAGGCTACCTCACTTTACCTTGGGTGATGACATCCGAATTATATCCCCTGCAATATCGCAGCACTGCTGGTGGCTTAACGACAGCGATTGCACAAGTTATGACATTTGCTGCTATAAAATTCTATCCGCATATGAATAGCTTGATCGGATTTGAAGCAACTTTGTATATATTCACAGTAGCGGCTTTGGTTGGTGCATTGTTTGCCAGTTTCATTTTGCCTGAAACTAAAGGCAAAAGTTTGGAAGAAATTGGCAAAGGATTTTCATCATCAAATCTGCAAAGTAGTGTTAATAGTGGTATTATTGTTTCTGATAGATTTTCAACGATACCTGATGATAAGTATGTGATCTATCCAAATGATATTGTTGTGCCTAAAGAGTACAATAACTTGGGAATGGATTTGAGTGATGAAAAAGACGTTGTATTGAGTTCTAATGCTGTAGGAAGCAATTCCGATACTAGGGATGTTGGAGCATTCAAAATTTCTACTTTAGAACATGGTTTTATTTGAATATTGCATGTGTGGAGAGGAAAATCGACATGGATAGTCTATTCATAATCATGATTTGTTCATACAGTAGAAAATTTATTAAGAATGACCATTCTGAACTGTTTTTAGGTATTTATTTGATATTCTTTAGTTTACACATAAACACTTTCATGCGGTTTAGAGATTCGTACTCTAGATATCAGTTTTTAAGACAGCAAAGAATCATTAGATACTCATGAGTCAATATTGACACATAATTATCCATGCCGATTTCTCTCTAGGTAGTTGTTGCCGATAATCATTTTGAAATGATAATAACAAGACTTATAGCTAGGTTGTTTTTTAAATGAATTTTTATATTATTATACAGTAATATTTTTATAAATTGTGTGATTAATCAAATTTACGTATTCTGCCAGAAAGATTGATTTTGGTTCGATATAGTTTGTTCGAATGGTTTGTGAAATTAACTGGGGATTAAATGGCTTGAAGAAACGCTTTTGCGCACCTGATAATGCAAAGCATTTGAGGTAGTGTTCTACTCTCAACTTGGTAAGGTCAAGCGATCTTACAGACATTACACTGAAAGAAAAGTGAATAGTTAGCTGAATTATAAGTATAAAAATGTAGTTTTCTGAACTTTTTTTTGTGTAGTTACTCAAATTATGCATAAGTTAAAGTAACTTTATATAAATAATTATATAAACTATATTTTAATTAATATTTTCATATTATCGTGTTAATTAACAAATTATTAGGTGACTGAAAGGTAGTTATAGACAATGTCTCAAATAGCTTCACTGGAAGAGCCCATGAGGCGCAAACAAAAGATTCAGGTTCGACTCCCGATCCAGGCTTTCCGAATTATTTTTTGGGTTACCAAGAAATTCCCACTGAGTGGTCCCTCCTTTCCTTTTATCCATTCTTCTATCTTTTCCCGAAATTTGTCATCATCAACTCTCGAAGGATAATCGAGTTACAGTAGCTTAAAATGTAGAGATAGACATGCTAAGTTCAAGTGAACCAATATGACTATTATGCCCATATTTAACTAAAAATATTTTGAGTAACTATGATTTTGGGGTACAGTATAATGAATAATTTTAAGTATAAGAACTTCAATTAAACAGTGGTGATACTTACTAACTAGGTTTTCCTAGTTTAGAGAACCATATTTTTCTCTCAGTGTAAATGTTTTCATGGTTTTGTTTTTTTTTCTTCCTAAAATAGTACAATTTAGTTGTAGAGAATATCGGACGTACTCACTATCACATTAATCGTGTCCACTGCTAGTTGAAATAAGGTAAAAAATATTATTTTAAAAAAATATTCTACTCTCAATAAATTACGATAATTAGTCACAATAAATACACAAATTGAACACACACTTAAAAATTGGATTAATATTTACGACTTATCTGTTTTTTTTTTTTTTTTTTTTTTTTTTTTTTTTTAATTATATTAATGCAGTTTCTTAAAATAAAATTTTTCTTTTAAAGATTTAAAACAGTTATTATGAAATATATTTTTATTTATACAAATTAAAAATTTTTAATAAAGTTCAGGGCGCAATTACGAAGCGCTTTCGAATATTCGTTATAGCTTTACTAATATTTAGAATTTCGGTCTAAAATTTTTACATTGTATTGAAAATATATATTTTCTCTAATATAAAATTGATGATTGAACTAAAGCTAGTTTCTATCAAAAATCTCAAAATAATGGTTACTGATTCCTTATTGGTTAGGATTAAAGCGCGCGCGTATGCGCGCAATTTGAATTCCTAGTAAACATATATTTTATATAAAACTTGTAAAGAATAAACAGCCATATGAATGACTTACAATTGATATTGCAACGAATCTACAGATCAGTATTAATTATATATAATGATTATAATTGTATATAAAATGTATAGTGTAAGTGTTTAGTTATTATTTTCAATCATTGTATCAATGATGAATTATGATTGTTATGATTATTAGTTATTATTATCGTTATTATTATTAATTATAACACATGTATTTATAATACAACGAGTATCTCTTTTGTACGTATTATATGCTAATAAAATATGATATATTATTATTGTAATCAAATAAAATCTGAAATTGAGTATGTAAAGATAAATGATTTACATTACTGATCCCCTTTATAGTAGTAATATAATATAAAAATAAAAATATAGGTATGGTTCTACTTATTTTTAATTGTAATGATAGCCATTTACCGCGAACCGAAGGATTTGATTTATTGTAACATATGTGTTCTGATTAACCGCGACCTAGATGTAAGATTAACTAGATGTGACTCATAATATACCTCAACGTACCATCATCATCATTATCCAATTAATATAATTAAAACTTATGGATTTTTAACATATAGTATTATTATTATTATAAGATAAAATACTGTTGAACTTAAAAGGACTATTCTATAGGACTTTGCTCCAGTTACTAGAACATGAAAATTAATTATACTGGATTTTATAAGGTGAAGAAATAATTATTGATTTTATTGATAAATATTTGTAGCTAAAAAGAATATAAAGAAACGAATTATTTATTTAGATATTACAAAATATATTTGTTCTATAGCATAGTGTTGTAATGTACTCATTTTGGTAGTTAGTAAACATTCGATCCATTTAATGAAACCCAGATACTTATAAAATGTCCTGGAAGGTTTCTTAGCTTAGAAGAGTCTAGATTTTTTAGTACTTTTAAAATATTTTGGATTATTCGAGTACGTTAAAAATCGTATAAGATAATTTCATAATCTACATGAAAGAATATATTTATTAATTATTTTTTGAAGACAAAAATATAGCATTGCTAGTGTTAGTGGATTATAGTTGTATATTTACATTTTTAAATGAATCCAATGATAGATCAACGAAGTGTCCCGTGATGAAAACGACAGGTCGAGATGTTTTGCACATTATTATTAACATTGATTTCATTATAGTAGTTCTTGAAGAATGCCAATCACTATTGTAAATTTCATTACGGAGGTTTTCAAACTGCAATTAAAATGTGATTATCAATTATTAATTACATTTCTTTATTAATTAACTTTGATTTTGGTTGCTCTATTTATTTCTTATAATTAAACGAGATGAAATATCGTGATTCCGAAGAAATAATCTTGATTCCAAAAACTTTTTTCTAAAAAACTTCATCTTGTTTTGGATCTTATTATCGTGGTTAAAATAACCAAAATCTCGATATATACAAGCATAATAGTATATTACACCCCTAGGGAAGAAAAGTAAGAAATGTCTCAGATCGCATGCAATTGTTGGCCGAGGCGAAGCCGAGGTCAACAAACATGTGATCTGAGGCTTTCTTATTTACTTCCCGAGGAGTGTATACTATTTTTTTCCCCGACGAAGGCGTAAAGCGGAAACTTCGTTTGGCGCAGCGGGGCTAAAGTTGACGCTTTACGCCCGGAGGGGAAAAAAAACGATTTTTTTGAAATAAAAAAAAAAACGGGATAACTGAAAAATATATCGTGGTAACAAATGAGTATCGCTATTGCAACAAATCCATTAGTTGGATTAACAAAATGTTTCAAGTTGTACGAACAAATCAGTTTGTTAAATCACAAAATCAATTTGTTGCTCTAAAAAAATCATTTTGTTGCTACACGGAAAAAGGAAAAATGGAAAAATTACATCATATAATGTAAATGTGGCCCGTCGTAAAGAAAACTCGAAAAATTGAAGTTTCAGATTGTAATTATTTCATTAAAATGTAAATATTATATTCTACAATGTAATTCTTATAAGATCTGTAACAATTACAATCTGAAACTGTAATTTTTCCAGTTTTCTTTACGACGGGCCACGTTTACATCATATAATGTAATTTTTCCATTTTTCTTTTTTTCTGTGTATCACAAAATAACATTATTGCTGCAACAAAATGATTTTATTGCTGTTGCAAAGTGATTTTGTTGCAATAACAAAACTAATTCATTGTTTTTCAAATGTATTCTTATAAAATTTACTGTAAAAAATTTATTCGTTATTCCAACAAATCCTCATTGTTATTCTTACAAATTTTCTTTTTTACTTCAACAAATTGTCTTCAATTGAATCAACTAAAGATTTTGCTATAGTAATAAAACTGTTTTGTTGTCATAACATATCAATAACTTGTTACAAACGAAATTTTGTTATTTTAACATATGATTTGTTATCCCTATGTTAACAAATTCATTTGTTACCACAACATATGTTCAAGATATATATCTTTGGTCATTTTAACAAAATTTTATTCTGCGTGTACAATCGAATTTTTTACCCAAGAGCAATTCTCGAAAACTATGTATATCACTAATTTTATTTTTTTCTAACGATCTTATATTCTCGGTTCAAGAATTAGTTTTTTCATTTGAAACACTTATTTATTTATTTATTCATTTACTAAACGAACGGCAATCAACAACATACATCATAGAAAAGTAGGCAATATAAAATTAGGAATGTCTGCCGTCTATTCTTTGATTCACTCCTCTTGACCGGTTTAATTGCCAAGTCACAAAAGCCGTTGTAACTCCGAAAATAATTCTAATTTTCTAATTACAACTTCACAGGAACAAATATCAATTTTAATCTGGTTTCACATGCAAAAACATTTTTTTTATTTACAATAACAAATTATTCTAATTGCGAAGTCTTATTCATACATATATTATAAAGCTCTATAACAGCGTTTTATAGCTCACACATACCATGGAACACGCACAGAGAATATATAAGAATCAAATAATATTTTAGAAAATGTTTTCTTGAAATACGTCTACTACGTATACTTATATTTTCGTATAAATGCAAATTGGCTGTGTTAGAGGCAGTTTAAGAGTAAAAAATTGCTTGAACTTGTTTTGCGGTACAAGGTGTGCAATATATTTTTTTATTATGAGTGAGCGTAAATTCTGGTACGATCCGTAGAAGAAGCTCACTTTTCTATGGAGCGAATTCACAATAGGGCGTTTGTTTTTCGATTAATTAATTAATACTTAAAAAATATTTTTTAAAATGAAATTTTTACATCAACAAGTGCATCACACTGATAGAAGGATTTGTTTGTAGTTAAAAAGATTTGTTAATATCTAACAAATCATTTATTAGAAGCCATTTGTTAGTCCTTGACAAATATTTCTTAGTATTTAAAGAGATTTAGTAATATTTAATAAATGAATATCAGATTTATTAAATACAAACAAATCATTTTAAATACTAAGAAATATTTGTTTAATACTAAAAAGTGGTCTCTAATAAATGATTTGTTAACTATTAACAAATATTTTTTTAAAACAAATAAATCCTTCTATCAGTGCATTGCAGGGTAAAATTCATCCGAGTAACTTTTTACTCAACGAAGAATTTTAGTTTATTGATTAGCGAATTCATTTTTTTGAATGAAAAAAAATATTTTCAAAAAAGAAAGACGTGATGAAGAAAAATATTTTCTTTGTACCAAGTAGTTTTTTTTTTGTGTATTAATTATAAAAATACAAAATATTCTTTACCTCTATTGTTACCTGCTGAGCGGTGATACATTGTAAAAACTGTTGCGAACACATGACAATAAAAAAAAACACATTAGTAACAAAATTCAGATCATTGATTTGAGTTTGAGATAACATATATGCAACAGTACATAATACAACTGTATTTGTAACGTAATGAATGAATACCGCCTTTGAAAATAGTACATTTGTGAATTTGAATAAACTGAAAAAAAAAAATAATTCATTAAAAAAAAAAAAACATTCAGTAAAAATAAAAATTTAATAAAAAAATATTTTGTATTTTTCCAGTCAGTTAACAATAATTTGTTTATATACAAAACTAAATACATTACTTCAAAATAGCTATATGATTCTCGACCCAATCACATAACAATTGTTGTTCAATTTTCTTTAATTTATCTTCACTTAAAATTTTTTCGTCCGTAGATGCAATAATTTCCAATTTTTCGATAAGTAGTTTGAAACGATGTTGAAGCACAGTGAGCTTACCACAAACTTGGAACATCATTGTCGGCAAAAATACATTAAAGCCTGCATTGACAACAGCAAGAATTATGACGGAGTACATTTGTTCGACAGCTGTGCACCAATAAATTACGGGGTTCACTGTATAATTATATGGAAAGTATCCTCTGTAAGGTAATCCATACGCTGTGTTTATCGCAACAAAATGTCTCATTGTATACCACGCTATTGAAGTCATCCCTAATTTTGGAAACCAAAAAGTGATCATTCTGCAGAATATAATTATACAGCTTATTTCATTTAAAATTTTTGTTAGAGTGGTTCATCATTTTCAGACAACTGTCTTCATTATGTTTACTGCTAAAAATTTTGAAAAGTATTTTACGCGATTAACGATCTCTGACAAAACGAAATGATTTTAAATGATTAAATATTTTTAATCATTTCGTATCTGCCGATTTTCCATTTTTAAAAATCATTCATAATGATTAATTGTGAAATTTCTAAAATGATTTAAATAATTTGAAATGTTTAAAAATGATTAATTTCTTAATCACTTTTAATTACAAATCATGCTGCTTTATCAGGGAAAATCATATTTTCAACTGCTGCTAAAAACACTAATATAGAGAAGTAAACATATAATAGAAGTAAACTATCTAAAAATGATCTATTCTTTCGAATGACAGAAGTCAACAAAATATTTTATTATTTTAATTCGAGGAGTTATTTTGCAAACTTATAAAAATTAAAATGATTGGATCCCGAGTTGAAATTTAAAGTGTTAAACGTACAAGACTAACTTATATTTTCGACTCCAAGAATTTTTTTTCTTTTCGATAAAAATAAGGTACCTGCGGGTAATAAGGCTTGTCGGGTAATAAGGCCTCATTGATAGAAATGCTATTTAAAATAACCGCTTCCGCCAAAGACTTCTCTAGTAGAAGCGTCTAGCATAGAAATGTCGCTACAAGTTTATAGAGTCCCCATATAAAGTTCCTTGTCTTCTATATTTCATCATCGGTCATATGCTAAATTAGCGCAGAAGAATTCCTAAAAAACGATTTGAGTATATGGTAAACATTTTTTCAATTTTATATTTAATAATTTAAAATCATTGTTCTAATTTTTATTAACATCTTAAAAAGTATTGTTGCTCAATTTAAGTGATGATTAATCTCTAATACCAATTTTTTCAAGTATAGTATAACTATTTCCAGTATGCATATAACCCGCAGGCCTTATTACCCTACCGTAATAAAATAAGGTCTATTCGCAAGGTCTAATGTGAGTAAGATACATGTAATATTACTCCATTATATTTTATGGCTAATGTATTAATTTGAAAATTAATGATACATTGCAATAATTAAATGCAATATTTTCGATTTTTTTCAAAATCTTCTTTAGCTAGACCTTATTACCCGCCGGTACCTTACATGGTAAATTTGATTAAACGTTTTTTTCAAAGTTTTTTTAGTATTTTAAATATAGAAACTAGATTTTGAACAAAAAATGTAAAGCTCTTAGAAGAAAATAAAATTATTACGATATTACACGACTAAAGATAATATATACTTGAATCAAGAGACAATAATTATCGATCGAAGATATTAGTCTCTGAATCCAAGACAAGGAATTCTTGAAACAAAGACAACCGGATTTTTCAAAATAAATTTTTTGATTCAAGCTAAATTCTCTGGAATTTAATTAATTTAATATTTTTATTGACCACTATAATTTGTTAAGAAATGATAAAATAATATTAATTACCTGTCAAGTCGATCGTATTTCGCATGAATCAATTCCTCGTCAGCATTTTTCAATCGAAGTGGATGAATCTGTAGTTTATCAATAACTTCAATAATATTCTGACGATAATTTAGAATGCTAGTTATTTTTGGAATGTTTTGAACATATCCCACTACCAGTGAGACGTGATCAACCATAGCAGCAAATTCAAAATTTTCAAACTCTATATCCAGTAATCCAGATATCAAAAATGATAAATGAAAAAATATTACTATGCTGGTGTATAAATCGTAAGCTCGTGCTTTTAACCCTTTCCATTTAAGAGGTCTCCAAATGCCAGCATAAGTGAGTACTTGGAAACTCTGAGGTAGTTCGACTCCCATATTGCCATTTGTTATTTTTTGCTATATATCCGCATTCATAGTATTGTTTTAGACAAACAATGGACTAGTCGTCACAAAGTCCAAACTTACAATGTAAAATCCAGAAAGTTATTATTGCGCAATTTAGATTTTAATATTTAATAGAGCAAGCTATTATACATTAGGTGCTTTTCAGTCAGGTAACAGTTGATTAATAATTCAGAAGCATTTTCAAGAAAATTACATAAATTACGTACAGTTATCCGTAATACTATTTTCAAATATTAATATATAAGTGATGTACGATAGGGAAATTACAAAATTTACGCTCTAGTCATGTATTAGTTTCGTTGAAATTTATATTGCTTTGTGATACATGTGAATCTTTGTTATTTCAATGAAAATTCAATAATATTATGAAACTATTTTGAAGAATCCTTAATGTTAGTTGATGATTATTTATTACTAGGTATTTCTATCTACTAGTCAAATCAATAGTTATGTAAATCAACTATTGATCTATTTACGTACCAAAAACTTATGTGTACTAATAGGATCTGCGGTAAGTATTGATTTGAATTCTTTCTTTTTTACCTGATTAATCATTTATGTTTTTTATTTTATTTCAGTCTTTGATAATTATAAGGAAAAAGTTTATACTTCTTTTAACAATAAATAATAAACTGAGTAATTAACTACATCGTAGATTTAATTATTTTTAATAAAATCATAATTATTATTTATCCATTGTATTAACAAATTTCTCTAAGAAACAATACAAATACCTATTGCATAATTTTTTTTACTGATGATCTTAGATGATTTGTGTTTACTTTTTTCTCCGGAGAACAGATTACCCTTCAAGTACATTATAAATAGTGTACGACAATTTGAGGATCTAAATAATAAAAATTAAAAATTATGAATATTTATGAACCCATACTTGCTTAAAAATAGAAGGCAAATAACAAATTTCTGAAACTATTTTTCAGAAATCAATTTTTCGAATAAAGTAATTTAGAATAAAAAATAAAATTTAAAAATTAGTGAGTAAAATATACAAAGGAATGCTTAAGAAAGATGATGAAAAAATTATTGAGAGATCAAGTAATAATAAAATATATGAAAAAATGATAATCGAAAAGGATGGATACAATTATTGGAAGGATGAGAAGAAAATAGGGGAAGAGAAAGAACAATGGGCAAGAATAAGATGTGGAAACATTGGGAAAGCTTATAAGAAAGGATATACAGAGTGGGCGTGTAGATTATGTAAAGAAAGCATGGAAACACTAACACACATCTAATAACGTGTAAAGAAGTAAAGAAAGGGATAAACGAGTAAGAAAGAAAGTATTGGGAAAGGTGGAATAAAATAGTAGAGGAAGAAGAGATTGAAAGAGAAATATGTTCAATTCTAAAAGGTGAAATAGACGAGAATTTTTGTAAAATTTTTCGTAAATTCAAAGAACTGATAAAAAGAAAGAAAAAAGTTGAAAAAGTTGGAGAAGAAAGTGCAGAGGCGGAACAGAGAGCAGAGTGAGGAATTCTGAGGGGTTAAGAGAAGAAAAGATTGGCAATAGAAGGAGAAAAGTGAATACCAAAAGATAGAGTAAGTGTTATCAACAAATAATATTTCTAAATGTTTATACACGTAAAAAATGTTTAAAATAATTAAGAATTATTACCTATTTAAAATTTAGTATGTAATATTTATCTAATTTTAAATCTTAGAAGAAAAAAAACTTGTATAAAACTGTGAAATTATGCAAATAAAACATCATAATAATAATAATAGTGAGTAAAAACAAAAAATAATCTTGTGAACTTATCAATTTTTCAGCTCGTTATAATTTTTTTAAAATAAAATTATTATTCGTTAGCTTTTAGCCACCCTAATTTTGTTAATTTTGATGATAGTAATAGTGAAAAAATCAAAATATGAATTTGACGTGAGATTTTGTTTTTTACAACTTTTATTCGATATTTTTGATTCTAGCTCTTACTCTTTTCGTGCAATTTCATTGATAGACTGTTTTTTTTTCATCCCTTCGAGGGTTTGGAAAAAATGAAATCTATGCATCGTTTTTGGAAACTTCTAAATTAATCATGTTGAAAAATTGAAACTCCTGACCAACTTTTTAATTTTTTTGGACTAAATAACGAATTTTATTCTAGAGTAAGAGTATAAAATATAACTTTTAAACAAAAAGAGAAGCGATATCTACTGCTTAGTAATTTTAGTAAATATTCTTAACTATACACCCACACCAAAAAAAATGTAAATGTAAAAGTTGAACTTGGAGCAAGTACCAATAAAAAATTTTTCTCAAAAAAATAAGCATATATACTCACTCTTTTGAACGAATCTAGTGATAAAGTTACGAAGTATCCACTAACAAACTCAACTGGTATTATTGACTTTGACATTATAATAATAATGGACTTTTGAATAGTTATTCTTGCAGCAAACCAGTTGGTGCTAAAAATCATGTCACGAAGATCTTCAAACTAAAAAATTCAAAAAAATTTTTTCAAATCATCAGTTGCCGTAAATAGTTTTGTATGTACTAAAAAAAATTTCTATAAATCAATTGGTCCTAAAAAATTTCTTGCATTAGAAAAATTAAGTATAGATTTGAGAGAAAAAATCTTAAATGAAGCAGAAAAATTTCTGAATCAAAAATTTTGTATTGATTCAAGTAAATTTTATGTGGTTTCAGAATTTTTCTACTTAATTGAAGGCAAAGAAATTTTTTAATAATTTTTCTCTTGAATTAAATCGATTCTTCAAACAATGCACAAATTGATATATTTTACCTCTAACGTAATTTGATGAGCAGAAGAACATTGCAAATATTGTTGCGTACATTTAACAGAAAAATAAAACACATTACCAATAAAAATGTTATCTATTTCGCAGTGACTTAAGATATACGCAAGCGTACACATTACTATCGAATTGATGACATAATGAATGAAAACAGCTTTTGCAAAAACAGATTTCGTAAAATCATACAAGCTGAAATTAAAAAAATTAATTAAGTATTTTAATATATAAACAGACCGTTTATACAATAGTGACAACCTTAAAAGAGCATTATGACTTTCCACCCAGTTAGCGATAAGTTGATCTTGATATTTTTCAGTCATCACTACTGTCTTCTTCGCAATATCTTCAACAGGATTATCCGTTTGAATATTATCGGTCAATTGCTCCATGATCATTTTGAAACGATGTTTGAGTATTTGAATTTTAGTACAAATTTGATACATCGTTGAAGTGAAGACTAAATTGAATGCGCCGTTTATACAAATGAGACTGGACACAGAGAAAAGTTGATCGAGAGCAGTCAACATATAAATATTATGACTGCTGGAATAATTGTATGGTATTCTCCCTCTGTAAGGTAGGATGGTTGGTGTTTCCATGGCAAGGATACGTCCTGTTGTGTAATATATAAGGGATGCTGTTTGTAGCGCCGCGTAACATAGAAGGACAAACCTTTAAGATGGAAACAAAAGTTGTTGTAAATTGTTATTTTGAATCAAAATAACGGGCAAATCTAATAATAGTGTATCCGATAAATATAAAAAATCAATGTTTTATTTTTCTTCACTAGTTGCATAATCATCTAATCATAATTAAATTTGAGGTTGTAAATTTGAATCCAGCATCACGATCTTCAGTAGTATTTTATAACAAGTAGTTTCATTAATATCGAAGCATAGACATTCAAAATATACGATAGAGCGATCATTGATATTTATTGATTGTAATTACTACTCTTTATGCTGAATAATGAAGGAGAAATCAATTTTTGAAGAACTAAAAGTTCGTAAAAATTGAAGAAACATTTTACCAAATTTTATAAAATTGGATTTTACTACCAATATTTTCCAGTAAAATTTTTTTTAATCTTTCGTTGAGTTTTATAATAAAAATAATATTTTTCTTTTTATATATATGTCGTATACCACGCCAAATCATAGACATTCAAATCCGATCACTTTCAATTTTGCTGAAAACTTTTTTAACCAATTAAGAAAAGTTACGAACTTTCTAAAAACATAACTGTTTTTTTTTTTTTTTTTTTTTTTTTTTTTTAAATAGATAAAATAAAACAGATACATTTTTAACGATTTCTTTGGTTTGCGGAAAAACCGAAAACATCTTGATGGTTATCATTTGTTTTTAAAATATTTATAACCTTATTTAATTTATTTAAAAAATTTCTGAGAAACACCATTAAAATAAAAATCGGTAAAAAAATTTCAACGAAATAAGACGTTGAGTTAAAAAGTAGATGATTTGGCGTGGAATGACTCATATGTGTGAAAAGATCGAATTGGAACAAAAGTTGAATTTTGCAGTTTAATGTAACAAGTTTTAATTTGCACAGTTTCTAAAATAAAATTTTTTGTTAAAATCTAGATTATATTAGCTACTATCTGAAAATTTTTTTCAATCAGTATAATCTAGAATGATATCCAGTGTAATCTTATTCTTACCATGTAGTTATGCATTTCATAAGGATTTCTTCCGGTAAATGCCCTAATAGCATTTTGTAACGCGTGATGAAATGTACTTATATAAAAATTGTCTAAGCATTACATACCTATTTAAGAAATACATAGATATGTTGAATGTTTGCGTATATTAATCGATAAATAAAAGCAATATTTATTAAATATACACAGAAAAAAAATTTCTCGAACCGAGGAAAATTGTAAGGAAAACCGAAGTTGTTTTGGAGCAAGTAAAAATTTTCTTGGCCTAAAAAATTTTAACTTCATTCAAGAAATATTCAGTCTTCCTTAAGATTTTCTTGATTTAAAAAAATTTACGCTTGACTCAAGACTTTTTTTCTTTCTTTGTAGCTAATAAATACATGAAGAAAAAAAAATTTCATTAAAAAATCATTAATAAAAAATATTTAAAAAAAAAATTGACATATAATAAAACATTACCTGCTGAATTTGTCGTATTTCGTTTGTATTTTTTTTTCATCATCGTCTTTTAGCTCGAAATGATTATTTGAAAGTTTGTATTCTATTTCTATAAGATCATTACGATTCAATAGCATACAAATAATCTTTGGTGTATTTTCGATGTATTGCAGTATTAGTGTGATAAGATCAATATCGCCAAGAAAGTTAAAATGAGCATAATCGATTTCCATAATACCGCATACAAAAAATGAATAGTTAAAAAATAAAACAATAAGTGTACATAAATCGTAAATTCGTGCTTTTAATCCTTTCCATTTAATCGGTCTGAAAAGTCCTAGCCACGTGAAAACTTTCCAACTGTTTGTGATGAGATTCATTTTTTTATTCTATTATTTATTGTTTAGGGTTGAAATACAATGAGTAATAATACAGTTACAAATTTTAAAGATTATTAGACGATTGACACAAACATGTGTCGCAATAAGTATTAAAGGTATGGCGGTTGTTTTTTGTACTCCCCTATTCGAGTCTAGGTATCTAAATGTCTAAGAATGGTCATTAATTTGCTACAACAAAGAGACAATTATGCAATTTTATTATTAACTGTACCTAGAGCTACAAAGTTCTTACCAAAAGCCATTAAAAACTAATACCATATTCAAATTAGGATAATTTGTAAAATAACTCGTAATTGAGATAGTGTTTTATTATTCATTACGTACGGTAGAGTTACGTTGACATGCGCTCTGTTTTAACTTTTAAGTCATACTCTAATATTCCGCTAGATTGTGAGGACGAAAATCGACAAAATTTTATTCGTCTTCAGATAAGTTTTTAATTATCTATTTTCGACATTAGCATTGTATCATGTTTCATTTTCAAAAGATAAGACTTGCAAGATATAATTCACTACACATAATAAACAATTAAATTCATTGTAATAATCTAATATTTTGATAGTTAAAGTGCGTAAAACGAAAAAATAATAAATTGATAATTAAATGGATTTTCGTGGCTACTATGATATACATTGTATTCAGACAAATGTATATCGCATATAAAACGATATTTACTTACTTGTCCAAGCATAAAAATTTTTTCGATCTAAACATCATGTTGATAAAGAGACACTTTTATGGGACCCGTGCAAAAAAAATTCTGATTCAAAATGAATTTAAGATTGAAATTCATATTTTGACACAAATATGAATTAGTTTTGAGATCAATCCAAATTTGAAATTGATTTGTAAATAGCCATTAGCACGTCTGTATAAATTTCGATCCTGCTTTAGAATATTAATAAAGATTTGAAAATATTTAGGATAAATTTTATCTATAAAATATTCTTAAGTCTTTATTAAAATTCTAAAGCAGAATAGAAATTTCTATAGGCGTGCTAATGGCTATTTACAAATCAATTTCAAATTTGGATTGATCTCAAAACTAATTCATATTTGTTTCAAAATATGAATTTCAATCTTAAATCATTTTGAGTCAGAATTTTTTTTTCACGGGAAATGAGAATCATTGATGACTAAAGATAGTCAATTCTATTCTTACCTTTCATCTACATGGTGTAACCTGAATATATTCTGAAATTGAATGGTAAAATATTTTATTTTTATATAGAATTAATTACCTGTCGAACCGATTATCATTCTGCATGAATAAAATTATCATGAGCATTTTTCAATCGAAGTGGATGAATCTGTAGTTTATCAATAACTTCAATAATATATTGACGGTAATTTAGGTCGCTTGTTATTTTTGGAATATTTTCAATATATTCCACTATCAGTGAGACTTTATCAACCATAGCAGCAAATTCAAAATTTTTAAACGTTATATAAAGTAATCGAAATATCAAAAAATGATAAATGAAAAAAATATTACCATGCTGGTGTATAAGTTGTAAACTTGTGCTTTCAAACCTTTCTATTCAAGAGATCTCCGTATGCCAGGATAATAAGTGAGTACTTTGAAACTCTAAGGTAGTTCGACTTCCATATTGTCATTTATTATTTATTGTTATGTAATATACCTATGCGTCTTTTTGATTCAGACAAATGCTAGCCACCACAAAATACAAATTTACAATGTGAAACACAGAAAATTAATATTGTACAACTTGGATTTTAATGTTCAATGGTAAGGATTTTAATTTTAATCAAATTTTGGTATGGTAACTGTTGATCAATTAATGAGCAGGAGGTTTGCTTAACTTCTTTTTTCATTTTGGTTTACGTCAAAATTCTACTTTATTTCATTGTAGTCTTCATTAATTCTGATGATAAAATTCTACATTATTTTACAATTAATGATAAACTTGAAATGATTAATTATATTATGAATTTTCTTATTCTTTATAAAATTTCAATCATAATTTACGAATTATAAATAACACATTTTGCTACATCTACATCTACAGCATTATGCTTCACTAATTATGAATCCAAATTTTCTTTTTTTTCTGATGAATAGATTATCCTTCAAGGACATTATAAATGGTGTATGACAGTTTTAGAATCTAAATAATACACAAAGAAAATATTAACAATCACAAATATTAGTTTTAGTAAATAATATCAATTTTTTATAACTAATCAAAAATCTTGTTAAGAATTCCGAATTAGTACAATCGATACCGACCAATTGCCGGTTGAGGTGAATACACTGTAAATCCAAATAGCATTCAATTATTGAATAATAATTTTTTTAGCGGTTTGCAGAATTTAATGGGAATTCTTAACAAAGGCAACTATAATTCAACATGATATAAAAATTTTTACTCAATTTTAATCGGTATCATTAATTATTTTTTGGTAAAAGTTTTTAGTTTAAACTAAATTTAACTAATTATTTATCATACTTACTCTTTTGAAAGAATCTAGTGATAAAGTTACGAAATATCCACTGATAAATTCAACTGGTATTATCGATTTTGACATTATTATAATTATCGATTTTTGTATTGATATTTTCGTAGCAAACCAATTGGTAGTAAAAATCATGGCACGGAGATCTTCAAACTACAAAATTAAAAAATATCTTTTTGAATTATCTGCTTTCATGTCCGAAAAAAATAATCGGTAGAGGATCTAATTTTTTTTTCCGTATAGCATATTGATAATTTTTTAATATGTAATAAGGTGCGTCAAAATCTCCAAATGCAAACTTTTAAAATTGGAATTTTGAGTTCCGCTTTGCTTGGGCATTTCCAAATTTTGAAATTTCAGCGAAAGTGCCCAAACAAAGCTCTTCTTAAAAGCGGAACTCAAAATTCTAATTTTAAAAAGTTGCTTTCGGAGATTGAATTTTGATGCGCCCTATTATGTAACCAAATTTCTCAATTTTTTAGACTATCAATACAGCATTCGATGAAATATCAGTATTTTACAATTGACATTTATAGTTTGGGTACTTTGAAATAAATAAAAAAAATAATTTTGCGATGACAGGATCAATTACCCATAATTCTATGGATAAATGTGACGGAACAAATTTCTAGATAAAGGACCAATAAACGATTCAAATTTGCTTCAAAATCTTAAACATGAAAAATTAACTACCACGAAAAAATATAGAAAATCTGAAAAAGCAAAAATTCAGGTCGACCTTTCTAATGATACTAAATTTAACTATAAAAATCTTTGCTAAAATTAATAGATAACCATCACTAAAATTTTCTTGTTCTCTCAGTTATTTAGATGATAAATTTACGATCGTCGAAAATAATACTAAAGCAAATATAATTTATAAATATTATTGAATAATTTTTTGAAAAAAAAAGATACACAGATCGATATACTTTACCTCCAAAGTAATTTGATGAGCAGAAGAACATTGCAAAAATTGTTGTGTGCATTTAACGCAAAAGTAAGACACGTTACCGAAAAAAATGTTATCTATTTCGCAATGGCTCAGTATATACGCAAGCGTACATATTACTATTGAATTTATGATATAATGAATGAAAACAGCTTTTGCAAAAACGGATTTTGTGAAGTCATACAAACTGAAATTTAAAAACTTATTCAAGTATTTTTATACACCAACAAACCGTGTATTTAGTGGTTCAACCTTAAAAGCTCATTATGACTTTCTACCCAGTTAGCAATAAGTTCATCTTGATTCCTTTCAGCCTTAAAAATTTTTGTCTTTGTATCATCTTCGATACTATTATCCATTTCAGCATTATCTTCCAACTGCTCGATGATAACGTTGAAACGATATTTAAGTATTCGAACCTTAGTACAAATTTGATGCATTGTCGAAGTAAAGACTAAATTAAATGCTCCATTTATAGCAATGAGACTGGATACAGAGAAGAGTTGATCAATCGAAGTTAACATATATATTTTATTGCTCGTGGAGTAATTGAATGGTACATTACTCCGATATGGTAAAATAGTTGGTGACTCCATGGCTAGGATACGTCCTATCGTGTAATATATAAGTGCTGATACTTGCAATGTCGCGTAACTAAGGAGAACGGCCCTTCAAAAATAAAATCAAAAAACGTTGTAAAAAAAATTTAATAATTTCTTATGAATGTGTTAGGAAGATTACCTGCTAAATTTATCGAATTTTTCTTGAATTTTTTTTTCTTCATCATCTTTCAGCTCGAAATGATCATTCTTAAGTTTGTATTCTATTTCTATAAGATCATTACGATTCAGCAGCATACACAGAATCTTTGGTGTATTTTCGATGAATTGCAGCATCAATGTGATAAGCTCGATGTCGGCATAAAAGTCAAGATGAGTAAAATCGATGTCCATAACGCCGCATGCAAAAAATGTGTAGTTGCAAAATAAAACAATCACTGTTAACAAATCGTAAATTCGTGCTTTCAATCCTGTCCATTTAATCGGTCTGAAAAGTCCTAGCCACGTGAAAACTTTCCAACTGTTTGTAATGAGATTCATTTTTATTCTATTATTTATTGTTTAGGGTTGAAATACAAAGAGTAATAATACAGTTACAAATTTTAAAGATTATTAGGCGATTGACACAAACATGTGTCGTGAATAAGTATTAAAGGTATGGCGGTCGTTTTCTGTACTCCCCTATTCGAGTCTAGGTATCTAAATGTCTAAGAGTGGTCATTAATTTGCTACAACAAAGAGACAATCATGCAATTTTATAATTAACTGTACCTAGAGCAACAAAGTTCTTACCAAAAGCCATTAAAAACTAATACCATATTTAAATTAGGGTAATATGTAAAATAAGTCGTAATTGAGATAGTGTTTTATTATTCATTACGTACGGTGAAGTTACGTTCACATGCACTCTGTTTTAACTTCTAAGTCATACTTTAGTATTCCGTTATATTGTGAGGAAGAAAATCTACAAAATTTTATTCGTCTTCAGATAAGTTTTCAATCTATAATTGATATTACCATTGTATTACAGTACAACCTGGTTATAAGTTACATCGGACGATCTACTCGCTCTCCCGGCAGTTATATCTATATATGAAATATTTCATGTAAGTAAAAGAAAGAAAGAAATATAACTTATAACCAGGTTGTACTGTATATAATACAAGATTCTACTGTCATTTTGAAGAAAATGGGCCAGAGGATAACGGAATACAAAAGAAACCATAATAATGCAATTGACAAGTCTGCTGAAAAAGATAATTAATTTTTTAAATACTTTCCTTTGACTTATAAGTAGTTAAGATTATATTGAATACTTTGGTTTATTGAAAACAGTTAAAAATCATTAATAATTTAAAATTATAAAGATTAATCATCTTATATCATTATCAATCTGGGACAAAATTCAGTGAACTTTGTTTTTTAAATATTTAGATTTAAGTTTGTAGAACAAACCGAAGATTAGCAGTATAAAAATAATTTAATAAGAAAGTGATATTACTATTTAAATATATTATTTTAATTCATGTTTTATAATTATTAATTTGAAAAAGTTAAGGTGTAAAAATCCAAAGATTAGCAAAACTTAATCAGCATTATTTGATAAGAAGTAAGAATTAATAGAAGAAGCAATAAATCACTGCTAAATAAATATATCGACATTTTTATTTATGTTCAAAAAAATATATATTAAAAAAATTTTATGTATGTTAACATATACTACGATGTATATTATTCGATAATAAAACAATGTTATTACGAAGAATTTCATAAACACTGTTTTATAATTTTTATCATAATTTAATTATGACATTTTAGAATGTTTACAGAAGAAATGTCGGGCACAAGCATCCCGAGGAAAAATGATAAGATATGAACAGACATGAGTCTTCAGGTCTGATCAAATATGAACAGGCATTCCGGGAAACAAATGATCAGATCTGATCAGACCTGAAGACTCGTGCCTGTTCATATCTGATCAGATCTGATCATTTTTTTCCCGAGATGTTATAGAATTCTACAATTCTACAATTATATCTTTAAAATACAAGACTTGCAAAAATTATTCACATAATAAACAATTGAATTTTTTTATCATGAATAATCTAATATTTTGCAACATTTTGATTCTGGGTTCTGAAAAAAATAATTTTTATAGTAAGTTAAGTTTTTAAAATATCGTAAAATTCAAGTACAAGGTAAATTTATGATGAATTGTATAGACATCATGGATACAATGGATTATCCTATATACTATGTCTCATAAACTAGATTAAAAATTTTAAATGAATACATTTTTTGTGGTAAATTTAAACAATATATTTTGCTAATAAAAGACTACTTTTTGTTACAGTTTTCTACAATAGTTGCTAACTACAGTTGATATACCGTTTTAATAATAAATATCCAAAAAAATTTAATTACTCTAAGCATATAAAAAAGTACTTCATCAATTTCTAAATAACAATTGGTTATACAATTTCAGTCATTTGGGAGATTAACAGTGACAAGTTTATCTGTAAACTATCCGACAAAGAACTATGTATATAGCAATAATTTTTTTCTACATATTGAGCAAACGTTTTTGAAGTTAAGTCACATTTACGTTGATAGGGCTAAAACTCTTGGATGACTTTAATCTTGTTTTTTTCAGCAACTCAATCAATCAATAATGAATAATTTTCACTCCAGAACATTGTAAATCGTATATGATAGCTTGATTATCTGATTGTAAGTCATAAAAAAAAAATTTATTAATTAACATTTGCTTAGAATAATTGTAACTCTTTCTAAGTATATACTAGGGTACGTAAAAATTTAATCTCTAAAAGCAACATTTTAAAATTGGAATCTTGGATTGCGCTTTTTACACACAGAAAGAAAAAAAGTCTTGAGTCAAGCGTAAATTTTCTTAAATCAAGAAAATCTTAAGGAAGACTGAAAATTTCTTGAATGAAGTTAAGATTTTTTGAACGAAGTTAAATTTTTTTAAGCCAAAAAAATTTCTTCTTGCTCCAAAATAACTTCAGTCTTCCTTATAATTTTCTTGGTTCAAGAAATTTTTTTTTTCTGTGCAGGAACTGTGTTTGGTGTGTCACAAATTATTTGATATTCACAGAATTTTTTATCAGGAGCTTTGTTTGGCCAAATTTTGAAATTTTGAAATTTCAACAAAAACACCTAAACAAAGCTCCTGTTGAAAAATTCTGTGAGTATTAAATAAATCGTGACACACCAAAATATCTCAAAAAATGCCCAAACACAATTCCTGTAAAAAACGGAACTCAAGATTCCAATTTTAAAAGGTTGCTTTTATCTCGGAGATTGAATTTCGATGCACCCTAGTGTTTACTCACCTTTTTGAACGAATCTAGAGATAAACTAACAAAGTATCCACTGACGAACTCGACAGGTATTATTGACTGAGACATTATTATAATCATCGATTTTTGGACAGCCTTTTTAGTGGTATACCATTTAGTATCAAAAATTACTTTACGGAGATTTTCAAACTATTTGAATAAAATTTTATATTTTTTAAAAATGATTTTTAATAAAATCGAAGAACGAATAAATTTTAAAACTTTTAATTCTCATGGATACAAATACTTCTTAAAAATTTTTTTATATTAAGTACATGAAAAAAATAAAATTTTGAAAAACTCTGATTAGAATAAGAGATTTGAATCGATTCGAAATAGCTTAAAGAGATTAAAAACGATTGAACATGACAGATATATAGATATTCATTTTGCATAGGTTGAATCGTTTAAAATCTTTTTTTTTTTAATAAGGGAACCTTTAAAACTAAATCATTCATTAGGAAAAATTTGGTTTATTAAATAAAAATAATTTGTTTTTTTTTTTTAATTTTTTTAAGAGAAAAAGAACATTTAATAACAGTTTAAAAATATACATTGATAATTTTTACCGCAAAAAAAAAAATTATAATTTATTACAATCAATTTTTTTATTAATAATTTTAATTTCTCAACTTTTTTTTAGCAAAATTATCAATTCTTCTGACCTAATGAAGATTTATTATCTATTGAAATTATGAGTCTATACAAATGTTCATTAACAGTCAATAAATATTTATTTACAGTTAATAAAGCTTATCGAATAACAACAAATTCTTCTGTCAGAGTGTAATTTATAAATGATGTAAGAATTATGTTGTTAACATTGAATAAAATAAATTATAAATTTTTACCTCTACAGTAACTTGATGAGCAGAAGCACATTGTAAAAACTGTTGTGAACATTTAACAACAAAAAAAAATACATTACTAACAAAAGCGATATCACCAAATGGAGAGTGTGATAAAATATATGCAATAGTACACAGTAAAATTGAATTAACAATATAATGAATAAAAATAGCACTTGCGAATAACGTATTAACAGAATTAAATAAACTAAAATCATAAGTCAATCATTATTTTTCTGTTAAAAAAAAAATTAATTATAATCACAATAGCATAGAAATTAAAATTTAATCAAATTACTTAACTTTAAAAGTTTAATGTGACTTTCCACCCAATTTGCAATCAGTTGTTTTTGAGTTTGATCGCATATTTTTCCACTCAGCTTATTATCCTCGGTATTCTCTAATTGTTTGATCGTCATTTTAAAACGATATTTGAGAATATTAAGTTTAGCACAAATTTGAAACATCATTGTTGGAAACAGAGTATTGAATGCCGCATTGATGCTAGCAAGACTTAACACGGAATAAATTTGTTCCACCGCTGTCAATAAGTAAATTTTATTGTTATTGGAGTAATTGTAAGGTATCCTACCTCGATAGGGTAATAATGTAGGTGACTCCATTAGCAAAATGTGACTAATTGTATACCACGTTATTGATATGAAACCAAATATAGGAAACCACAAATTAAGCTTTCTGGATCAACAATACTTTAATTAGTCGGATAATTTTTAAATTTACGATTAAAAATCAGCTGAGTAAAAAAATTTTAACAAAAAATATTTTAATAATTTTTAGTTTTGTAACTTTTGATACATTAATTTCAGCGGTCAATATTTTGGTCAAGTTTGGAGCTAAACCAAATCGGCTGATTTTCGGTTCGATAATTGTGGGTATAAAGTATATTTTAAAATAAATCAAAATTTCTTGAATTATCATATCTGTAAAGTTACACGGAAAAAAGAAAACTGGAAAAATTACAGTTTCAGATTGTAAGTATTACAGATTTAATAAAAATTACATTGTAAAATGTAATATTTACATTGAAAGCTTTGAAAATTAAAATTCAAAATTTGAATTAGAAAAATGTTATTTCGAACTGTAATTTTTCTAGTTTTCAATACGAAGGGACACTTATTACTATGTTTAATGTAATTATTCAAGTTTTCTTTTTTCCGTGTAGCATTGACACAATTCAGCATTGAACGACATTATTAATAATTTGTCAGAATCTAATCAAGTAACAACATTTCTATTTAAGCAACTGATTAGCAACAAAAAAGCAACAAATTTATCACTAGAAATAATTTTTTTAGCTTGAATAATGACCGAGAAATTAATGGTCAATGCTGGATTTTGTCAAATCCAGCATTACAGGCGTAGAATTATTATCAAATAACTTCCAAAAAAGTCATGTCAAATGCGTCTTAAAATTTATTAAAGCTTTCATTAATGCTGTAACCCAAGAGTCACATAAAAAACTGTTGACTTTTTGGTAAATTTTATTTAACAAGAAGTCAAAAATTAATAATTGTCAACTCAAATTCAACAAAATATTACCAAAAAAATTTTTACGTCTCTTGTGAACTTACTTCTCTGATCATTTTTTTGAAAATCTAATTTTTATTTGTACACAGAAAAAAAATTAACTTGATTCAAGAGAAAAATTCTTGAACCAAGAAAAAAATTTGGAAGAGTTTCGTTGTCTTGAATCAAGATGAAAAAATTTTGGGATCAAGTAAAATTTACTTGAACCAAGAAGAATTTCTTAGTTTAAGAATTTTTCAATTTAAATCAAAATGATAAAGTTTTTCAAAATTATGTACTTGGTCTAAGTTAATTTTTTTTTCTGTGTAATAATTTTTATTACCGAATACACTAGTAACCCTATTATTGGTTTAAGCTATTACGTTTATTTTTTAATAAATAAAAAAATTTTTCCAAATTATTCTGCAGCTTTTGAAATTTTCAAAAGATTAGTAGTTCTTTTTACAGATTTATCTTTAAATAACTTCCGGATAACACATCGTATTACAATTCCGTATAATGGATGGCTATTACGTTTATAATTTCACTTGAGTCTATAATTTTTGTCCAGCACTCTAGAGGCAGCTACAAAAATTTGATATGGTCAAATTAATGATTACGTTGCAATTTTTTTTTATCCACTGTCTTAATGTAAAAATTAATTAGATAAAACGATTCAGCATTAAATAAAGTGATATTAAAAAGTAATTTTAATCACAAGTGGATCAACAATGTGGGTTTTAGTATGAATTATTTTGGCTTTATTATGACTTTTCAAAGTTTTTAAAATAATTGTCAAACATAAATGTCAAATTTGTTCAATTGAAAAAAAAATTCAATAAAATTTATATTGCCATTCTCGTTGCCCCTTTTTATATTGCCATTCAATTTCAACTTTTTAAAAGAAAAAGTTTTTAAAAAGTACTCAAAAACATTGAGAGAAGATATAACTTCAGCTGGTTTTTAATCATCACATATTCAGAAAAAACAATTTTATTTGATAAAATATTAAAATAATTAATTTACCTATTAAAATTATCATATTTCTGTTGAATAACTTTTTCATCGTTATTCTTAGCGTCAAATGGATCACAATTCAAATTATTAACAATTCTCAATACAGAGTAACGATGCCCCAATAAACACGATATTTTTGGAGTGTTTTCAATAAACTGAAGTAACAGTGAAATAAGATCGATCGAGCCCAAAAAATCAATATTTTTATAATCGACGTCCATGAGACCAAAAATAAAAAAAGAGTAATTTGAAAAGAATACGAAAATAGTGTATAAATCGTAGAGTCGTGCTTTTAAGCCGTTCCATTCCAAGGGTCTCCAAAGACCCACACAAGTAAAAACGTATAAACATTGGCTTAGAACTGTCATTAGACTATTTCTGATATTTTCCTACTCGAGCTTGGGCGCCACGATGTCTGTCACTAAATAGTATTTTGCATAGAAAATTAAGAAATTTTGTAATGATAAATTATATTTAATTTGAATGCTATCCCTCGAAACTATGAAAGATCAATAATATATTCAATTGTGGTAATTTATTTCATTACTCATAATAAGCTTAAAATAATAAGGTATTTCATTATTCATAGACCTAACAAGCATCGGGGTTGTGTTGACATGCGCTTTGTCTTGAATTGTAACTTAATGTTTCATTTTGTCATCAACGGAGGAGGTACATTGATAAAATGGTTAGCTTGTCTCAAGAAAAAAAATCTTGCGCTGAAAAACTATTTTGAAGAAATTTATTTTCTTGAGTAACCCGAGTCAAAAAAATTAACTTTAATGAACTTAACAATTGATTTAAACTCATCTAAGTTCATTTTTTTTTGACTCGGAAAAACATAAAATTCCTTAAACTCAAAAAAATATACTCAAACCAAGAAAGTTTTTCTTGGTTCAAGTTTTTTTTTTTCTTGACTCAAGATAATCAGTGTCTTCAAAATGGTTTCTTGGCAAAAAATTTTTTTTTTTTTTTTTGAGGCAAGCTAACTTTTTTATGAGTGTATTGATAAACTGAAATCGATTATTTAATATTGGTGATCTGTAATTGAGATTTAATACTTTTTCAAATTTTATTTTATTTGGCAATTTGCATATTTTCAAATGAGTTGTATAAGGTACCGGCAGAAAATAAGGCTTAGCTAAGGGAGATTTTGAAAAAAATCGAAAATATTGCATTTAATTATTGCAATATATCATTAATTTTTAAATTAATACATTAGCCATAAAAGGAACGTGACTTAAGCCAGTGAGAAGCGTAGAAGACTGTCAACCATGAGGTACCGGGTTCAAGTCCATCAGACGCGAGCAGTTTCTTAATAACTAATTAATAGCAATTACATTAGCCATAAAATATAATGGAGTAATGGTAATTTTCACCATAAAAAAACACAAAATTAAATTTTTTCAAAAACCTTGCGAATAGGCCGTATTTTATTACGGTAGGGTAATAAGGCCTGCGGGTTATATGCATACTGGAAATAGTTGTACTATACTTGATAAAATTGGTAGTAGAGATCAATCATGACTTAAATTGAGCAACAATACTTTTTAAGATGTTGATAAAAATTAGAACAATGATTTTAAATTATTAAATATAAAAATTATAAAAAATATTTACCATTCACTCAAATCGTTTTTTAGGAATTCTTCGGCGCTACTTTAGCATATGACGGACGATGAAATATAGAAGACAAGGAACGTTTTATCGAAACTCTATAAACTTGTAGCGACATTTCTACGCTAGATGCTTCGACTAGAGAAGTCTTTAGCGGAAACGGTTTTTTTAAATAGCATTTCTATCACTTAGGCCTTATTACCCACGGGTACCTTGATTGTGATTCAGTTTGCAGTATTTGACGAAATTTTTCAAGTGATATAATAGTTGATAAAAAATTAATCCGATAAAAAACCTGGAAATCATTTATGGAAAAAGTCACTTTCAGCAAATTTGAAATAATAGTAAAAAATACAAAATTGAACAATCCTTTCAAAAATTTTGCAGTATAAAATTCTCAAAACAATGTTGTTCTGAAGTAATGCTCTTTAAGAACTCAAAAATCAACTAATTAGTAAGATTTAAGATTTAAAATAGTGGAAAGTTTCAAGTTCAACCGCTTTTTATAACTTTTTTTTTTCAATGATTAGAAATTTAATTTATTCAAGCTTAATAGTAGAGCCCTTGATGTATAATTTGTCCAGAAAGTTAAAGAATCATTGAAAAAATTGGAAAACTAAAAAAATAATGTTTATCATCGAAGCACAAAAAGAGTCATCATAAATTGTGTTGTTGGCCAATTGTATTTATTATTATTTGCAAACAATAAAAGCCATTGTTGTTAAGAAGATTGCTGGCAAATTATTTTAAATTTGCTACTATTACGCAACTTTAACAGAGAAACATATAACATCATAACTAAAGTTAGCAGTTGGTAAGTAAGTACACCTGCTGCAATGTATTCATACAACACGATTAAAACTTTATAACTTTTTATAAGTTGATAACTTTTTTTTTTATTTCCATACATGACAATCGTCATTGTCACAATAGATATTATTGATTTTAAAAAGTTGAAAACATATTTAATTTATTCTGGAGTAGCGTTTTAAGGATTCCCAGAAAAATTGTAATAAATGGGAAAAATAGTCAATCCTGTCATTTTCGACCACTTCAAAATCTCAACTCTTCTCCAATTTTCTGTAAAAGATGGTCAGTCCAAAACTGCATTAATCTGAAAGTATTTACCATATTTAACTATGAATCTTATAGTAAAAAATAGTAACTTCTTATTCTTACCATGGTTGTAAATCTGAATCCAGATTAAGCTTCTTAATCATATATTTTGAATTCGTCTATTTATTCAAGTATAATAAGATATGCTGTCGCTAAAATTAATCTTATCGAATAGTAAATAATAATTATTAAAACAGACCAATTCATGCTAATATAAGTACATAGCTATAATAAAAATCTCTGAAGTTTAAAATTTTATATTGGATTCATAAGTGAATTTTTGATAAATGAAATTTTTTTTTCTTAGCTTGAATTATTCCAAATATTTTCTAAATGTCTCAGAAATTCAAAATTTTAATATTATTCCCTTATTTAATTTAATTAAAAATAATTTGATTTTTTGAATTATTTTGAATAATAATTACGAAATTAAAAATTAATAGAACTTGTAATTTTAAATTATTTTGAATTATTTTAAATCATAATTTTACGATTTAAAATTATTTGAAATAAAGAACTTTACATTATTTCGAATGATAAAATGATTATTTAAAATTATTTGGAACTAATAATTTTTAATCATTTAAAATCACTTTGAAAAATAAAATTTTGATTAAAAATTATTTTGAACTAAAAATTTTAAATCTATTTAAATTATTTTAAATCAAAATTATACGATTTTGAATTATTGAAAGCAAAAAGATTTTAATCATTTTGAATAATTTTTAATCATAATTTTGTGATATCATACAATATGAAATTATTAAAATTTTTCAAATCATTTCAAATTAGATTTCTTAATCAGGGAAATTCTAATTTTTAATTTCATTGCTATATTTTAAATTCTTACATAATACTTGATTTTTTTTTTCATAAATACACAAATACACAAAAAAACGAGTGCTATTTATTACATATTGATGTGGGGTGCATCGCAAAACTAAATAAATAAAATTTACACAAATAATACACAAAACTAATTACAGAGGAACTTGGGTAAGTAAAAAATCTTTAAAACAAATTTTTTTATGATACTGAAATACGCAGACACCTGAAAATGTTTGGAATTTTTATAACCAATCAATCATTATAGACAATATATTTTTAAAAATTCGCGTTTATAATTTTTTTAAATTTCTACATAGGAAATTGTTTTACTAAATTTTTTTTTTTTTAAATTTAATTATTATGAAAATCTAAAAAATTGTTCGATGTCTTTTAAATTCAGTTACATACTTTTTTTCTTAAATAGTACTTACCAACATTTTTTAAAAGCAGCATAAAATTTCTTATAGAAGAAAATAGTATTTTTAAGAAAAAATTATTAAAAAAAGAAATACCTGATATTCCAGAATATTGAACACCGTAAATAAAAGTCATTATAATGGTCAATAAGATAAATTAATGATGGTTCACCATATAATAACCGAAGGTAATTTATTGATGACATTAAAGTTAACTGTCACTTGACAATTTTTTAATTTTCTTTAACAAAAAAATTTGTTCAAAAAAATTATTTTTAAAAAATTGCATTTTTAATTTATTAAAATTTCTACAAATCCATTTTTTTAATAATTTTTTTTTTTGCTATAATTTATTTGATAAAGAAAATTAAAATAATTATTGTGAAGTGACAGCTAATCTTAATGTCATAATTTATTGGCAAGAAATTTTTTTATTCACCAGCACTGATGATGATTCTAAAATCAAGACAATGAATAATTAATTAAAAAAAAAATAATTAGCTGAGTACAAAAATTACAAATTAAATTAAATAATTATTAAACTAAATTTCACACGATACATATATATTTTTGTAAATTAATAATTATTCTTTTTTGAGTTGGCTGATGTATTAAATTTTTCTTTGACATTTTGTATGTCACACTGTCAAAGGTTCACGTAATTCTGCGGTTGCTGTAATTTGTATTATTGATAGACATTGTATATATTTTAATATGATGATCAAATGATTTCTGCGCAACTAGGGGTTGGACGATTTGTTAGCTCATATTGCTGAGTACCGTATGATTGGCTAAAAATTTTTATCTTCGAGTGTGCGTAAACGACTGAAAAAAATATTTAATTTTAATTCCAGGGAAGAAATTATTTTATAAATTTTTAATGCAAGTTGCAATAAAAGTTTATCGAATAGTAATGAATTTTTTATCACGAGCCATGCATTATTAATTTTTCTTCTTACCTTTCTAAAAAATGATAGTCCGTTAGCTAAAAATACACTTCTCGTTTTTTTATCTTGATTAATTTTTTTAGCTGATAAATAATTTTGATGAAGATATTATTTTTCAAATGAAAGTAAAAGTTTACGATGCTTCATTTAATTTAATAAATTCATTATTATTTTTTGTTTGTTCGATTTATTGGATTGTTAACAACAGCCTCGAAATATATGGTGTAATATATGTTGAAACATAAGAAACTTCCATTAAATAACGTATATTTTTTTTGAAAAAAAAATGTAATTATAATTTTAATCAAATGAAGAAATTTTTTAGGATTGTTTGACAGTGTACATGTCAATTTCAAGTTATAAGATTGATGAGTTTGTTAACAGGCACTACTAGTGTGAAAAAAAGAAATCGACATTTTTTTTTTGATTTTCCGAAAGTTTATCTTTTTAAAAGTAATATTATTTCAAGTAAGTATCTTAAATAGTTTTTGAGCTACAAATTTTTAAAAAGAGAGTTCCTCCGTCAAAAGGTAAGTTACATTCATCTTTAAATGCGTTCTGTTTAGAGCTACATTTTTCAAATTGGCTGTAGTTTTGACTCGACGAAAAATTAACCGAATAATTAAATTTTTTGGTTTTTAGTTTTTAACTCTCTAAACAGTGATCCTCCAATTTTTTGACTACGCAAAAAGTATAATTTTGGCATTTTTTTTTAAACTCCGCGATTTTTTCTCTTTTTAGTTTTTTTTTCTTTTTTTTTTAGATTTTTTTTTTTTATTTTCATTTTATAAAAATATATTTTCTAGCTTAGTTAACTTTTTTTTTTTTATTTCTGGCGCTGTAAAAGTCAAATTTATTGTAACAGTTGCGTAACTTTTTGTATTCGTCACTGGGAGGAGTCCCGATAACTACGAAAATGTTGAAAATTTTTACTTGAAAAAGTTTTTATCTATACCTGAAATATGTAAAAACATGGCCTGAAAATTTCAAAAAGTGAAAACAGTTTCCTTTTTTGAAACCCCAAAAATTGCCTTTTTTTTGAACGGTTACACTAGTAATTTTTCTGTACAATAAAAGTTATTTTTTCGTTCCAACTGTTACCTACCTTTTAATTAATTATTTTCCAACTTTTGAAGAAATAAGTTACAAATTTTCAAAAATTTCCTCAATATTTTCTTAAAATTTTTTATATTATTTTAATAAATTAAAATGAAACTTTTAGTAATTACTTAAGTAGCTTCAACATTTCCATATAATCCAATCGATCAGATATAAACCGAATAAAAACTTTTTTTATATTGTATAGGAAAGAATAACTATTGATGGAATAATAAATGACATTACCTTAATTTCATATTTCAACTTAGCATTATTTATTATATATACATATAAATTTTATTTTCATTTAAAATATTTTTTTTTCGAATTTCAAATTAAAGTGGTCAGATATTCAATAATAAAGTTGGCCATCCATGAAATAAAATAGATTACAAATCATTAAACGTGAGTCTTTTTCATTATCAGCACCAATTATCTTTATTTTTTTCGCGTTGTCTGCAACAAAAAAAAAAAATTAGTTAATATTAAAAAAAATAAATACCTAAAATACTGGTGTGATTATTTTCAAGTCCAGCACGTACCCATTGTCGATATTTTAAAACAACTTGATTTATCATTTTAATGATGTCATCGTGAATACTTTCTTTCAACAACATGTCCGGTAAGCTTTTTATAAACTGTATAAAATTTCTATCACTGAAAATATAAAAATAAATTAATATGAAAATTGTTTTATTAGTAATAAAAAATCGTAAAATTGCACAAAATCATTTTTTTTATGGAGCACAACTAGTGTGAAATTTTTTAAAAATCGATTTGGTTTTCATATTTCGATAAGTTATATCTTTGAAAATAACATATTGAAATTTTAAATCGATATCTCAAATAGTTTTTGAGTTACAGCCCTTCGAAGAGTACAGCTCGGCAGTTAGAATAGGATCATTTTATCTTTAAACGCGTTTTTCTCGAAACATTATTTTTCGAATTTGCTGCAGTGATTACTCGAAAACAAATAATCCGATCACTACCAAATTTTTTTCTGCATATTCTGTATATAGTTCTTTATACAAGACCCTCCAGTTTTTTGATCTGATCAAAAATCGAATTTTGGCCGGCTAAAAATGACCAAAATTTTGGGTAAAATTCAACTTTTTTTTTTTTTTTTAAATCGCCGCCAATTTTGTCAATTTTTGATATTTTTTTCGACGTTGGGTTATCGTGCGGATAATGTCTTTTAGTTCAACGAGAATTTTTTTTTTTTGGTTTTATCCACGGAGAAGGCCGGAATCACTCCCGCAGTGAAGGATTTTTTTTAGCGCCGTCGAAGATCGCGTGTAATTCGGAAAATGTTTAATTTTTTTCCTCAAAAATTTTACTGTATATTCTTAAAATATGTATTAATATACCCTTAATATAAAATTTGAAAACAATTGATACAGTAGTTTTTTTTTTCAATTCCCAAAAATCGCCTTTTTTTAGGCTGTCACACTAGTTGCGCCCCTTAAACTTTTCGTCTCAAAATTTCATTAAAAATTAAAAAATAAATTCCGCTTTTATTCGTAATAAAAATCAAGTATCTTACTGGTTAATTTCATTCTGCTGATCCAACAAAATATCACCAAATATTTTAAACAGTTTAATATTAACTTGCAGCGTTGAATCTTTGAGACTCGTAGCAATTATCGCTCGTACAGTTGATTCTAAATTAACACCACTTTTGTACAATATTTTACTGCAATTAATAAGAATCAACCGGACAAGTTTTATTAATTGCGAGACAATAGACGGATCGTTATTCCAATGATTTAGGGAATCTAAAACAAAACAATAAATTATAATCCCACAAATTTCACACTCGAACATTTAAAAAATAAAACAATTATAATTACCATTAACAAATTGAACAATCTTCTGGCAATTCTGTTTACTGACTTCATTTAATCTATTCGTCTGACTATACGAAATAATCCACATGTAAATGTAGCTGAGAGCCAAATTCTGCTCTAAGCAATTCCTATTGAAAGTGTTAATTACTGCTGACTCAAAATCATTCTGTCTTTTACTGGCAGTAGTCTTTTTATCAGCAGCAATTTGGACAGCTTTGAAAGAGTATGGAAAGCTGTTCATAAAATATTTCGATATATTATTTTTATATTTATTACAGAAGTCAAGAGCAATATTTGCGTCGTCTATTTTCGGTTTGACGATGTCAATAAACTGGATGATCAATTGCATTATGGACGTAATAGACGTCAAAAAATCTTTGGTGTCATTTGAAATCAGAGAACTATTTTCACCGGACGTTTCTTGGGGTCTAACTTCAACCCAGCTCTCAAAAATCAATGGCATCAAGACATCGATGTACTTTATGAATTCATAAAATTCAGAATTGTATTTTTTACTTATCAGATCGTTGCAATTGTTATCAAAGTTGATATGAAACAACTTAGTATCATTATTGTAAAGAGGTAGGTAAAAAGTCTTCTCCTGGATGTTAATTTTTTTTTCTTCCATAGAATCTTCCTGGGAGTAATATCTCAAGCGAATATCGTTGATGATGGTGCTAAAAATACTGGACAAACGATCAAACACTTTGTTTCTCCATTTAACAGTCGTTAGCTTCGAGCTCAATGTTGTTGAGAGTTGACGATTCGATTGAGTTTGATTTTTCGAAATAAAATCCAAGAAGAGTGAAAGAATTTTTTGTGAATTTTTGGCAATCAAGTGACATGATTTTTCAGCAATTATGTCTAGAAAATTCAGTGAGTCTTCTTTTATTGCCGGTGTTATGTGAGTCATCGCACAGCATAAGTAAGAAATTAAAGTTCCTGAAAACGGAGCCAGATGCTCGGGTTTTATGGATCCTAGAATCAAAGATATTGTCTTCAAGGTATCACGCCGGATATCTTGTTCTCTGTCGAGTACCAATGCACCCAGTCCTTGTAATATTGTACTTAAATTTGAATTAAGTATTTCAGACGGGTGGTTTTTAAGAATGTCGTCCAGTTCTTTTATAGCTTCTTGTCGGACTGACGAGTTGTGATGGTGAAAACGAGTTAGTAAATCCTGTAACAATCGGTTTTAGTATTAATTCATAAAAATAATGAACTTTTATTCATTTTTTTCTGTTATTATTATAAAGTGCATAGACCGCTCACAATTTTTAGGATTTTTCATGACAAATTATTATGAAAAAATTCCACGCGTTGGAATTAAAAAAAAAATATATAATTTTTTTTTTATTATTGATTAATTTTATAAAATAAACCAAAAATTTTCAGACGATTGCTGACTTCTATATTATTCTTATAGAAAAATTAACAATTGTAAGCGCAGTGGCCATGAAAAAAAATTTTAAACTACAAAATATCATTTCAAAAATGAAAAAAAAAAATGCAAACATTAATTAAAAAATTGATGAGTATGAAATTTGTGAATAGCTGATTTTTAAAAACTTTCGAATAATTATATGAGTTGATGATTGCAAAAACATTAATAAAATTTTTATTTACTAAAATTCTAGCCATGAGGCTGAAGTTAGCAGACACTTGACAATTTTGTGATTTTTTTTGAAAAATGAACTAGGCATAGAAAATTGTTTATAAAAATGTCATGTATAATTTTTCAGAGCTTCTTAAGATGAAATATTTAAATGAAGTTTTCTTGCTACAATTTTTTTGTTAAAAAAATTCTAAAAATTATCAAATGTCTCTTCAACTTCAGTGTCATAAATTTTAACTAAGTCAAGAAATTTTCACTTTATTAATACTCATGAAAACTTTTATAAGAATACTAAAATTAGCTGACATCTGACCTTTTTTTGGATTAATTTGATGAAAATTAACTTAGCAGATAGTTGATAATTTTAAGAATTTTTGTAACAAATAAATTGTAGCAAAAAAAAATATTAAAAAATTGACATTTAGAAATTTTAAAAAACTACAAATGCAGTTTTTTAAAAACAATTTTTTGGAAGAAATTTATTTGTTAAAAAAAATTAAAAAATTGTCAAGAGACAGCTAACTTTAATGTCATATTAATTTGAAAAATTAATTATTATTAAAAGAATATTTTTATTATTTAAAAAAAAATTTTTTTTTAATTTTAATAGTTACTTCAGAAGCTATATTCATATAAATATATATTTTTAAAAGAATGTTTCAAAAAATGCCATTCTTTTTTATAATGCTGAAGTTAGCCGTCAGCTGACAATTTTTAAAATTTTAATAACAAATCAATTACAATTAAAAAATGCTTCTAAAAATTTTCACTTGTAATTTTTATTAATTTTCACATATGGAATTTTTTAATTAAGTTTTTTTTATAATAATTACATTATTATAAAATTTTAAAATAATTTTTAATGTCTGCTAACTTCAGTGTCATTCTTTTTTTTTTTATTTCTAATTTTTTAAATAATTTATTTGTCTAGGAAAATGGAAAAATAGGATATTTGTTAATTGCATAATTAATTTTTAAAATTGAGAAAAATAAAAAAGCAGTGTAATTACCTTAACATTTAATTTTCTTCGACTTAAAATTTCAGATTGATCATGTTCCTTTAATTGTTCTCTAATTACTATTTTTTTAACTTTAAACGTCGTATCAGTAATATTTTGTCCTTTGGGTAATAATTTTGCCTTTGCTTGCTTTAATTTAACCTTTGATTTTTCGGATTTTATATTTTTCTTATGTCTGTTGTTTTTACCCATTTTCTTATTTTATTTTTATAATTTCTTATTTTCAATTAAAAGTTAAAAAAAATATATTCTAAGCGGTATTCAATATTTGATATAAAATATTTTTTTAAGGTTATTAAATAGTAAACAGCGTGTTAAAGAAATACCCATGTGGACTTCCCCCACTCTTACAAAATTTAAAAAAACGCACTGTACCATATTATGGTAAGATAATTACTTACTAAACCAGCAGAGCAAATTTCGATTTGTCGCTTCTCACTTTTCAGTCTTTTCAGTGGTACTTTTTTGTGCTCCGTTCCTATTTTTTCCATTCATAATGTAATAATTCAGTGACATCACATGGCATTGTAAATGACTCTCAAAAAAGTATAATACACAAAAGATAAATATTATAAAAAAACCAACTATTTACATTTTGTTATTTACGATGTTCTGTTTTATTATTCATTTTACTTGCAACAATAATTAAGTCTTCAGAAGTAAATAAATAGGTAAAAATTCATATCATGTAAGTAAAAATTTTATTCAAATAAATCAATTGTTTATTCAATCAATATTATTCCAAGAACGTAATTCAAGTGTTGCTAATTATTACTCAATATCCATTAATATTACTAGTTATTTTTCAAAAAATAAATAACAATTGTACGATTTCACAAAGCGTTAGAGGTTAAAATTTTTTTTAATTTGTTTTTTTTTTTATTAGGACTGATAAACTTTTAGATTAAAAAATCATTAGCTGCTCCAAAATTCTTTTAATCCGTGGACTGTAAATTTTTTTTGTTTTATTTTTTAAATTAAAAATAATTATTTTTAATCTCAATTTTTTTGTTTAGATGGATAAAACGGGAGTGTTGTAATTGATAGTGGTCTAATTTTTTTTAAGTGGTTTAAATACTTGAATTGAATATTTGTCAAAGATTAGAAAAAGTTATAAAGAAGAAATCTTGAAGATTTATTGAAGAGTAATTTCTTGTAATTTAATGTTTCATACAAACATAAAAACTACTATTTTAAATATTTGTCATGTAAAATCAACATTTAATTTAAAATTTGATATTGAAGAATATATTTACTTTAATTGAAAATTAATTAAACTTTTATTTTGTGATGTTAAGAAATTCGAAGAGATCACGAGACATTTTGTGACTAATTAAACAGCTTGATAAATTTGTTCCTTTAAATTAAAAAAAAAAAATTTAATTAACTGTTCCCGCGTTTTTTTTCTCCATGCGACCAAAGAAATGAATTACATTACTCTTAATTTCCCGGTTCAGTAACCCAAACTTCATAATGGTCCATCGTTCTTACCTGCGTTGGGAGAATGCGCTGATAAACTTTCAGCTTTTATAAAATAACGAAGGTCTGGGGTTCACGAGTTCTTGCTCTATCTATGGTTTTTTTAGAAAAATTTTTGGTTTTTCTTCGGGTTTAAAAGTCGAAATTTTTTTTTTTTTTTTTTTTTGGTAAAACGTTTTGATCCTTCTTTAATAAATTTGTATCTTAAAATTTGATCATTTGTAATTACTAGAAATTTTTAAAAAGTTTTCATAACTCGAAATTTGAAAAAATTTGTGTATTTATGAAGTATGTAATGTTTAAAATAAAAAATTTAAATTTTGAAAAAATTCATTGTCGTAATTTATAAAAAAAAAAAAAAAATAAAAATTTTTGATTTTTAGAAAAAAAAAAATTAGTCTTATTAAACCATTACTACTTTCTGTAAAAAATCTTTTTCTACGTAACTTGGTAGTTCATTCATGTTATATATAAAATTTTATATTTAATTACAAGCAATCTGATAAAAAAAAACCTCATTATATGTCTCAATTACGGAACAATGTATTAATAGCTCAATATTTAATCTAAAATAAGTTTCAACAGAAACGGTAATTTCATTAGCATTATTTTTTAATTTTTTGTATCAGTAAAAATAATTTATTTTAATGAGTATATTTTTTGAGTAGAAATTTACAGGAAAATTACTAAAAATTAAATTTTAGGAGAGATTACGATTTGTACGGCGCCGCGATTCGAAAGCGGATTTTTATAGATCTCGACGAAGAAAAAAAACGAAAAGAAAGAATAAAATATTAAGATATCTCGCTTAGTTTGCGGATATCAGTACTTAAAAAACGAAAAAAAAAAAGAAAAAAAACACATTTTAACCATATGTTAAAAGGGCGCAACACGACGCCTATTAGCCAATTGGCCTATTGGCGCCATATATATCATAATCTTCCTAAAATTTATAAAAATCTAAACAGCTTGAATTATTTATGTTCGTAAATTTTTTTTTTCTTAAAAAAAAAATAATGTAAGATTATAATTATGGGGCTTTGTAATAACAATGACTAATCTGCCTTACTGATTAAATTAATGTCAACAACGGCATACCATCGTCAACCGTTAAATAGTCTATCTTTTTATTTTAATTGAATGATTTTCGGTGATTATTCTATCTACTACAAACAATATTTTCAGTGGAATGAGTATCAAATTAACTTATGTATATATAAGCCCCACGTGTTGATTAAAATGATTGTACAATATTGAAATGAAAACCAAATAAAAGATATATTTGTTATAAATACTGAGTACGTATATTTATATTAATATAATTTATAATAATTTAATTTTATCACTTCGATTGAAAAGAATAATAATTATTTATTATTTTATACCCACGTAATTTTTTTGATTGTCTAAATAGTTAAGTAATTAAGTTTAACAATAGTAATTGTTTAAATTTAATAAAAATAAACTGTTTGTTTGTTACTTTTTACTTTTTTTTGGCATCTTCACATGTATTGTTTGAAGTTAATACATACGTTTCAAATTATTGAATTATATAAAAAGACCGTCGTCTTAGAAAATTAAAAATAAATCTTTTGTTGAGCGTATATTTAAGAGCACACTCATTTTAAATAAAAATAACTACAAAAAGAGTAAAAAGAATTTTAGCTAAACATATATGTGTTCTCCCTATTTCTATTCGACAAAATTTATCAGCTAAAATTTTTTAAATAGAAATCAATCACGTACACAAAAATTTCTTACGATAATAATTTTTCACGGCTACTATTTCTTATCTTAAAATTTATCCGATCAAGATTAATACAAACATATCAATCATAGTGAAGTGGTACTTTACCTGTTATCATTATCAGCCATAAAAATATTTAAAAATTTTTTCTAAATTTTCAAGCAGATTTTTAGATTTGAAAAGTCTTTAAATTGAAATTTTGACTATTGACCATATAAATTTTTTTTTTAAAGTCGAAATTTCAATTTTCGGATTTTTAAATTAATCATTAATCCGCCAAAAGTGGAGAAAAGTTGATAAAAAAGACGTCAATTTTTAGATATTTTATCGTTGAAAATAGAAGCCCTACTTCTGCGCTTCTGTCAATAAAAATTTTTTTTCGATAAATAAATAAACTTTATGGATAAATTAAAATTTTTTAAAACTTGAACTAAAATTGATTTACTAGTTCGTTAATTTAAATTAAAACCTCGAAGAAAAGAAAATTATCAGCTCTGTATCGAGTCGAAACGCTGATAATTTAAATATTTTTCTTCGTATAAAAACCTTATAATCTAGCCCGATCATGACTTATCTCGTTTCAAGGTCGCATCAATAAACTTATTCTACTAAAAGTAAAGGCTTATTCTAACCAAGTTATTTTTATAGAAATGCTTAGAAATTCTATTCATAAATTAGCTAAAACTTTTTTTTTTATCTTAGTCAAAAAGGATTTTTTTTCTATGTTAAAATTATACAATAATCCGGTTTGCACTACAACTAGACTAAAACCTTTCATATTATATCATTCTCCGAACATCCAACAGGTTTTCTTCGGATCAGAATTTTTTTAAACGATAAAAACTAACCATTCTTTCTCTAAAACCCGTGATGCCTCAAATTTAGAAGCTGTGAATTTAAAATCTACCGAACAATTTCAATAAAAATGATATATTTTATTGATTTGGATAAAACTAACAGTAAAATAAATACTTGAGTTACGTAAGATATGCAAATCATAATTATTCTCTCAATATTGAATTATTTTAATTTATTTTTTAGATAGATAGCGAATATCTAAAATTATTATCGAATTACACTCGATAAAAGTGGCATCTGATAAAGAATTACTAAAGTACAAAAATAAATAAATAAAATTGTTTATAAAATGGATACGATGGATAGCAATAATAATGTATCAATGACATTTTGTCCACCGAATGTAACATTTGGTGAAATATGGGTGACTCATGGAATGTCAAAATGCTTCCTGGACACAGTTTCTATTGCAGTTATTTCATTATATTTGTTAATATTTGGTACACTGCAATTAGGGATGTACTGGAAATATGGAACTCCTCGAAATACTTCATTACCACGAAGTAAATTGTATAATTTACAAAAATTATTTTTATATCTTGTACCAGTACTTAGTTTTACTAGGATTATACTACAAGCTACAATATTGGATGATAAAAAAGTTTATGGTTACATGGTAAGTCATTAATTTTAATTTTTTATTTAGTAGGGTAATCGGGAACTTGTACTCAAGAATATTCCTGATTAAGATATCTAATTTGAAATGATTCCATTCATGCAAAGTGTATATATATTTATAAGTCAACTCAAATCATTTTAAATTGTTTTTAATCATTTCAATTTAGATTTCTTAATTAGAAAATAGACGTTAAATTTAAAAAAATGTACGACGCTTCATTGGTTTATGTTCCAACTTCATCAGTTATCTGCAATGATAATATAAATGTCATAAAATACACAATTAATAGTAAAAAATCAAATAAAAAATGGAAAGATATTTTAATTATTTTTTAGGCAAAATTTCTTTGTTAATACTTGTAAAATTTTTAAGTATTAACTAAGAAATTAAAACCGCGATTGCTATGTTAATTATTGCTATGGAAATCGTTAATTTGGCCACAATACTTATGAAAAAAAATTTTATTACAGTTTACACTTATCACTGATTGATTCTGTGAAGAAAATTTATTTTTATTACGCATGATCTAAGCGCAAAAAATTTTTTATATGCTAATTCAAATTTAATTATTGTTACCGATTATTATCAGATTGTAACAAAAATATCAATCATTGCACTGAAAAAAAATGAACTTGAATCAAGAAAAAAATTCTTGAACCAAGAAAATAATTTTGAAGACTTTCATTGTCTTGAATCAAGACCAAAAATTCTTGAATTAAGTAAAATTTACTTAAACCAAGAAAAATTTCTTAGTTTAAGAATTCTTTTACTCAAATCAAAAAGATGAAATTTTTCAAAATTATTTACTTGATTCAAGTAAATTTTTTTTTCTCTGTAGATAACTATTAAATTTTGCGCTTGTAAACAATTTTAATTAATCTTGCAAAAATTTTTTCAGATATTAACAACATGTCTAACCATGATTGTTTACCCGTACTCTGTATTAATATTAAGGGTAGAACGGCATAAATTGTTGCCATCAGTACCACCGCGTGGTCATGGTTTAGTACTTCTAGGTTTTTGGACATTTGCATTTATTGGTGAAAATTTATCTTTTTTCAATATTGGTAAATCCGAATGGTGGTTCCATTTAAATACGTGAGCTTATATATTATTTTTACCGATTAACATAGCTTTAAAAATTAAATTTATCTTATTAATTAATGATAATAACGAATTGTTTGTTTCAGACCGAGTGATCAAATAGAAATGTCATTATTCGTCTTGAGATATGTAAGCAATTTGATGATCTTCGCATTAGGATTAAGGGCGCCAGGAATATTTGGTAGTTCTGAACTTGATTACAATACACTGAATGATAATAATGTTAATTCAAGATATTATCAAAGTGTAAGTTATTTTAATTAGTATCTATTATAAAATACTATTCTTTAATATTGACAATACAAAACAAGACAAATAAGAAATTCACAGTGAAAAAAATTTTTTTAATTCAATTAATTTCTAATGGACTAACATTAAAAAAAATTTTTTTTTCATATTTATAATAAAATTTGAGAAACATTTACTTCTATGAATCTGCCTAAAAAATTTCTATTTTTTCTTATTTTTAAGCTTAAAATTTTTTCAATGTAACTAAAAAAAAACAATTAGTTTTATGTTGTATAAAAAAATGTAAATTTTAGAATTTTAGTAAGATTTAATATTTATATTTTCATTTTTATAGCGTCCAGACGACAATCAATCAACATGGAAGAATGTTTGGTACAAAATAAAAACACTGAGTCCATTTTTATGGCCAAAAAGTTTTTTACTGCAATTACGAGTATTATTTTGTTTTTCATTGTTAGCGGGTGGTCGCGTGATTAATCTATATGTTCCAATTTATAGTAAAAAAATTGTTGACAGTGTTATAGATTTATCTTCCACCAATTACAGGTAGTTATTTAAATTTTAAATCAACTTAAAATTTTAAGAAATGAATAATTTATTTTTATCTAATACATTTTTTTAATTTTAGGTGGGATTTAATTGTTATTTATGTCGTCTTTAAATTTTTACAAGGCGGTGGTACCGGTGGTATGGGTGTATTAAACAATTTACGATCATTTTTATGGATAAGAATACAACAGTATACAACACGTGAAGTTGAAGTTGAATTGTTCAGGTAAATTTAATTCTCAAATTTAAAAAAAAAAGAAAATCATCACATTAATGTTCAAGTTGTTCGTTTTATTTTTCAGACATTTGCACAGTCTAAGTCTTCGATGGCATCTCGGACGCAAAACTGGCGAAGTATTACGTATAATGGATCGTGGAACAGATTCAATAAACAATTTACTAAATTACATATTATTTTCTATTGTTCCCACAATAGTTGACATTATTGTTGCTATTATATTCTTCGTTACCGCTTTTAATCACTGGTTTGGACTCATTGTTTTTATTACAATGTTCTTATACATACGTAAGTACATTTTTAATTAGTTTCTCACTAATTAATCAGCAAAAATATTATTATATTCATAATTTAAATTAAAATGATTTTTTACAGTCGCAACAATTGGTATCACCGAATGGCGTACAAAATTCCAGAGACGAATGAATCTGGCGGATAATGCACGTAATGCAAGAAGTGTCGACAGCTTGCTGAACTTCGAAACTGTCAAGTATTATGGTGCTGAAAGTTACGAAGTTGATAGTTACAGAGAAGCTATTTTGAAATTCCAAATTGAAGAATGGAAGTCATCGATAACTTTGAATATGCTTAATACTCTGCAGAATGTTATCGTGTGCGGTGGATTACTTGCAGGATCTCTTTTGTGTCTTCACATGGTTAGATACAATTACTTGTTTATTTTTATAACTATAATAATTATAAAATATTTATTACATCTTTTTTAAAAATTATTTTTTTTAGATTGTTTATGAAAAAACATTAACTGTAGGAGACTATGTATTGTTCGCTGGTTATATTATTCAACTTTATGTTCCATTGAATTGGTTTGGAACATACTACAGGTAATAATACATTTTTCAATTATTTAATAAAAATAACTTTAATTTATAATGAAATTAGCAATTTTTCTTTAATATTTTCTCATGAAATGACCAAAGTACAAAAAAAAAGTTTTAAAAAATGAATTGATGAAAAAAAAAATCACATTGATAGTTTTTAAAAATTTTTACATGCACGGAAAAAAGTAAACTGTAAAATTCACTCAGATTCCGGTTAATTTTTATAGTTTCAAACAGTAAAACGGACATCGGAGTGGCAAAAATATAAATATTACAGAACTTAATGTAGAAAGTGTAAAAGACACAATTTGTTATTTAATATCGCCGATAATTGATTAGTAGCTGTCACGATAGTAAATAACGAATCTCTCATTATAAAAAATTACAGTTTTAAGCAGTAAAAAAGCAAGTCAATAATTATAGTTTCATTTTTAGCGTTGCGTTTAAAATTTACCATTTTACTTGGTAAATATTGACGCTGCTTATCTAAAAATTTAGTAACTGTATTTTTTACTTTTTACATATCATGCGATCATTTTTTAGGTACGAAATGATAAATATCAAAGTCAAAATTCTTAATTATTAAACTTTAACATTTTAGACATTCGCGTAGCGAATATTACTGTTTGAAATAGTATTTTATTCCATGTAAAGAATAAATTGTAGCATTTAAATAATAAATATTACATAGTAATTATTAAAATCATGATTTTACTGTTTGAAATGGTAATTTTTAGCATTACTTATTACAAATTGACTATTATTTATTACAGTTTACTTCTTTCCGTGGTGGATTATTTTTAATAAGAATTTCTTGGCCAAACAAAATCCTAAAAATTATTAAACGTTTGTTACTTTTAGTATTTATTCAATTGGTATATTGTAAGCAAATTATAAACAATGATTAAAAATTCTTAATTTTTCAGAGCGATTCAAAAGAACTTCGTTGACATGGAAAATATGTTTGAGCTATTACGTGAAGATCAAGAAGTAATAGATGCTCCTGGTGCCGGACCATTGATAGTAAAACGCGGTCAAGTTGAATTCAACAACGTAACATTTGGATACGTTGGTGAAAAAACAATACTGAAAAACGTGACATTTACAGTGCCAGCCGGTAAAACTGTAGCCATTGTTGGACCTTCGGGTGCTGGTAAATCGACAATTATGCGACTACTGTTCCGCTTTTATGACGTGGAACAAGGTTCAATTTCTATTGATGGACAAAATGTCAAAACGGTGAAACAAGATTCTCTAAGAAGTGCTATCGGAGTTGTGCCTCAAGACACTGTTTTATTCAATAATACAATTAAATATAATATTCAGTACGGTGCGATAGACGCGCCAGAAGCTGATGTTATTGCGGCAGCTAAAAACGCAGATATTCATGAGAAAATTTTAACGTTTCCCGAGGCTTATGAAACACAGGTAAATACATTTTTTTGATAATTAAACATTTGATACTAAAATCAGAAGATCAGATTTCTAAAAAAATTTTTCATGAGCCAAGTAGCTTTCCATAGAAAAAATGTACATTGAAAAAATATTTTTAAATGTGAAAAATATGCGTCATAAATACATCAAATTTATTTAACGGGCACAACCAGTGTGACAGCCTGAAAAAAAGGCGATTTTTGGGAATTTAAAAAAAAAAATTACTGTATTAATTGTTTTGAAATTTTAAGGGTATATTAATACATATTTTAAGAATATACAGTAAAATTTTTGAGGAAAAAAATTAAACATTTTCCGAGTTACACGCGATCTTCGACGGCTCTAAAAAAAAGGTCCTCCACTGGTGATTCCGGCCTTCTCCGTGGATAAAACCAAAAAAAAAAATTCTCGTTGAACTAAAAGACATTATCCGCACGATGACCCACGGTCGAAAAAAATATCAAAAATTGATAAAATTGGCGGCGATTTAAAAAAAAAAAAAAAAGTTGAATTTTACCCAAAATTTTGGTCATTTTTAGCCGGCCAAAATTCGATTTTTGATCAAATCAAAAAAACTGGAGGGTCTTGTATGAAGAACTATATACAGAACATGCAGAAAAAAATTTGGTAGTGATCGGATTATTTGTTTTCGAGTAATCTCTTAGTAAATTCGAAAAATACTGTTTCGAGAAAAACGCGTTTAAAAATAAAATGATCCTATTCTAACTGCCGAGCGGCTACTCTTTAAATGGCTGTAACTCAAAAACTATTTAAGATATCGATTTGAAATTTTAATATGTTATTTTTGAAGGTATAACCTATCGAAATATGAAAAAAGTCAATTTTTTGAAAATTTCACACTGGTTATGCCCCTTAAAATCATATTTTTAACATCCAACTTTCGGTTGATTTTCGTATCAATTTTATGTATTTTAATCATAACATATATTAAAAATATAAAAAGGATACGAAAGTACGGAAAAATATATTTTAAACTTCATAAAAAAAAATATTTTTATACTTATATTTTTTTAAGAATTAAAATTTTTTTTTTTTAATTTTTTTATACCTGTATTTTTTGCCGAGTTCAAAATGCACTTTTAATACATTTTCATTATGTCATCATACATGCATTTTTTATATATTTCTAATTATTTTAATTAATGTTGAAATACGAAAAATTATACGAAAATTAGCCAAAAAGTTGGATATCAAAAATATGATTATAAACTTTTTTTCTATTTTTGGTATAAACTTTTTTTTTTAATGGGGATTTTAAATATTCAAATATTTTTAAATCACCACTTCAGTAAAAAAATTTTTAATTATTAATATGAATTTTCTAGGTGGGAGAAAGAGGATTAAGACTAAGTGGCGGTGAAAAACAGCGTGTAGCCATAGCGCGTACAATGTTAAAAGCCCCAAAAATAGTTTTATTAGACGAAGCAACAAGTGCACTTGACACTCAAACTGAAAGAAATATTCAAGCAGCTCTAAATCGTGTATGTAATAATCGGACGACAATTATAATAGCCCATAGACTGTCGACGATAATAGGCGCCGATGAAATACTAGTTTTGAAAGATGGGGAAATAATTGAACGTGGAAAACACGAGGAATTAATCTCTTATGGTGGCGTTTATCGGGATATGTGGCATGCCCAGTTACAGAATGACCAAGAAGTGCAACCAGAAGACACTAGTAAGGAAAATAATAAAAGTAATGAAAGTAATTCTAAAGCATTGCCTCCAGGACATCCCCCTATTCATTTTTAAAAATTCAATTCATTGAAAAGATTCGTTTTTAAATAAATAATTATTACTGAGATTTGTTCGTATTTTATTTTTGATGGTATGGAAAAATATTAGGTATTTATTCGTAAGTAAATAAAATACGAAGGTGATTTAAAGTATTTATAAGTACAGTAAGTAGTTAATTAATTAATCAGTCAACATTCAAGATATCCTTGATGGCTCTTGTCGCGATGACACACAGACCCATCCATCTTCACCAGCCATTATGGTATTCATTGGATTTGATGGATTTACTAGTGTTGTAGGTCTCCTTATACCTTTTATCATGTCTACTTGTCTTCTCAGGTTGTCGTGAAGCTTTATTAACGCCTCCTAAGATATAATAATAAAAGATAATATTTTTATTCACACTAAAATAGGTTGAGGTTTTGTTATAAATTTATAATTTGTTATTTGATTTCTAAGTAATTTTACAAGTTTTGCACCGATAAAGTAAACGTTGGAAAAATAACCGACGAATAAAATGACCGTATGTAATAAGAATTAAAAAAAAAAAAAAAAATAGTATACACACCTCGGGCAGTAAATAAGAAAGCGTCAGATCACATGTTTGTCGACCTCGGCCAACAATTACATGTGATCTGCAAAATTTTTTACTTTTCTGTCCTAAGTATGTAATATATTATTCTAACTGATGTATAATTATTTTGAATTAATATTTTTGACAAAAAATATTTGAAAATTTAGTTAATAATTTTACTGTTGAAAAATTTTTGTTCAAGATTAAATTATACAAAAAAATGAGATTTTTTTGTTAACAAAATTTTTAAATCTTTTTTTATAAGAATTTTTGTTTTGAAGTATTTAAATTTTTATTATAAATTTCAATAAAAATTAAAAAAATTTTAATATTTTTACGGTTTGGTTCTTAATAAATTTTTAATGTTAACATTAGTCATTAATTTTTTATTTTTAATCATTAAAATTTTTGTGCACAATATTTTTCATATTAAAATCTCATTGAAGATCCAATGAAATAAATAAATATCATGATTTTTTTTACCTATAAAATTTATTTTATTAAAAAAAAAATTTAACTTAAAAACCCAAAAATTAATGACTAATATACGACACAATAATAAAATTTTTTAATCTAAACCTAAAAAACTAAAAAAATATTTTAAAAATTAATAAAAACCTTTTCGTCTTCAAGCTTCCGAAGTTCTTGTTGCCTTCTAATACCTTCACTATTTAAATTTTTCATCATTTCACTTTTGTACTGACTAACAAGCGCAATTTCTGTTTGTACTTTAAGATATTCCTGTGCTAGCTGTTTGTGTTCTTCAAAAATAGTCCTTGATAATTGACATGTATTGTCTGGTGTAAGTGGACGTAAATCAGCTTCCAATAGTCCGCAAATATCATCCAAATTGTCATTGTTGTTACTTCCTATCGTGATATCAAAAAAAAAAAAAACATTTAGTTTATAAATTTTACTCAATAAGTTTAGAATAATAATTCAATACTAACTTAAAAGAAACCAACAATGCTTTAAATATTCAGTGTCAACTCTAGAATAACTGACTTTATTTAAATTAGAAGACATTTTTCAAGTGATTTTTTTTGTAATTGTAATTATCAATCAACATCATTTAATATTTATTTTTTTTCTACTACAACCACTATTTTTTTCATCATTAATTTTTTTTTATTTTGATACCAACATCTAGCAAAAATTTATTTCAGATAATTAACAATGAAATTATTGAATTACAGAGTTATATTACGCTGAATAGAAGATTAACTCGAGTAACTGGTCTCTCTCTATTTAGCTGGTACACTGGTACGATAGTTTAATCTCTCGCAAACTAAACACAACAAACCTACAGCTATAACGGGGAAGCTGACTCAGCTACACCTGCTGTCTTGGACCAAATTTCTCACTCTTCCTCTCTCGCTCTCTCTCGCTTTTAACTCTTTTTCTCACTCTATCTTTTTTATCTTCTTTAATCATCTTATAATTAAAATTTTCTAAATTAATTATTAACAATAAGCGATTCAAAAAAATTTTAATTTCACATTTTCTACCAACTATAATCAAATAAAAATTTTTATTATTATTCTAATTGAAAATAAAAATAATAAAAAAATTAATCGCAATTTTGAACAGCAATTTAGAGTATAAAAATTTCCAATTGACTATTTATTGATCTAAAAATTTTAGCAAAAACAATAAAATCAATTGATTGTTGTATAGAATTAGATTGTAAAGAGTTTAGCTAGGATAAGTTATATCAGTATTAGCAGCAGGGTCTCTGCTATTAAACGTGTGAGTCAGCACTCTCAAGTGCTATTTCATGCTGAAAATAATTTAGTGTGTCCGTGTGTACTCTATGTGCTAAAATAAAAGAGAGGGAGCTGAGCAATTACGTCAACTTATAATGTATACTACCCGATTCCAATGTCTTACACAGTAATGCCTTTAAACATCTTTAAATATCTTCGTTGATCCCTCAGACATTTTGACAATGTAAAAGAGTATATATATGCATTTCCATTAATGGAAATACACGCGTATGAGATGATTTTTTTTATGAATATCTGATAGTTTTCTTTTCATTTTATTAATTATTAAAAACAAATTTTGAGGAGCGCTTTTGCTCTATAATTCTTTGAAAATTGAGCATTTACAAAAGATAATTTGACCCATCAAGTTATTGAAAATATTTATGCTAACAATTCCAGTAATTTAATGCCATCAAAGGAAAATTGAATAGTTTAAAATTTATAGAAAAAAAAGTAAAATTTCATAAATTTTTTTGATATTTTAATTTAGTAAGAAATTTTAAATTACGCACTTTATGACGTGACTTTTAAAAAAGAATTGCTTGATTTATTAAATATTTCAATCTTCCATTATTTGTATTATAATATTATAATATTTTCTCAAATATAGTTGGACATTTTTAAATTCTATTAGATTGTATCTCCTATTACACAAAATACTAATTAAAATTTAACTGGTAAATTATTTTGGAATAAAACAATTGAGTGCAGAATATTGAAATAGATCGAATATGAACCTGAAGATATTTCAATATAAATATCAAAGTTCATTAAAAATTTTTTTATGCAAATCTAATGGCAGTCTAATAATATTTGCAATTAGTTTTTAAAATTTTCAATTTTGACGTTTGAAGAAAAATATACATCAATTAAATTTATAGTTACATTATTAAAAATGATATTTTTATCCTTTGATTTCATAAATTACATTAATGATGATGATGATGAACCAATCGGAACTTGTCGAAAAAGTATAAATAACCCAAACTCTACAGTCAAAAGTTATTAGATGCTAATTATAATTGTTTTATTCTCTGCGAATTAAAAAATGAAGAGCAGCGTTGTCAATCCTTAACGTAAAAATAATTTTTGTCGTCAAACACACATTAGGTAAATTAAAACTCTCAATTTCAAATTTAATTTTTTTGTCTTTTCAAGTCTGGTAAGTCAATTTTAAATTATTTAAAAATTGAAGGACTATTTGACATGATTTATGTGATAAAAAAAAAAATTAAATCAGTGGAGTTTCGTATTTCTAAATTAACATTCAAAATTACTTACGATTATGTTTTTTAGGACCCATTCTATCAAAACCAGCTGTATTTTGAAGTTCCCATGACGAATCTGTACCCGTAGCTAAATCCCAAGCATTCTTAAAAAAAATGATAAAGAAATTAAAAAAAAAAAAAAATTACTGAAACATGAAAAAAATATTTTACATAAAAAAAAAAAAACTTACAGGATCACATTCCACATGAAGTGGTTGAAACCGATTATTATTACTGGTTGGTTTCATTTGTGGAAAGTTATGATTAATATTAGAATCTCCAAATTCTTGACTATTTTGTATTGTTTTTAATTGTTGAGGTTGATTTAATAAATCAATTTTATCATTGTTAATACCGTTCACTGGATAACCGTTAATTTGACTAGAAGACATATCCCACGAAACATCAATAGTGTCTTGATTGATTTCATCATCATTATCGTCATAATTTTCTTCATAATCTTCAGACATGCTGTATTCAACAGGTTCTAGATGTCCGCTGACAAATGAAGCTAGACAAGTCATTACACGAACAATTTCGTCCATTGACGGCCGTTCTTCAGGGCGCTTACTCCAACATCTGTAAATATTTTATCATTATTTACTTTGCATTATTTATTTTATAAAAATTCATGAAAAGTTTTTTTTGAAATTTCATTGAAAGTTTAAAAAATTACCGAGTTATCAAGTCTTCAATTGGTTTAGGACAACCTTCAATGAGAGGCGGTCGTTGTCCAACATGTACTGCCCACATAATGCGATACGCAGACCCACCAATGTCATCGAATGGTTTTCGACGGGCCAATATTTCCCACAATATCACTCCCCAACTAAATATATCACATTTTTCGGTGTAACGCGAGCCTTCAAATACTTCTGGTGCCATCCATGCTGCAGAACCTTTGTTATTTGTCATGTAACTGTTCAAGTCACATGCTGTACCAAAGTCACAGATTTTTAGCGTTCTTCCACCAAGAATCAATAATAAATTCGGTGGCTTCAAATCTCTGAAAATTGAAGGTTCAGATTAGCTATAAAATAAAATAAGTAATACTTAGAAGACTGAAATGTTTTTTTTCACTCTAGAGAAAGACAATCATTATTAGGAACATCGTAATCAATAACAATAAAATGTACAAAATCACCTAGTCTATATTATTAAGAGAATAAGAAAAATTTTGTTTCCTAGATAGTTTTATAATAAAATCGGTTTTTTTAGTGAAATTTTGTGTTATTGCAAGGGTCTTGATTTGAATTTGTGCCTTTTCAAAGTTTCATATTATTCTCATCGATATTTAATTTATATGATAAGTATTTAGGCTGCATTCGAAAATACTCTATCTCTAGACACATAATTGAGAAATGACCTTGTATCTTGTGAACTATTGACATTTTTAAAGACATAAGTTCATCCCGTCATTACACTGACCGAGACCTTTTATTTGAGTACCCACTTCAATTTTTCATATATTTAGATATATTATAATAAATATGTATATATGAAAAATATATCAAAATGCATGTGGGTACTCAAATGAAAGCTCTTGATAAGTGTAACATTGGGATGAGCTTATATCTTTAAAAACGTCAATAGTTAAGAAATGACATTGTATCTTGTCAACTAATGACATTTTTAAAGATATAAGCTCATCCCGACATTACACTCATTGAGACCTTTAGTTTGAGTACCCACATCAATTTTTCATATATTTATATATATTATATATATGTATATATGAAAAATATATCAAAATGCATGTGGGTACTCAAATGAAAGCTCTTGATAAATGTAACATAGGGATGAGCTTATATCTTTATAAATGTCAATAATTAAGTAAGTACCGTGGAATTTAACAAAAGTCATTATTTAATAAAGCAAAATTTTATTTATTAAAACTTCAGAAGTCACAGCAGTCACTTAGTGATTGCAAGGTAGCTAGTTTGTATTACTTCATTTCATCATTTTGAATTACCAATTTTCTCAATTGATTTTTCGATAGCGTATAATTTGTTAAATGTTGCTTTACTCCCAATTGCTGAGTACTTAAAATACACTTTAGTGTTCTTATACGAAAGGAATGTCGTTTTAATGACAGAATAAATAGTTTCCATAATTTAAATAAGTTATTAAAGCATCAATTGAAAAGATTTGTTAATTTGAAAGTACTCAAGTCTGAAAAAAATTTTTGATCATCAAGTTTTGTCTCTTATTAGATCAAATTTAATCTATATTTCCGATTAAATAATTATCATAAATCCACTTTCCTGTCGTGTCTAAATATCCAGTAATTTTTCATTGGTTATATTATTGATAAGCGTTCATGTTATTTTTTTTTTTTTCATTTTTTAAGCGTAAATTATCAGCTAAGTTTCTCGCGAATGATAAGATAATCTTACTCAATTAATACCTGTGAATTAAAGGCTTTGGTTTCATATTATGCAAATAAGCAACACCCTGAGCACATTGCAGAGCCCAACTTATGGCATGGCTTGCTGTGTATCTTGGTTTTGGTTCACAATGTAGCACTGCAAAATAATATCATGAATAAAACTAAGCAACAATAATAATATTATTCATTCATATTGATAAGATGTATATCATACCATTGTATAGAGATCCACCTTCAGCATACTCCATCACCAAACAAACAGGATCTTTAGTACACGCACCATAAAGTCGTACGATATTAGGATGCGATACTCGTGACAGTTGTCTGACTTCAACAGCAAATGCTCTTCTTTCACCTTCAGTGTTGATATGTTTTATTGCTACGTAACGTCCACGCCACTTGCCTTTCCATACAACTCCAAAAGATCCTTTTCCCACCACCTAACAAAAAGTTGACATTGTATCAATTCTTAAAATAAGTCTTATAATATATAATAAATAGTAATCGATGTAAATAAATAATAAAATTTACGAAATAATTATAGCAAGAATAATAATAAAAATAATAGTAATAATAACAATATTGATAAAGCAAGCTAACCTCTTCTGTTTCAATTTCATTATAATCAATTTCTTCAACAAATTGTTGAAGTGACTTTTGTTTTAACAATTTGGGAGGTAAACTTGGAGATTTTGTTGACAATTGTGATGATTCTGATGATGATGAGGACACTGATGTTGATTCAACTGTTTTTGTTTTGGTGGGTTCCGACGTGTTGAAATCAAGTTTTTTATCACCAAAATCTATTAAATCCAATTGTTCATTTTCTTGATTTGTTTTTTTCGACATTTCACACAAAAATTAACACTTAGCAGTTAAATTAGTTTTTTTACATATTATTCACATGACATTTCACTCACTCCTTGACGTTAAATCAACCTCATGACGCGTTTCATGTTTAGCAAGTGATTAAATATTATATGAAGATTTATAAAATTATTGAAAATTTAATTTTTTATTTTTTTTTAATGATAATGGAATTTGTTAATTAGTTGCTTTTTTTAATTATTAAAAGTTATTATTTTTTTATTGTAGTAATTAATTTAAGATAAATTATTGTTATATGTAGTTTTTAAGTCAATTGTTATAGGTACTTTGTTTTTCATTTTTTTAATTATTTGTTTATTTAATTATTTATAAGTGTTTTAATTATTTTAATAAGTTTATTTTTTTCTTAACATAATAAAAAGTAATTAGTGCAGAAAAGTAAAGTAGATGGCGGTATTTGTATGAAACGATTGTAGATAAGTTATCGACATTTTGTTTTTAGGAATTTGGGAATCCCGACGTTTTCGATGAATATTGCATTCGCGCAATTTTTTAAACTGTCAAAATATCATGTCAGTTAAATTCATTTCTTTTTGAACTATTGATAAATTCAACTAGTGTGTCGGATAAACGAATACTACATTTTTACATGCCGAGTTTTTTAAATTAATTTTTTCTGTTAGTGAATTCAAATTTGCTCGAGCAAGCGCGCGCATGACTATAGACTTTGCACATATTTTCATGCTTATATATATTCGACCAATCACTTTTATGAATTCTGGGCTCGAATGTTAAAGTTATTTAAATACAGTACATTTAAAAAAAATTTCTAACAAGGACGGGTATTTTTAAGATAAAAAATATAATTTCGATACTGTTTAAAGATTTCAAAATTTTAACTAAAACAATTATTCTATACAGATGTAGATAAGATAAAAAAATCTTTGGATGTCTTTTAGCTTGTAATAAATTAATGCAAATTGAAGTACAATTTAAGTTAACCATTAAAATATCAAGTACGTTTAGATTACAAGAAAACTTGCGATTAATTTTTACGTGTTGAAAAATTTGGTGGCCCTGAAAAGGGCCGTTTGGTTTGGATTTAGTCAGAAAGAGAAAGTTTACTTAGAGCTGGTGTACTTAGTGACGGCTTTGGTTCCTTCACTGACGGCGTGTTTGGCCAATTCACCGGGTAACAGAAGACGGACAGCTGTTTGAATTTCCCGTGAAGTGATGGTAGAACGCTTGTTGTAGTGAGCGAGTCTGGAAGCTTCAGCAGCAATACGTTCGAAGATATCGTTGACGAAGCTGTTCATGATGCTCATGGCCTTGGAGGAGACACCGGTGTCAGGGTGGACCTGTTTCAGCACCTTGTAAATGTAGATAGCGTAACTTTCCTTCCTCTTCTTCTTGCGGTTCTTCTTGTCTGACTTGGTGATGTTCTTCTGGGCTTTGCCTGATTTTTTCACGGCTTTTCCACTAGTCTTTGGCGGCATGGTGATAATTGATAATTATCGATTGACGAGAAACTGAACTTTTAGCAATATTATGCTTTGGTAGCTGGAGTGCAACTGGTGAATTGCCAGTTTTGGATTTAGGTTTTAAAAGAGAAGAGAAGGAGATTGACCTTATGTGAAACATGATCGCAGTAAAGGGGGAATGAGTTTACGTAATTTCGTTCGCTCGCGTGCTTCGATAAAAAATAATAACAATAGTCACGCCTATCGGAACTCGCGGGCTAATGCGATTACAGTTACACTCCCCCACTTCTTTCTACATCGTTCACTCTATCGCGAGCTCCGACAGAAAACACATTTAAGCGTTTACACGACGCGGCGTTATCATCACTCCCGCTAGAGCTCGCTCTAGTTATTCTGTGTCGCTCAGTCCTTCCTCCCACTTACTCATCATGTCTGGTCGTGGTAAAGGTGGTAAAGTAAAGGGAAAGTCAAAGACCCGCTCAAGTCGTGCTGGTCTCCAATTTCCAGTGGGTCGTATCCATCGTATGTTGCGTAAAGGAAATTATGCTGAACGTGTTGGTGCTGGTGCTCCAGTTTATCTTGCCGCCGTCATGGAATACTTGGCTGCTGAAGTCCTGGAGTTGGCTGGAAACGCTGCTCGTGACAACAAGAAGACTAGAATCATCCCCCGTCATCTTCAGTTGGCCATCCGTAACGATGAGGAATTAAACAAACTTCTCTCCGGAGTAACCATTGCTCAGGGAGGTGTCTTGCCTAACATTCAGGCTGTTCTTTTGCCCAAAAAGACTGAAAAAAGCAGCTCTTAAATTCTCTTCTCTTTCTTTCTCCAAACAAAACGGCCCTTTTCAGGGCCACCAAATTTTTCATAACGTAAAGACTTTAAGTTGGATTACTTGTTTCAGCTTAATTAATCTATCATCTCGCATGAGATCAGTGCTTAATGTGTAAATAATATATAGAGGAACTCTATTTAACGTTATTAAAATCTTACTCCATTGTCTTACACAGAAAAAAAAATTATTTAAAAATTGCACCACTAATGATCGATGTAAAAATGCGATTGTACGAGTGGCGTTAGTTTTGATTGGAGGTGATACAAATATTTAGGCTTATTGATAAAAAATAATTACAGCTATTCCATGAAACCGTACACGTCCCCGGGATCATGTACATTTAAAGCTTGCTCGCGAATCTTTTTCTTTGGTTTGGTTCCTGTTTTAGTATATAAATTATTCCCCCGAAATTTTTCTAAATGTTCCCTACCGATTTTTAAGGTCGCTGCTGTATCCCCCCTAGCCCTCAATCCGATTTCACGACGCAAATAGAATCGAGGGTACTCGCATGTAGACTATTCCTTTTCTTTGTTTTTATACCTGGGATAAGCGAGAATGCTCTTTCTGCCGCAGCATTAGAATGAGGTAACATCTTCATCATTCCCAGCAACAAACGTAAAGCTTCGTAACGAAAACAGCCATCAGGATTGGTAATGTTACAAGTTGCCATACACATTTCGTCAAATGACAATTCGCTCCATTCTTTCTTCTGATGATCACTTTCGTTGTACAAGGATTGCCATTCGCAGCGAATATTACTTTCATCGGTAACGCGTAATTGGCGACAAACGCTTAGTACGCACGCGACCATTATCTGGCGATTTTCATAAAATAACCCGGAAATCTTTTAAAAAACCGTCAAATTTTTTAAAAAATCGTCGTCGAACGGAAGTCTATCCCGAATTTGTTTTGCACGGTAACATAAAATTGAAGGCATTTTTGGCGGAATGACTTGATTTCTGTTTGTGAAGTTCCTCCAGTTTGCAACTCTTTCAAATATTCGTTGCAATCATAACCAACATCAATTTCGCTTAAATCAAGCTGATTCGCGCAATTTTCGAATTTGATGTTGCGAACGTTCAAATCAAAAATTTCTGGTGTTAACAGCGCAGGTTTCAGAAATCTCCGGAGGATTTCACGAAGCATATGTTTTGAAAAGGGTTGCAGACAATGAAAAAGTCTTTCTTCACTTTGAAAATAAGCGTTAAATTTATTAAAGGACTCTAGTGCAAATTTCAAAAAGAGCAGATATGCTTTTGTAAACGATGAATTTAAGATAGCAAGAAGTTCATCTGCCTGTTTCACCTTTTCAACAGACTGATCAGTCAAAAATACTGTCAGTGTGAACCAATTTTCTAACTAATAGCCTATTAGTTGAAGTATTAGTTTAGTAGATAAAGATTAGAATTTTAAATGGCAATACATTAATAATTGATGTATAATAATCCAAACACACCAACTAGAAATTCAGAAACGACAATAGATGATATTTTTACAAGATATTTAGATAGTGTTGAAACACAAACTTATTGGTTTTACCCGGTTTTTCGAAAATCGAGTTATCATCGAATCTCAACGTTTCGAGGTCCTAGAAAGCTTTTCTGACTACTCCCGCGGTGATAAGAAACTAGCTGTTTGTGTTTGATCTGTAATTCTATTTTTTTTATCTCATCCTCAATTTCTGCCCACTGTAGTAGAATCTATAGTCTTTATTCTCCTGATGAGTGTCCCTTAGATCCAGAGATACCTTGCTCCTTACCTTCCTCAATTTTATATCCAACTTTCTAATGATGTGATGAATTCTGCTATTAATCATGTAAATTAAAAATAAAGCGTTTAAGTACGTCAAGCTGATCATTGATGTGAGGTTCAAATGCTTCAGATACTTTCACTATACCTCAAATTTTAATACCTTCATTACGTCTTTTGTTTCTCTTGAGACCATTTTCTGGAAATTTATTATAAATATAGATGGTCTTAATATTATTAATAACGTAAACAACCACTTACATTTTGAATAGTAAAATTTTTGATACTGGGAATTAAACTGGTTCCATGATGAAGGTTGAAATATTCTTCTCTCACTTCTAATGACGATTGAGTGATTTTTACAATTTTTCCGATTGTAATATTTATGGTTGGAATCATGAAATGACTAGGAATATACTTTTTAGGCTTTCGTGAGTATGAGAAGTATAATATAATTGAACTTGATAATATTTTACGTATTGAAATATTTGGTGGCCCTGAAAAGGGCCGTTTGGTTTAGTTTTAATCAGAGAGAGGAAGATTACTTAGAGCTGGTGTACTTAGTGACGGCTTTGGTTCCTTCACTGACGGCGTGTTTGGCCAATTCACCGGGTAACAGAAGACGGACAGCTGTTTGAATTTCCCGTGAAGTGATGGTAGAACGCTTGTTGTAGTGAGCGAGTCTGGAAGCTTCAGCAGCAATACGTTCGAAGATATCGTTGACGAAGCTGTTCATGATGCTCATGGCCTTGGAGGAGACACCGGTGTCAGGGTGGACCTGTTTCAGCACCTTGTAAATGTAGATAGCGTAACTTTCCTTCCTCTTCTTCTTGCGGTTCTTCTTGTCTGACTTGGTGATGTTTTTCTGGGCTTTGCCAGATTTCTTCACAGCTTTACCACTAGTCTTGGGGGGCATGATGAATACTGAGTTGAGTACGTTAGTACGTAGAGAAGCACAGTAAACGAATGATGGTGAGCCCAAGTTTGCTGTTGCTTTTAAAAGAGAAAAATAGGAAGTTGAGCATCGGTAAAGCCAGTCACAGAGAGTGGGGATGAACACCAAGTAAGCCGGCTTGTCACTGAAACATAATCACAATAGTAACCCTCTTCAACACAGCTGGCTAACCGAAGGCATGCTTTACCCCCTCCAGCATTCAGCTGCCAGAACATCTGCCGCATGCTCCTAACACAAGTGTTATAAAACTCAAGGTTCGGAGTGCGAACCACATAGTCAGAACTTAAACGTTCAAGTTAAGTCTTCAGTTTTTAATTTTCTAACCTTTTCATTATGTCTGGTCGTGGTAAAGGTGGTAAAGTAAAGGGAAAGTCAAAGACCCGCTCAAGCCGTGCTGGTCTCCAGTTTCCAGTTGGTCGTATCCATCGTATGTTGCGTAAAGGAAATTACGCTGAACGTGTTGGTGCTGGTGCTCCAGTTTACCTTGCCGCCGTCATGGAATACTTGGCGGCTGAAGTTCTGGAGTTGGCTGGAAACGCTGCTCGTGACAACAAGAAAACTAGAATTATTCCCCGTCATCTTCAGTTGGCCATCCGTAACGACGAAGAGTTAAACAAACTTCTCTCTGGAGTCACCATCGCTCAAGGAGGTGTCTTGCCTAACATCCAGGCTGTACTTTTACCCAAAAAGACCGAGAAAAGCAGCTCTTAAATTATAACTTCTTTCCCATATAAAAAAAACGGCCCTTTTCAGGGCCAACAAATTTTTCAATACGTGAAGAGTTTTCTAGTTTAATTTAATTCTATTCATCCAGCCTAATTATATGTTTCATCAAATTATCGTTATCTATCTTAAAAATTAATTAACAGTTATCAGCACTATTTCATCTTTATTGAGAAAATGTATTATCATAAACTTACAACAAATAATTATAATCTTTGATGTTCGCTAAAACTACAGTGAGGGCGTTCACTTTGCTGTCTTTATCTTAGGCTTCTCACTATTTTTCATTTTGAAGTATAACAAGGACACACGTCTAGTGCCATACATTTCTTGGCTTTGATAAAGGGAATTTGAGATATAACACAGCAAGAGAGAGAGATTGATCTCACTGTAAATTCATATCTTGAAGGTTCATTTATGATAATTTGGGAATTATAAACCTTTCAAGTAGTTTTATATTAAAACAATACATTTATTACATACATCTGATGTTTGGCATGTTTCGATAACAGTTGACTGTAATACATTTTGTAAGTTGTATGTTAATTTATTCGACCCGAATTGAATACGATAAATGATAATACTTCAGTAAATGGTCATGTAGTCAATTTGTTTATGCTATATTAATCGAAAATAGGTAAATTGTATATATTTCTCATCATTGAAAAAATTTCTGTTTTATGTGTTATAGTAATGACTATGATAAATTCATTGTATTTTAAAACATCTGCATATTCCTCCTGAAAGTTCCTGTCATCTTGTTTTGTTCGTTTATCAGAAAAGATTTGTAGAATAATTTACAAGATACTAAGATATCTTTAATATTAAGAACCATTGGAATAATATTAGTCATGCTAAAAGATAGGATTTTAGAAAAAATCATTAGTTTGAAGAGGCGGTACAGACAATATGAATTAAGATAATTCTTTTCCAACAAAGGATGAGAATAGATAACAAAAGATCGATATCGATATCTTATCTTCTTATTGTTCATTGATCTTAGATTTTCTAGGTAATTATACGATTTTCAACATAGACAATTAGTAAAATTGAATGATTTTCTTAGTGTGAAAAATTTGGTGGCCCTGAAAAGGGCCGTTTTTTTAAATATTGGATTAAAAATGATAACCTAGGCACGTTCTCCTCGGATACGACGAGCTAACTGGATGTCTTTGGGCATGATGGTGACACGTTTAGCGTGAATGGCACAGAGGTTGGTGTCTTCGAAAAGACCGACGAGGTAGGCTTCGCTGGCTTCCTGAAGGGCCATGACAGCAGAGCTCTGGAATCTCAGGTCAGTCTTGAAGTCTTGGGCAATTTCACGAACAAGACGTTGGAAGGGCAATTTCCTAATCAACAACTCAGTACTCTTCTGGTAACGACGGATCTCACGAAGAGCAACAGTTCCTGGACGGTAGCGGTGAGGCTTTTTGACACCTCCAGTTGCTGGTGCACTCTTACGAGCAGCTTTGGTGGCAAGTTGCTTACGTGGAGCTTTACCTCCAGTAGATTTACGAGCGGTTTGCTTAGTTCGGGCCATGACGACTTAGCGACAGTAATCTGACTTCAACGATGCAAAGTTAGACTGGAAATATGTGGTTTGCTCGAAGAGCTCGCCTTTTTGTTAACTAGGGCCAGGTGTTCCAGATGTTTTAAACCAGTTGGGGGAAAAAGTATCTGGATTGTGCTGATTGGCTGTACTCGAAGTCGATGGTGGGGGAAACGTTGGAGATGTGCTTAAAAGAGCCTTGACTTAGCGTTTTTCGATCATACCAAGTTCACTTCTTGAGTCTCTCAGAAGCTTAAATCAACTTATCTCAACATGACTGGTCGTGGTAAGGGAGGAAAAGGATTGGGAAAAGGTGGAGCCAAGCGTCATCGTAAAGTTCTTCGTGATAACATCCAAGGTATCACTAAGCCCGCTATTCGTCGTTTGGCCCGTCGTGGTGGAGTTAAGCGTATCTCTGGTTTGATCTACGAAGAGACCCGTGGTGTGCTCAAGGTCTTCCTTGAGAACGTCATCCGTGACGCCGTCACCTACACCGAGCACGCTAAACGTAAGACTGTCACAGCCATGGATGTAGTCTACGCATTGAAACGTCAAGGCCGTACTCTCTACGGTTTCGGAGGTTAAACATTTCACTCTTTCAACAAATTTTTACCAAAACGGCCCTTTTCAGGGCCACCAAATTTTTCATACTAAGAAAATTATTGAAGTTATCTTTCTTGCAAATGTTTAATTGCTTGCTTTTTGTTCCATGAAGTGACATAAATAGTGGTATCGTCTGCAAACAGTGCTGTATTGGTTTTTTCATTTTTTGGTAGATCATTAAGGGAGGGGTAAGGGTTTTCACTTTCGAAAAATCGATTTTTTTTATCTTTTATCAGTTTTATCTTATTGTTTAACATTTCAAGAATATGTCCTCAAAATTTTAATCCGATCTAAACAATATTCTTGAAGTTATTGTTTAATTAGTCTCGGGGCCTTTAACGCTCTAACTCTAACAGCTACGGGCGGTTGGGATTGCAGTGCAGCTATCGAGCAGGTATACAGGTTATTCATTGCTATTGTCCTGATCCCATATCCAGTTTTAGAAATATTTCATTTAGCAAAGCCAGGTAACTAAAACCATATATATATATATATATATATATATATATATGTCGGAGATAAGAATAGCTGGGTTTTTCCCAAGGGATGGGAAAATCCTGAGCACTTTTAGTTTATAACTAGAAAATAAAACTTAGAATTTTAATTTTTATGATTTAATCCGCTAAAGAAATTTTAGTTAAACTTTCCTTAAGTCTTTTATGACGGTGGGCTCGGGTTCGAAAGATCACATCTGCTGGTCTAACGTAGCCACGATCAAGGGACAGCAATACCCAAGTGTATATCTTCGGAATGTACAAATGCAAAACGTAGCTTGTACATTTTTTTCAGAATAATTACCTGAAAGAGCTATGGATTGAAAATAAGTTTTGAGAATGGTCAGTTCTCTCTGAACAGTGAGCGATAACTGATTGCTGTCCTTCTGACCGTGGATTCGTTCTCTTATCCAAGTCTGTCGTCGTTTTATTATTTCTAACGTTTAACATTAACGATATCTTATTTGTTAATATTGTTCATATTGCTAGTTCAGTGTGTTAAATAAATTATAATTGTTAATAATTAAATAATAATATTAAATTATACTTTTAGTGAAGTTACTAGATAACATTGTGTGTGTGTATGTGTGTGTGTGTGCTACGCATAAGTAAAACATTGTTACAAGAAACTATAATTGTGTATTAATAAAGTTGTACGATATTTGTGTCATCTAGAAATTGTGTTTAAATAATAAAATGTCTCAAGATAATAATAATAGCATGCGCCCTTCTTAACCCAACGCTAATCCGACGTCAGAAGTGGGATCGACGCCGAGTATATCAATGCAAGAGCATATGGCTATTTTACGTGAGCTGATCCAATCAATTGCCCAAAAACCTGACACAAATTCCAGGAAGTTTACACTACCACGTTTTAACCCAGAAACTTCAGTTAGTGGTTAGACGTTCGACCGTGCACTTGTAATTTTATTTTTTCAAAAAATTTCCTGAGCAAAAATGCCGAGAGTAAGTAAAATTTCGAGAGAAGACCGTCAAAGTGGAAGGACTTACTTGTGCATAAAGGAAATTTTATGGATGAGAAAAGGTTAGGTAAATTATAATGAAATAATTACACTCGATGTTTAGCGATAAAGTATTTGATGAATTTATTGCCCCAAGAGAAGAAAACCTCCAGCAAGTGCTGGAGGAAAAATTCCTCGAAGATGTACAAATCATAATTTTATAAGCATGTTGCAATCTATTAATTAATAGATTAATTTACATCCGGATCTATCTTTATAAATACATAAGTTCATTAAGTGAATGTTTCATTTATTTTTTTATACACTTGTATTATTAATCATTTATTCAAATGATATTTTTTATTAACTAGTAAATTTTTAAATTTTCATTTATAGTTATGTTCATTTTTCCATTTATACTTTTGGAATTAAAATCAAATAAACATATTATTAGTTGTACGTATTTTTAAAAATAGGGAATTTTATTTGTTCAGTTGGTCATTTGAACAACTGTAAAATTGAACAGATGATCTAGTTTACATAGAATCATTTGCATTTATATACAATCATACGTAAAATTTCTGTGCTTTTATTCATTTCTATTCATCAGCAATTTTACAAACTTTCATATTTATTTGGACAAATTTTCATGAATCCAAACTTTCATCGATACCAAAGCAACACGAGCAGGCATAAATTATTGTCTCTTATTGTAAATCTTTCTGAATACTTGTCAATGCCAAAATAGTTTCATATTTTGGATCACGTGTAGGATTGAAAAAAATTGAAATGAATTAATAGTTTTCAATCTTTCTGGATGCGCCTCAATACCAAAATAGTTCAATATTTTCGATTATACGTCGGATCAAAAAAAATTAAAATAAATTGAAAGTTTTCAATCTTTCTGAATCCTTCTCAATACCAAAATAGTTTCCCATTTCGGGTCACGTGTAGAATTAAAAAAAAAAAAATTAAAATGAATTGATAGTTTTCAATATTTCTGTATTTTTAATTAACTAAATCCAAAATATAAATTTTCCAATCCTTTAGAAAGATTATCTCTTGAAAACAACTGAAGTTTTTTTTTCTTAGAAATTGTAAAATTCAAATTTCTTCACTGAGTGAGCAATTAAACATCATTGAGTGGTCTATTCTTGATTACTGAGGGATCTATTCTTAATCATGAGCTGATCAATAGTGATTCACTAGGAAATTATTTATTGGTCATTAAGTATTCATGAATTGATCATTCAGTGATCATAAATTGATCGCTGAGTAATTTCGAAGTAATCAATCGCTAATTTCAGTAATTAATAGGATACTTGTCAGTGATCAATGATCGATTAGCTCTTGATCATTAACTGATCACTCAGGGGTCATTAATTGATCATTGAGTGATTGCATATTGTTCACTAAATGATTATTAATATATCGCGCAATGATCAATGATTAATCACCGTATGATTTCTCAGCAATAAAAAAGTAATCTCCAAATAATCATTGGATAATTTTTAACAAAATCTCTAAATCCTAAAATTGAGATGAAATGTATGTGGCATCAATCAATTTATTCGTGATGTGATTGGTCGAATATGTCATAAGCATGAAAATATATCCAAACGCTATATTCAGGCGCGCGTTTGCGCGCCCAAATTCAAATTCTATTCATTCGATAATTCATATGTGAAATCAATTTATTTGTGATGTGATTGGTTGAATATATCATAAACATGAAAATATACGCAAAAGCTATAGTTAGGCGCGCGCTTGCGTGCGCAAACTACGTCCTACTATGATAATCATAGAATATATTTGTAAATCTTGCTTAAACGTGTTTCTGTTAGATATTGTAGACGGCAAAGCGATTAAGTGTATTGTTTTATTGGCAATATTTTTTCCAATCACTGTTTCAAATTTAAAACTGAAACTTCAAAAGATCACTGCATTATAATTATAAACTTTCGTATACATATAAACTATATTTCACCGTTAAATGTACTTAAGGTAAATCACAAGTAAGTAACCTCAAATGTTTATCAAAAGTTTGTTTTTAAAACTGGATTTGTGTTTCGTTGTCTAAATAAAAATTTTTTAACACAGTTAATCGACAATGAAGAGATCATTAAGTAATACTCGAACCGCAGTATATAAAAGGAACAAGAGAAAAATAAGAAATTTTGTAATTGCGTTTCCTGCTGAAGAAGGCCTATCGATTCCGAAAAGTTATTTCACAACTCAGGTGAGTTTCTACAACTATAATTATTCGTTGATTTGTGAAAATATTTGTTGAATTTCAAAGTTAGACTTATAAACTGTTCTTAATTTTACAAGAATCATCAAAATTTTCTATAATGTTCGACGTTTTTTTATAATGCTGAAATTAGCCGTCAGCTGTCAATTCTAAAAATTCTAATAACAAATCAATTACAATGAACAAATGCTTCTAAACATTTTCACTTGTAATTTTTATTAATTTTCACAAGTGGAATTTTTTAATTAAATTTTTTTTTGTAATAATTGCATTATTATAAAATTTTTAAGTAATTTTTAATGTCTGCCAACTTCAGTGTCATGTTTTTTTACTAATTCAATCAACAATTAAAAATTTTTAAATTTCATCCCATTCACTCGACTATAGTATATATAGATAGCATTTCGATATCCATCTACCACATGTAATAATAAAATCACTGTCAAAATTACAATGTAAATACTCACAGTCGAATAGATGAAAAGTTAATTGACTCTATTTATTTGGTTGATGCTATAGTTTTGACACTAAATTTATTAATTAAACAAAAAATTAGACGTGCTTAGTTACATGCAATAATTAAAAATTGGCTCTAAATTAGAGTTATCAAAGTAGCTAATAAATTTTCAACAACGAATTCATTCATAAGACTCAAATACATTTAACAATTTTAATGAATAAATTTTCAGTATTTAACACTGTTAATTTTTCTTTAATTTTTTTTTTTTTTTTTTTTTCAATTTTTAAATTGCAGTATATAATGAAGTAATATTTATAGGTAAATAGGGTGTCAATAATTAGACCCCAGTCTTTAGTTGGTATTTTTATCTCAGGTTCTATAATAATATCCTAATATTTATGCAGAAATATGCAAACCTACCTGATGATTGATAATTTATAATACAAAAAGTGATAGTTTGAGTAAAGAACGTGTTAGTTACATAAAATATTTAGAGAATTTTTGATTTTCAATTTTCAAATGTCAACACCTAAAAATTATACATGCATAAAAGTAATTCAAATGAAGCATAAGGGCTTTCACACGGTAATTTATTTAATTCTCAACTAAAGTAACGACTGAATATTTCTTCATGATCATTAAGATCAAGATTTTTGTCTTTTTTTGAAGTAAATAGTAAAAATGTTTAATATTACAGCGGAAATACTGGTCTATTAAAAAAAATTTTTAGATAAAAGTTTTAGGACATTAAATTTCATATAAAAGATGTAACATATGATTTTTTTATGGGACTAATATTTTTTCACTGTAATTTCAAAATTAGCATTCTTACTTGGATTCAAATTTTAGCTAATTATGAAAATATGAATTTCGGTACTGCGGTTTTTTTATCGTTCCTTACAAAAAATTCAAAAGTGACATTTTTTGAGAGAATTAAATTCCAAACAACTTTAATCGAATCTTCTTTTCTACCCGAACTATATCTGTGGCCTTATGTTAAAAATTTCACTCAATCAATTATGAATTACTGTCTTGAAATTGAGAAAAAGTCCCGGGATCGTAATCATCAATATTCGTAGATATTTTTGCTAATTATGAAAACACAATACAATTAGGTAACTTAATGGTGTACATTTAAAATTCCACCTACTTTGAATAGCTAATTTTTGTCCATTACAGATCTAATATTAAATTTACGCCTATCTTAATGATCCCAACGTATTTATCACACAAATATTGATTTAACTATTTTTACAGAATGATGGTCAAGCAGAAAATGACAACCCTGCAAGCAGTTGTGAGAACTTCAACCGTGACAGTGATGATATTGCTGCTATTGCAGTAGATTCTGGAACTGGTGCAGTTTTCAATGCTGAAAATGAAAATGAACTTGGTGGTGACGTTGACAATGACGATGATCAAAATGAACTTGATAGTGACATCCACGATGACGATAATCATAATGGTAGTGATCATTATTCCTCTTACTCTACAGATGATGATTGGTCTACTAGTGATGATTCTTCGTGGGATACTGATGGTGACGATGATAATAATAGCAATCAAAGTAATGTTGATAATGACATCTCTCGACATAATTCTTTTCTTAGCATCAATATGCCGGATTTAGAAATTCCCTTAATTCCACGACGTACTATTACTGTAAAAGATCACTTATTGGCTGCAGTAGCTATGTCAGTTCGACATCATTTAACATTTGAGGCTATGCTTGATCAATTAAAATGGATAAAGTCTACGTATCATGATAATATTATTCCAACGTCTAAGGAGAAATTTTGGCATTGTTTGAATCGTAACGATGATTACTTAACTTATCATTATTATTGTAAATTATGTCAAGACTACCTTGGTAAAAAATGCAAATTAACGAAAAAACTACAAAAAAAATGTATTTGCGAAGGATGTGGACCACATGATGAAGATGAACGTGATTTAGGTTACTTCATATGTATTAGCTTAAAGACGCAAATTGAAGAACTATTATCTATACCTAATATGAGTGAATTATTGAAATATAGGTTTCGTAGAATAAAAAAACATGAGGATGCTTATGAAGACCTTTATGATGGTGACGAGTATAAATCGTTATGCTTACCTGGAAAATTTTTAGAAAAGTGGAACAATTTTTCTTTAACATTCAACACAGATCGATGCAATGTAGCCAATTCTTCCAATTCCAGTGCGTGGCCTGTATATATACAAATAAACGAGCTTCCTCCACATCTAAGAAAAAAACATATGCTTCTCGCCGCTATTTATGTGGACCAAGTGCATCCATTGATGAATAACTTTTTAAGACCACTGACCGAAGAAATGCAGGAACTCTTTACTACTGGTATTACATGGAAGCCGTCAAATACATCACAAGTAACATCTAAATTCATCATAACTATCGGAAGTCTTGATAGTCCGGCTCGAGCAGCAGTCGTTAATCATACTGAGTTCAATGGATATTTCGGATGTTTATATTGCTACGCTAAAGGCCGTAGCTTGGGACCTGGTAAATTCGTATACCCACTATCACAGTGCTATCAAAAACTGCGGACTGATCCTGAATTACGGGCTGATATGGCGTTTGTTTATGATACTGGTAAAGTAAAGCGCGGAGTTAAAACTATTTCATCGTTGGTGGCTTTACCGTTATTTGATATTAACAAAGGAGTCATTGTTGAGTCAATGCATACAGTATATCTTGGTGTAGATCGGCAGCATACGCGACTATTACTTACTAAAGCTAAAGCTCCTTACTACGTAGGAAGTACTAAGAGTTTGAAGTTAATCGATGAATGTTTGTTATCAATACTGCCCCCGTCATGTAGATCTCGAAAGCCAAGATCTTTATCTACATACCTAAAATGGAAGGCCTTTGAATGGCGCAATTGGCTGGAATATGCACCAATTTGTTTACAGAAGGTATTACCTAAAAAGTATGTTGATCACTTGGCACTTCTGTCGGAAGCAATTTATTATTTAAATTCTGATTGTATAACTTCGACAAATCTAGATCGTTGTGAAGTTCTTTTAAAAAAGTATGTCAAGCTTTTTGAAGAGTATTTTGGTGAGGAAAATATGACCTCAAACATACATTTATTGACACATCTAGTAACTGTTGTCCGAAACTGGGGTCCGTTATGGGCACATCATGCATTTAATTTTAAAGCGTGGAATAGGAGGATTATGAACTTTGTTAACAGTTCTTCTGCTCGAACCAATCAAGTAGCAGAACGTTTTTTTATGCAGAAGTTCATCATAAACGCTTTGTACGATGAATCAATATCTTTTGAAACGAAAAAATTCATTGCAAAACAAATAAAAATGCCGTTGGACAAAGATGGGGTTGAAAGAAGAAATCGTTTAATTGGTTTTGGAAAATGTACATTACGCTCACCGACAGTTAATGAACGCGCTTTGTTAAATGAAAAAGGTTTTGACCCTGTTAATCTGAAGTGCTTTCAAAAAATGGAACTGAATGGTACCAAGTACTCATGTGAAAGCTACAAGAAATTAAAAGTTTGTGATTCTACGGTTCATGACGGCAATGACACTTATGGAATAATAGTTAACATGGTCCAATTTCAGAGTAATGAAGAGAGTATAAGTGGTATGTTCATCAAACGCATGCAGTTAGTCGGACATGCATTCAATACGACTTATATTAATCAAGTTAGATTAACAAATAACGTATGTTTTATACAAGAATCTTCTTTGATAAAACCTGCTGTTCAAATATCTTCATCAGGAAAATTGTATGTTATCAAGCAAACAAATTGCTTGGAAGCTGATTAAGAACCATTTGGAAAAAGTACTTGTATCATTTGTTGTAAGTATTGATTGACGAAAAAGTATAAACTTGTAATTATCAGATCATGTTACGTTTTTGATTTATAATTGAAAATTTGCTCTGACGGTCATGAAAAATATAATTAAAAAATTAAATACAAATATTTCTCATTTTTAAATGAACATATTAAATATTCATAGTATTATTTTTAATATTAATCAATAAAATGTTATAATTATTTTGATATTTCAATAAAACGATGAAAATTTTTGCTGTGTCTATTACCGTATATTTTACTAGTTCAACTACTGCTCCCGGAGTGTTCAACTACTGCGGCTTGTCAGAATTGATTGTTCAACTACTACTCCTTTCATAGTCTATCTTAAACACGTTGTCAAAATAGAAATATTCAATTATCTTTGTTATTTTGCACTTTAATCAATTCAAAATTGTTTATATTTTCATGAAAATCTCTAATTTGAACTAGTAATTGCATCTTTATATATTAAAGGTAGGATCAAATAAATTTTACTTTGAAACCTGTTCAACTACTGGGTACTTTACTTTACTATAATTTCAACAATTCATCGCCAGGTTAACAGAGGCGTACGACGTAGACGCGGAAAATTCCACGTGAAATTAACATGATTATAGAAAAAAAAAGTTTTAGAAGTTCAAAAGTGCAGGTCTTATAACGCTCATTCAATTTTTAAGATAAAAATAAAACTTATTTATTTCATAAAATTTCAAAAATCCAGTCCTAAAATTCCATGAATATATATAAAACTTCGTGAAATTTGATCCTAGGATTTGTTTGAAGTTTTATTACATTGTATACAATAAAATTATCATCGAGACTCGAAAAAATTGTTGGTATGAAATTTCATATATTTTCATGAAGATCCATATTATAAAATTTATTTAACTTCTATGAAATTATATGAAGTTTTATAATTACAATTCCATTTGACCTTGATGATAATTCTAAAAAATTCTATAAAAACAGTATTTGCTTGTAATGTTTCCTTCAACTAGATTTAAAAGAATTGTAAAAGTAAATTTAGAAAAAAAATTTAACAATTTGATAAGTTTTTAAATAGGATAACCGATAAGTTAAATTTAGTTTTAACGATCAAAAAAATACGTTTAACGACTTTTGATAAATCATATCTATTTTCTTCCCAGCCAATGAAAAAACTTACTTTTTTGACTACAGTCATGGAATATTTTTCAAAAAGACAAACATCTTATCCAATTGGGTTTATAAGCTAACAACATTTCCACCATTTCATCATTATTTATGAAAGTAACAATTAGATTCATCCCAAAATATCTGAGTAAGTTTTTCAACTATCAAAAATTTCTCATTTGAATTCTATTTATGTCTCTTAAACAAAATAATAATTAGTTATGTTCTATATCAAGATTGAATATGTTTAATACTTTTTTTTAATTGCAGAAAAAGTATGTTGAACAAGCTTTTAATTCTAATCGTCATTTTCGGTATGATTTCAATCATGGAAGCAAACCACCCACATCACTATCACCAAAGCTGCATACCACTACAGTCTATAGTAAGTCTTATTAGTAAGAGTAAAATACAGTGGAGTATTTTCTGACGAAGTGATGAGAATATTATTTAGAATATTTCTATTTTTAGTCATTTTAAGAAATGTACTGTTATTTTAATATTTTGTAAAATAAGGTTTAACTAAATTGTTTTATTGCGCTAGGCTTAGGCCTAGATAGACACATGATTGTCAACGTAGTCGGAATTCCAGGACGACAGGGCTATCATAAAATTAATAAGAAAAAGAAAAATGTGCAGCAGGCAGACTATTTGAGAATAGTTTTTGAAAAGACAGTCTTGCTTTGAGATCGAGATCGAACGGACGTTCTGGTGATCGCGAATTCGTTATTTCCTAAGTTTCGGTCTATCGCAAGATATTATTAATATTGTTTGCATTCTAAATTAACTTAGTATGAGTTTATCTACGAGTTTATCTACTTTGTACGAGTTTATCTACTCATTCGTAATAATTGATCTTGTTGTAATTGTGAATATTAATTAATTGGAATAATACAAATAAGTAAATCACAAGATGTTGAATCTCCAACAAAAACTCCTGCCTCTCTGACATAAATATATATAAAGTTTTAGACACCAAAGGTGTACTCTCAAGGTATTTCTATATTTTCTACAAAATGTATTCGAAATTAATGATACATATTAATATATGACAACTTTTCAATAAATTACGATGTTGATTTAACAAATTGAGTCTTGATAGGCTCGATAAAAATATTGCTTTTAAAAATTGTATTTTTGTATAGAATCTTTCAATTTAAAACAACAAAAGACTGTCAACTAACATGAAAATACTATTATTATTAATTACTATGATTTATTTTTCAGTGTACCGATGATCGAAAATGTTGTTCAGGAATATGCAAAACTTCAAGATTAAGTAGTGAAAAATATTGTGCATGGTAGTGCCTTGAATTTTCTGTTATTGTTTCCTTGTGAAATAACAAGAATATAAAAAAATGCATGTGCATAAAAAATATATAAACATGTATGTTGAATTCACAAAAAAAAAATTTGTAAACTCTTAATTAACATGTCTTTACTATTATTTTTATTTATTAGAGCAATATTTGACTCTTATGAGTAAAATCATCACTATTTACTGAAAAATTAAAAAGAAAAGTTTTTCTTTTTACTCTTGTTGAATTATCATTAATGAATACATCTGCCCGGGAAAAAAATAAACAGATATGAGCAGGCATGGGTCTTCAGGTATGATCAGGCCTGAGCGTATTTAATGCTTCAGACATGAACTGTCATGATCATGTCTATTTTCAGGCCTGATGATACATGAACAGGCATGGTCAGGTCTGATCATTTTTTCCCAGGCGTGTTTGCGAAAATTTTATTATTCTTTAGTTTTTTTTTTCTCCGAGTCGAAAAAAATGGCACGCCGTATTACTATTTAATCAGGTAATATTTTTGCAGAACATAAAAAAAAAGAAATTTATTTTTTTTAGAAATTTAAATTGTGTTATTTGTAGCAATCTACAGTAGTAACGGCTAAGCTCAGTAGAACGCAGCACTTGTACCGCTCGCCGCTGCGCCACATAAAAATTCATATTATTTAAACTAATACCGGGCAGTGAAATTTTATTTCTAAATAAAGAACTTAAATGTATAATGCGTATTGCTAAAAAAAAAAAAAAATTCAATTATCGTACTGAGAAGTCATTAAAATTTCAATTTGTTTATTTAAAATTTGCAAAAGAATTTTATATGAAAATATTGATATTTTACCATAATCGCTAAAATTTCGTTAAGTTATCTTCAATAGCTTTTACACAATTAATTTTTTAATTTAAAGTACCGAAAATTTTTATTGTTAAAAAAATTGTTGTTAAATTCAAAATTTTCAAAAACTGTTTTGAGGGATCATTTTTTGGTATAACTACTTTCGATAATTGTATTTTAATAAGCTTTCTATCATCAAGTGGTAAAAGGGAAGTCCATTTGACGTGGTTTGACTCAATGTTATTAATAAAGTAAATAACTACTCACACCTTGATTAGTAAAGTTTTTGATGCTGTGAATTGAATTGTTTTCATGATGAAGGTTGAAACATTCTTCTCTCACCTCTAATGAAGGTTGAGTGATCTTTACAATTTTTCAATTATTCCGATTGTAATATTTATGTCTGTAATCATGTAATGACTAGGAATATACTTTTTAGGCTTCCGTGAGTATGAGAAATATAATGTAATTGAACTTGATAATATTTTACGCATTGAAATATTTGGTGGCCCTGAAAAGGGCCGTTTGGTTTATTTTTAATCAGAGAGAGGAAGTTTACTTAGAGCTGGTGTATTTAGTGACGGCTTTGGTTCCCTCACTGACGGCGTGCTTGGCTAATTCACCGGGTAACAAGAGACGTACAGCAGTTTGAATTTCCCGGGAGGTGATGGTAGAACGCTTGTTGTAGTGAGCGAGTCTGGAAGCTTCAGCAGCGATACGTTCGAAAATATCGTTGACAAAGCTGTTCATGATGCTCATGGCCTTGGAGGAAACACCGGTGTCAGGGTGGACCTGTTTCAGCACCTTGTAAATGTAGATAGCGTAACTTTCCTTCCTCTTCTTCTTGCGGTTCTTCTTGTCTGACTTGGTGATGTTTTTCTGGGCTTTGCCAGATTTCTTCACAGCTTTACCACTAGTCTTGGGGGGCATGATGAATGCTGAGTTGAGTACGTTAGTACGTAGAGAAGAACAGTAAACGAATGATGGTGAGCCCAAGTTTGCTTTCGCTTTTAAAAGAGAAAAATAGGAAGTTGATCATCGGTAAAGCCAGTCACAGAGAGTGGGGATGAACACCAAGTAAGCCGGCTTGTCACTGAAACATAATCACAATAGTAACCCTCTTCAACACAGCTGGCTAACCGAAGGTATGCTTTACCCCCTCCAGCATTCAGCTGCCAGAACATCTGCCGCATGCTCCTAACACAAGTGTTATAAAACTCAAGGTTCGGAGTGCGAACCACATAGTCAGAACTTAAACGTCCAAGTTGAGTCTTCAATTTTTAATTCTCTAACCTTTTCATTATGTCTGGTCGTGGTAAAGGCGGTAAAGTAAAGGGAAAGTCAAAGACCCGCTCAAGCCGTGCTGGTCTCCAGTTTCCAGTTGGTCGTATCCATCGTATGTTGCGTAAAGGAAATTATGCCGAACGTGTTGGTGCTGGTGCTCCAGTTTACCTTGCCGCCGTCATGGAATACTTGGCGGCTGAAGTTCTGGAGTTGGCTGGAAACGCTGCTCGTGACAACAAGAAAACTAGAATTATTCCCCGTCATCTTCAGTTGGCCATCCGTAACGACGAAGAGTTAAACAAACTTCTCTCTGGAGTCACCATCGCTCAAGGAGGTGTCTTGCCTAACATCCAGGCTGTACTTTTACCCAAAAAGACCGAGAAAAGCAGCTCTTAAATTATAACTTCTTTCCCATATAAAAAAAACGGCCCTTTTCAGGGCCAACAAATTTTTCAATACGTGAAGAGTTTTCTAGTTTAATTTAATTCTATTCATCCAGCCTAATTATATGTTTCATTGAGAACGTCATCCGTGACGCCGTCACCTACACCGAGCACGCTAAACGTAAGACTGTCACAGCCATGGATGTAGTCTACGCATTGAAACGTCAAGGCCGTACTCTCTACGGTTTCGGAGGTTAAACATTTCACTCTTTCAACAAATTTTTACCAAAACGGCCCTTTTCAGGGCCACCAAATTTTTCATACTAAGAAAATCATTGAAGTTAAGAATTGTCATATGTATCAATTAAATATAACAAAATTTCCTTATATCTTGTATTAAATTTCTACAATCGGTTATAACGGATAGTATACATTTATTGAAAGCGAATGAGCTTTTAGTTTAGAATCAATTAACGTCATGTTTATTGTAATCAGCTATTTCGAAGTATCTCAGGGGGTGTTTTTACTACGACATCAATAATTCTTTTCATTATCACATTAACGAGATCCATTCATGAAAATTGATTCTAGATTCGAATATTTCGACACTGCCATATTCTATACGTCATATCTCACATTTAAAAAATTTTGACCTTTAAAATTCTAATAAGACTTGCATCATGTTGTTATGATTCCATTTTTCAAAAAAAGTCAATTAGTCAAATTTTGTGGGATTAAGTGGCAGTATCGATATGAACAGATGAATACTCATCATACATATAACATTTCTCTAAACTTCATATTACTATACTATACTCATATTATTGATCGTGTATACTTTTTTTTCTACAATTTTGCTACACAAGTTACCTCTGCATCCCCAGATGGAACTTCATCATAAATTGTGAATATATAAGAGAGATATATCAACTCTAATAGCCAATGCTTACTCAATTTAAGCTAGGCTCAGGCCAAAATCTAAATTCAACTTAATGCTAATGGTCAGAAAAACACGAGTTTTGATGAAGTTGACAGTAAGTTGCTCTCCAATTTGAGTTGAATATGATGTCAAGACTTACTCTGTATCAACAGTTCAAAATTAGTGTGCATCTTTGATACCTATTATGGATAATATTTTACAGAGCAAAGCTTATCCTAAACTGAGCGTTAACTTGACTTCAAGTCGCTACAGTGCTATTTTATTGTATGATAAGCCTGCCCTGATAGTCTCACTTTCTGTTCAAGAACATGTACCCTGATAGCCAAGTTGGCCGCAACTTTCTGACAATCGACTGCCGCAACTTGTCACCAACTTGGCGGCAACTCTTGGAAAGTAACTCGGTTGGTGTCAACTTGTTCACCAAGTTGTCGGCAAAAATTGCTTTCGAAACTCTTTCGCACCAAGTTGACGACAAGTTTCTCAAGAAATTTGGCGACATATTGCGGCAGTCTCTTTTTTCACAGAAACTTGTAGCCAACTTGGCGCCAACAATTACAAATTCGGAAGTTGACCGCAAGTTGTCGCTAAGTTGGTGGCAACTATCTGACACCAACTTGGTTGGTCTGAAACTGTGGCTATCAGGGTAGTTACAAAATAGATTACCATTTTGCTAAAATATTGATTTTTAATATTTTTTTTTTTTTGAAATAACAGCAGAAAAAAAAACGATTAAAAATTTTTTTTTGTTTTTGTTACTTAACATTAACAACAATTGTTCAAAATTAATATCGATAGTCTATTTCGTAACCTTGTCATACCGAATCTAAAACACTTCAAATTTTTTGTTTCACATAAGCGGTTGCCAAGATATCGTGTAGAAGCCGACGTACCTCCAAATTGTGACGTTCCGTTTGAGTACGAATTTTTCGTAAAAAAACTGACCAAAATTACAAAATAATTTTTTATTTTTATAATTTAAAACTTCATTTTTCTTCCCTAACAACTTATACAAACACATCTTTCATAGCTAGCTGACGAGCAATTCTCAAAAATCGCCTATTTTTTAGCCTACAAACTGAACTACACCCTTAATAATTCTATAAAATTTTAATAACTTACCACTGGAATTACAATTCCCGCGATGCTTAATTGGAACCGAGGATTTTCTAATGGTTGATACAGTACATTGACTTGGTTCCAAAAGTTGATTAAGTGTTGAAGTATAGAATTTTGATGAATAATTAATAGATCATAGTCCACAACAAGTAATATTTCCGGGTAGAGTTGCGCAGGAACTGGAGTTGTTCTTTGTTGTGAGGGAGCAAACCCGGAAAAAATATATGTTGATTTTGCAAGATAATACTGCCGCGGGGAATTTTCAGAAGAGTTTGTTGGTGGATTTAGCGGGGTAATTGTTAAATTTTCCGAGCGAACGATTCCATACTAGGTAAGAAATAAAGCATTATTCACTTCAACATAAAAAAAGACAAAAGAAAAATTAATAAATTCATTACCGTTATTTTTGGTCCCTCGGAGTCAACATCAAGCGTAAAAGCCGCCAAATTTTCTTCGTCTTCGTAAAATTGGGAGCGAAACAATGTGCTAAGCATCTATAAAACAAATTATCATCATTATTTGTTCTGCTGTCTAGCCTAAAGAAGTATTTACTTGGATATTTCCCCGTTGTATGTTGGTATTCGAATATGCGAAATACACTGGAGTATCCGAACCGATGATAACGCCCGCAGATGGACGAAGATTTAGGATTCTCTGTCGACCAAAAGCTTTGAGTGGAAAAGAAATTCTTGAATCAGTGGATCTTTTCTGACGATGGGAAGTAAAGTTGATAGTCGATTTCCGATGCAGATTGACGGTAAGCTTCAGGTAAAATTAATGGCTACTAGAATTCAAATTGGCGCGCGCAAGCGCGCGCCTGAGTTTAGGATTTGCATATATTTTCATGCTTATGATATATTTGACCAATCACGTTACGAATAGTTTGCTTACATGATATATTTTCATATTTTTTATCTAAATTATAAGAGTGGATCAGGATAGTAGCCAATTGACATCTATCTTTTTACGCAGCTTAGTGTTAATCTGAGGCGCAGATTAATTGCAAACTGGCAACAAAAGTTATCCAGTTAGTACTAGTTGACTATCAATTAGTTCTTAAATGGTTTCATCAAGTTCATATAAGTTTCGAAAATCAACTTTGGAATTCGCAACTGTTGTATACAATATAAAATCAACTCACTCAGTAAATTGGCGTCATGCTACTGCTGGAACTAAAATAAAACTGTTGTTGTCAACTTAATGTCTTATTCTGGCCGTAGGTTTACGTTAATTTGGTATCATTTGTTCTCACTGGGAGTTAGAACGCAACGTTTTTCAGCTAACTACGGGCAGATTGACATCAACTATTATCGAATTTTTTATTCGAAGACTACTGAAGACTATTCATATGTAGACTAACTACAAAAATCTTGAGATTCTAACTTTAACTATCAATTTGCTACCAATGAGTCTCACACTGATACCAAATTGCGTTAATAGATTGGTGTCAATCAAACAGCAATAGACAATCAGGATTTTCAGCTGGGTTGACTTCTTATTGACATCAATCATTGGGCAGCAGCTTTTGCATTTTGAGTTTCATTATTAGGGCTGACAAAAAATTGGACTACAACTGTCACTTGGTGGAATATAATTTCTGTCATATTTTAAATTTCATGAGTTTTTTTTTAATATGACTAGCTTATGTTTTTGGTGGATTTCATAAAATTTTTACTCCTGCCTTTGTCCTCGTGACAACTTTTAAAAAACTTTTCTATCTTGAGACTCAGCTGGTCAATTTATTTTTAAAACTTTTGAATGAGTTTTAGTGAAATTTAGCAAATTTATTCTTTGGACGATTCTTGAGGTCAAGTATGATGATAAGCCACATCAGTTAGTTTAGTTTAAAAATAAGATACAGTAATTCCAATCTTTTGAAAAGTGCAAAAATTTCCACATTTATTATTTCTTTTTGAAATATTTTTCAATTGCGATATTTTATCAACTTCTCGTAGACTGATGATTCGAATATAAAAATAATTAGTTTCGAACAGATGATATGATATTGATATAATGATTGTTCTGCTCCATTAACAATTACACGAACAGTCAACTTCAGTTGCGTGCAATAATGTGCAGTATTCGTTGGTATTGTAAATGATAAGGCTTGTCTTTATTAAATTAAAATTTTTTTAGAGTTAACTTCTTTTTATTTCTACCGATTAAATTTTTCGCTATGGTTTTTTTTTCTTCTTGCCCTCAAAATTTTTGCACGTGGACATTATTTCATTAGATATTTTTGTCAAGGGTGTTATTTCTTTTAATCATCAGATTTGGAATGAAATTGACGTGTTTTTGAAAAAGAAAAATTTTATGTTGTGTAATGTCAAATGGAAATGAATTTTATTCAAAATTATTTTTATAGCATCAACCATAAGATTTTAGGTTGGATTTTAGTTACGAATATTATTGAAAAATGAAGCATTCAAATAAATGTATAATTTATTTAACTTTAATTTATAAATGCTTGAATCGTCTTCTGCTTAAGACAATATATGTAATTGCAATCTCATTTGGATTTAAGCTTATAACGGATAAGTCGAAAGTAGAAAAACAGAAAAAAGTAAGAATGGGAAGTAAATGATCAGTAAAAGGACAAGAGAAATAAGAATAAAAACTAAAATCAAGATAACGTTGTAGGGAAAGACAATTATGGCTAATAGAGTGTGACATTATCATGTAAGTATTGTAATCAAATAACTTATTTTTTTTGTGTCTTATGTAATATGAAATTTAATTAATCACTAAAACATATTAGTATATATATATATATATATATATACTAACTTCTTTCAATTATTTATTCTTGAGGGTTTGTTTATACGACCGGATACTGTGAGTAAATAAAAATCTTCAACTAAATTGAAAACAGTAATAAAAATTGTATTTCATCTCTTTTTTGTTATTGTTCTTCAATTATGATCGATATCTTTATTTGTTGTTGTTAAAATACAATAGCTTGTTTTTAGGTTTTCAACTGCGTCGCAAAATTTCTTTTTGCTCGAAAATAATAGCCCCTTGTTAATGTTTTATTGTTAATTTTTTCTTGTTAATGTTTTATTGAATTTAAGTTAACGATTATTAAATTTTGACTTCGTTTTGAGTAAAATCTACCAAAAAGTTAACATTTTTTTATGATACTCGGGAGTCTTCCTCGAAATTTTCTTAACTTAAAAAAATTTTTTTTTTCGTATATATATAAGATTTCCGCCTATGGGGAAACTCATCACGAAATCTGTGGAATCGTAAGACATAAAGTCTGGACACTTGGCAGGATGATTCCGTTTGCTGTGGGGAGATCAGCTTAGAACGGATTTTACGAAATTCAACCCCGAAAAAGGATCGTTGGGTTTTAATTGTAAATTGTTCATTTTTTTTTATATTCAGTTAAAAGAAAAAAAAAACTCTACTCTCAAACTTGAGCTCCAAGTGATTTGAAATATGAGTTAGGTGTTTTTTTAGTGGCGTAATACACATCAGCTCAAAATTGATTTTACGAAATTTTACCCCCGCAGAGGGTTGCTGGGGCGTTAAAATAAAAATAAATGTTATTGTCAAACTTTAGCTTTCGTTGACTTAAAATTTAATAAGAATATTTCTTTTGTTACGTAAACGACAGTTAAAATAGATTTTACGAAATTTCAATCCCACACAAAATTGCGGAGGTGTTATTCATAGAAAGTCTATACTTCTTACATATAGATCTTATAAACTCAAAAATGAATACGAATAGTGAAAAAAAAAAAAATTGTTGTGATGCGTACACTGTTGAAAATTTTTGAAAAATTACAAATCTATTATCAAAAATATGATTTGAAAAGTATAGAAAATAGTGAAATTTGAATCTTCTTCAATATTTCTGAATACTTTCAATACTTCTGAATTTTTTCTCTTATGGGGAATTAACATTGTCGATCGTTCTAACTTTTTTTTCCAACCAGAGATGTTTTTCTAAACAAAATACGAGTAAAATTACAAATTGGTGGGTTGCTAAAACAATATGCAATACAATTCGAGCAATTTGCCAAAACATGTGAGGAAACCTTCTAAGATGAGTTATAATTTTACACGTATTGTAATTATACCAAACTTTGGTCAGTTTTTGATAAACAATTTCTAAAATTTACAAATATTGCTTGTGCTAGTCAGAAAACATCGGGAGATCTGAGGAAAACTAACATTTTGAAAATCGGACCGACATTAATAATTTACTATCTTTGAAAATTATTAATTTCCAGAGTGGAAAATTAAAAAAAATGCGCAGTACATTTTATTACCCTTTGATAACAAACTATAAATGTGAGCTCTAACAAAATTCTGGAAATAGATAATAATGACGATTCAATATATATAATTTGATAACAAGACAGCTGTACAAAAGACAATTTATGCTCGATTATTCGAAACGTCAAAATTCTTTTCCAGGGTGAAAAAAATCAATAATAACTTCTCAATTATCAATTATATATTACAATTATTTCTGTAAAATACTTGAATGAAAAGCTTTATTGCGTGAATTTTTCTTTAGTTCAATTTTTATTGAAACAAGGACTCACAGTCGCCATTCCGATATAACAATTAAATTAGCCAATAAAATTTTATCATATTTTAGAAGTATGACATGTTTTTATCACAATACTGTAATTTCTATTTTAGGCGATATTTAAGTATGAAATGCAGTGGTAATTCCAATCGGTTGATAAGTTAACTACCAGGCACTTTCCAGAGCAGCATTGATTGTTAAGCCAACACTGTAAGCAAAAGATAATAAATAAATTTATATACTCGTACATATATTCATATACATACGTCTGGAAAAGAGTTGGCAAAAAGTTTATTTTTAAGTTAAATATTTGATTAATAAATTTTTTGCCAAAAATTTCAAGAACATGGAATAAAATTGATACAGTAGGGATCATAGGCAATATCGTCTTAACTGACTATTTTTTAAAATTTTTTAATAGCGTATAATATTGTTGATAAGACACTCTGAACCCAAATATGCTGTGAACAGAATTTTTAAAACAAAAAAAAAGTAGTCGAAACCTTATTGTTTATTGTCATATACGTACTATTCCATCGACGATACATTGGTTTGGTCTGCAAGTTACAATTGTCATAATTAGCAACACAATAAACACACCAATGAATACATTTTTGAACATTTTTTGAATCGTGTAATACTTTAATATATTGAACGTATAACAAATTTATTTGCTCTAAGGCGAATTGATAGACTAACACTGATATGAAGATATTTCGTTAACTTATATTTATAGCAGATAGTAGTAATTAACGATATCGTCTATTATTTTTAGATTCGGGTAAAATTCCATAAGACGGTATTGACGGTTTAATGTTCAGTTAAACGAGAGTCTGAACGGAAATGATTAAATCAAATTATTTTTTACTAATATTATTAATAACATAATTACTATTCCATATAAGAGGCATTATACACAAAATTAAGCGGTTTGAAGAACTCTTCATTTTGATTCGCCATAATCAAATAAAGATTAAATTTAATCACGAGAAATATTCTTGATCCAAGAAAATAATTTTAGCGAAGTTAATTGTCTTGAATCAAGTAAAATTTACTTAAACCAAGAAAAATCTCTTAGTTAAAGAATTTTTCAACTCAAACCGAGAGGATGAAATTCTTCAAAATTATTTACTTGTTACATCCGGCGTTGCCCAATATCATACAGAGTCTCTGCCTTCACGACAAAAAGTGCAACGCTTGTACTTGAAAGAACCATCACTCGGACATCACCTTAAGCACACTTTGTCCACGTTCTGTCAAATTAGCAATTTTAGACCAATAAAAAAATTCGATTTCCTTCCAAAGTCGCGACCCGAGTGTATAAAACCACGAAACACCGCAGAACGCGCGTTCAGTTTTTTATTAAAAAATACGAGGGGAGGTATCCTCATAAATCCCGCGTGTGTCCTTGTACCGCGTTACGTACGAGGCAGTGTAAAGCACTAGGTAGCTTACCCGAAATTCTAAATTCATCCTCTTTTAATTCGATTTCTCAATTGTATCTTCTACGAGCCACACCAGTGTGCCCTTCGAAATGTATCGAGGGCCCCGTTATCCGCAGTGCACGGAAAAAAGAAAAATTACATTATACACTAGTGACAAAAATTAAGAGATATAAAAAAAAAAATGCCAAATTTTTGGGTGATTTTCAATGAGCTGAAACTCCGAGGAAAATCGATTCGTACAGAAAAAAAAAAATTATAGCTCCAAGTGTCTAGTTTTCAGACATAGCCATGAAAAATTTTCTAAATTTTTTTTTCGTCTAAAAAAAGATCTACAGGTTTCAAAAAAATTTTTTCCATTGTTTCTTTCACAAGTTCTTTTAGAAAATTTAATACCATGTAATTTGACGTAATCAAAAAGCCTGTAAGATGGTTTGCCGCGGAGTTATCGTCAATCAAAGCAAAAAAGTTCCTATTGACTTTAATAATCAATAAATCTAGAAATAATTATCATGCAGAAAATCTGAGAAGGGTTTTAAAAACTACACGCCATTCTATATAAGAAACTGTGAACGGCTTTAAAAAGAAAAATTATTTTTGAATTGGAAACTCGGACTGAAAAAAAGACAAAAATTCGCATAATTAAGGATATTTGGATAATTTGGTATATATCATAGACATGGTAAATTATAAATAACTTTGCGATTTTTATTCATTTTTTCAATGAAAAAAATTTTTTTTTTCTCAAAAATCTTTATTTTTTTTATCAAACAGATTAACTATTTAAGAAATTTGAAAAAAAATAAAAAATGCTTACGTTTCAAAGTTTTTCATGCCATTTGTTTATAAATTTTTTGTAAGCAAACAGATTAATTAAATATTTTTAAAAAATTTTGTTTCACCATATTCTTAGCGTAAGAAAATTTTTATTTAAAAAAAATTTTTTTTCATAAAAACAATATCATATTGTTTATAATAATTTTTTTTTTCATATTTTGATTATTTAAATGAATGATTAAAGAATCGTTTTTTTTCTTAATCATAATTTGCATTCAATTTGTTTCCAAAAAAATGAGATAATTTCAAAGATTGACTTTAACAATATAATACACAACAAAAGTTGATAGCTTCAATCACTATGTACTTTGGAAATCTTATAAATGAGAGTGAAAATATAAAATAATTTAAATAAATTCAAAAATCTTTTTATCAAATATTCTTATAAGATTTTTAAAACTTTAATCAAATTTTACAAAAACATATATAATTTTTTGGTATGTATAAAAATAAAAGTCATCAAATGGTATTTTATTAGATTAACATTTTTCTTGTTATTGATGCCTTGTACTCCTGATTGTTAATGTAATTTAAAGTAAAAGAAAGTAATGGAAATTGGATAAGGTATGTGTTTGAACACTTGATGTTTTTTCTTATGTATTGAAAAATGTGGTGGTTCTGAAAAGAACCGTTTAGTTAATTTTTTTGAAGACAGATATTTGCTAGACTTCTATTTCTCCATCCCACTGAAATTTCAATCTAGCAAATTTTCCTTCTTCTACTGCCTTTCGAAATGCCTCCCTGTTGCCACAACTATCTGCACCATAGCTCATAAGCAACTTGGACATTTGGACGTTCTCGTAGTGTACAGAAATATTAATTGGCTGAGTTCCGTCGTCAGCCTCCACATCTGGGTCAGCTCCGTTTTCTAAAAGGAACGTAGCTCCGTCGTAATTGTCGTCTTCGACTACCAGATGTAGTGGACCCCAGCCAGCGCTGTCTTCATCCTCGTAATCGACTGTTCCATGCAGTCTTTCACCGACGAAAAAATCCACTATGTCCTGAGCAGCGGGGAACTTCTCCACAGAAAGTGCCAAGTACAAGAACCTCTGTACGTTGACTGCCATCGCCGGGATTTGAGGATCCTTATTGCACAGGAGCTCGTTAATTTTGGTATAGTCACGAGTTGCGATGGCTTCGTAGAAGTAGTTGTCGATGGTCTCTTGGTATTTAGCTCTGATTTCTTGTAACTCTGCCATGGTTGATGTAGAGATGTTGAACACTTTGATGTCAGAAGAAGCAAGTCTCTTTAGTTAAAGCAAAATGCAGAATGATTTTCATCGATGAATTGATGGAGTATTTATACATGGGTAACAGACTGTAACCCAATCAATTTTCACAATTCCCCACTTAACTCAAAACTGAAAAATAATTACGCTCTGTTAAGACTAAATTCACTTAGGAGATTTGAAGAAAGAAGTAAGGACTTGCAATTAGACTTACTGAAAGTAACTAATGTATGGAAAGATTTAAGGCTTGTAACCTTGAGTGCAGGTATGATGAGGCGAAGCGTAGTTTATACCTGATGTAGTTTATGCCTCCAACTGTACTTACAATTAATATATAGACAACTTTTAATGTCTTACTGCAAACTTGCTTACTTTAGTAATAGTCAAGAACACTTGAATTTGTTATTAAATAAATTGATATAGACTTTCAATTTGGTTTACATTGAGTAAATCATGCAAGTAATAGTCAAGAACACTTAAATCTTAAATGATTTACTCAATCTTAAATTTACATGATTTACTCAATGTAAGTAAAGTCTAATATATAAAATTCAGCTTCATCAGACCAATTAATTTTTTTAAATTGAGTTTTTATTTCACTTTAATGCAATATTTTGTTGATGTCAAATTGTTTAGAATTATCTTCGCGATTTTATGTATACATGATAGTAGACTTTACTTTACTTACATGATTCAAGTGTTCTTGACTATTACTTGCATGATTTACTCAATGTAAACCAAATTGAAAGTCTATATCAATTTATTTAATAACAAATTCAAGTGTTCTTGACTATTACTAAAGTAAGCAAGTTTGCAGTAAGACATTAAAAGTTGTCTATATATTAATTGTAAGTACAGTTGGAGGCATAAACTACATCAGGTATAAACTACGCTTCGCCTCATCATACCTGCACTCAAGGTTACAAGCCTTAAATCTTTCCATACATTAGTTACTTTCAGTAAGTCTAATTGCAAGTCCTTACTTCTTTCTTCAAATGTCCTAAGTGAATTTAGTCTTAAGAGAGGGTAATTATTTTTTGGTTTTGAATTAAGTGGGGAATTGTGAAAATTGATTGGGTTACAGTCTGTTACCCATGTATAAATACCCCATCAATTCATCGATGAAAATCATTCTGCATTTTGCTTTAACTAAAGAGACTTGCTTCTTCTGACATCAAAGTGTTCAACATCTCTACATCAACCATGGCAGAGTTACAAGAAATCAGAGCTAAATACCAAGAGACCATCGACAACTACTTCTACGAAGCCATCGCAACTCGTGACTATACCAAAATTAACGAGCTCCTGTGCAATAAGGATCCTCAAATCCCGGCGATGGCAGTCAACGTACAGAGGTTCTTGTACTTGGCACTTTCTGTGGAGAAGTTCCCCGCTGCTCAGGACATAGTGGATTTTTTCGTCGGTGAAAGACTGCATGGAACAGTCGATTACGAGGATGAAGACAGCGCTGGCTGGGGTCCACTACATCTGGTAGTCGAAGACGACAATTACGACGGAGCTACGTTCCTTTTAGAAAACGGAGCTGACCCAGATGTGGAGGCTGACGACGGAACTCAGCCAATTAATATTTCTGTACACTACGAGAACGTCCAAATGTCCAAGTTGCTTATGAGCTATGGTGCAGATAGTTGTGGCAACAGGGAGGCATTTCGAAAGGCAGTAGAAGAAGGAAAATTTGCTAGATTGAAATTTCAGTGGGATGGAGAAATAGAAGTCTAGCAAATATCTGTCTTCAAAAAAATTAACTAAACGGTTCTTTTCAGAACCACCACATTTTTCAATACATAAGAAAAAACATCAAGTGTTCAAACACATACCTTATCCAATTTCCATTACTTTCTTTTACTTTAAATTACATTAACAATCAGGAGTACAAGGCATCAATAACAAGAAAAATGTTAATCTAATAAAATACCATTTGATGACTTTTATTTTTATACATACCAAAAAATTATATATGTTTTTGTAAAATTTGATTAAAGTTTTAAAAATCTTATAAGAATATTTGATAAAAAGATTTTTGAATTTATTTAAATTATTTTATATTTTCACTCTCATTTATAAGATTTCCAAAGTACATAGTGATTGAAGCTATCAACTTTTGTTGTGTATTATATTGTTAAAGTCAATCTTTGAAATTATCTCATTTTTTTGGAAACAAATTGAATGCAAATTATGATTAAGAAAAAAAACGATTCTTTAATCATTCATTTAAATAATCAAAATATGAAAAAAAAAATTATTATAAACAATATGATATTGTTTTTATGAAAAAAAATTTTTTTTAAATAAAAATTTTCTTACGCTAAGAATATGGTGAAACAAAATTTTTTAAAAATATTTAATTAATCTGTTTGCTTACAAAAAATTTATAAACAAATGGCATGAAAAACTTTGAAACGTAAGCATTTTTTATTTTTTTTCAAATTTCTTAAATAGTTAATCTGTTTGATAAAAAAAATAAAGATTTTTGAGAAAAAAAAAATTTTTTTCATTGAAAAAATGAATAAAAATCGCAAAGTTATTTATAATTTACCATGTCTATGATATATACCAAATTATCCAAATATCCTTAATTATGCGAATTTTTGTCTTTTTTTCAGTCCGAGTTTCCAATTCAAAAATAATTTTTCTTTTTAAAGCCGTTCACAGTTTCTTATATAGAATGGCGTGTAGTTTTTAAAACCCTTCTCAGATTTTCTGCATGATAATTATTTCTAGATTTATTGATTATTAAAGTCAATAGGAACTTTTTTGCTTTGATTGACGATAACTCCGCGGCAAACCATCTTACAGGCTTTTTGATTACGTCAAATTACATGGTATTAAATTTTCTAAAAGAACTTGTGAAAGAAACAATGGAAAAAATTTTTTTGAAACCTGTAGATCTTTTTTTAGACGAAAAAAAAATTTAGAAAATTTTTCATGGCTATGTCTGAAAACTAGACACTTGGAGCTATAATTTTTTTTTTTCTGTACGAATCGATTTTCCTCGGAGTTTCAGCTCATTGAAAATCACCCAAAAATTTGGCATTTTTTTTTATATCTCTTAATTTTTGTCACTAGTGTATAATCTAACGTAGCGCTCCGCGATGAAAACTGGACAAATTAAAGTTTCAGATTGTAATTATTACAGATTTTATAATAATTACATTGTACAATATAATATTCATATTGAAAGCTCTAAAAATTAACATTTAAAGTTTGAATTTAGAAAAATGTTGTTTGGAACTGTAATTTTTCTAGTTTTGAATGCGACAGGATACTTTTTACTATTTGTCATGTAATCTTTCGATTTTTTGCTTCCCGTTTGATACGTCCCATATAATTTAAAACCTTTTCATTTCATTACATTTAATTAACGGCGGATTTGAGTGTCTGCCGTAATCGACAATCCGGTTTCGACCTCATAACTAAACATTGTTAATTGTAAAATAGAGTAAGATAGTATAATAAGTGAATAGTTCATAAGTAAAACATTGTGCATTGAGTGCATTTTACTCCATAGGGTCAATTCCTACTATTAATATTATAAATGCGTATGTAAGTTTGTTTGTTACGCTTTTACGCGAAAACTACTTAATTGATCATCCTGAAATGTTGTACACATATTCTTGAAGGTATTGGGAGTAATATAGGATACATTTTATTAAAAAATAAAAATTTATTTTTTACAAAAGATAAAAAAATTATTTGTTAAAAAATTAGAATTACATTGATTCAGTTCAGGGTAGAAGCTAGTAATTAGAAAAACACTAAAACCCGAATATCGTGGTATTCATCATTTTTAAAATAAGTTTCTGAGTCTCTTCCATTACATCAACCTCAGCCACGAGAGGAAAAAGAGAAGCCAAATCAAGAACCTGCCAACTAATCAATCAATACAATTAAAAAATAGAGACAATAAAGGACGATCGTAAGTTCAGTATTTCAAATCGACGTCCCTTTTATTTCGTTGTCGGGAAATCCTGGTTACCAGGGAGCGTTCGAGAATCCACATAAAAATGAAACTCTTGTAGCTTCTCTACACGAGAAAATCTATTTAAAGTTTGTTTAATTAGTTAATTATTAATTTATAATTAATTCAGACATAACATACTAGATTCAAGTTAAGTTTTTTTCCTGAGCATGTCTTTAAGCATTTTTTTACAATCCTCCAAAAATTTCCGTCTGAATTCAAAAGATGTTGAATTAAAAAAAAAAAAAAACAAAAAAATTAGTTAAATGGTTGACCCTACTGGTCATCCCTGTTACTTCCGCTAATTTCAAATACAAAGCGCTTAAAATTTCACCTGTGACGACGATTTTCTGCTCTTCGAGCAAACCTAACTGTTTTAATTATTGATAATAGCGAGAAGTTGAAAAACGTTTTGTTTTGATTTTTTATTCATGCCTTCAGAAATATAATGTTTGAAATTAAAAGATTGTTCCAAAAATTTCATTTGTCTACGGGCATTTTAGAAAAAAAATGTAAAAAAATTATTTAAAATTTTTTTAGGTGATTTTGGAGTTTTTAAATTAAAATCATTATATTTTAAAAACTTTATTTGGGTCATTCTAAAAAAAAAAAAAACATTTCAACGGAATGACTTCTGCGAAACATTTTAAGGTTATTTAGAAGTTTCATTACATGAAAAGAAAAGTATCATGACAGTGATTCATTTTCGAAGTGATTAATTTTTTTTAATGATTTTTTCTGCCCTCCGGTCGGAAAGTGGCAACTTCCTGGCTTCTGCGCTAAACGAAGTTGCCACATTCCGGCTACGTCGAGCAGAAAAATAGTATAAACACCTTGGCCAGTAAAAAGTAAAGCCTCAGACCACATGTTTCTCAACCTCGGTCTCGCCTCGGCCAACAATTACATGTGATCTGAGACTTTTCTTGTTTTACTGGCCTGGGTATGAAATATACTAAAAACGTCCCAATCAGCCATTTTTGCAAAGTAATGGGAATTAAAAAAAAAGTGACATTTTTTTTTTAAATCAATAAGAATGCTTCATAATTATTCATAGCCGAGGTTGACAAACATGTGGTCTGAGGTTTTATTTTTTACTGGCCAAGGTGTGTATACTATTTTTCTGCTTGACGTAGCCGGAATGTGGCAACTTCGTTTAGCGCAGCGGCCAGAAAGTTGCCACTTTCCGGCCGGAGGGCAAAAAAAAATATTGTTAAAGTGACTATTCAACGTATCCTTAAATGACGTTTCCTTGAAATAATAATCCAGATTTCTGATTTAAGGATTCATTTGTTTCCCGTAAGCATACAGAGAATAGATTTTGTAAATATATGTAGTTTCGTTAAAACAGTCAACTGTCTCGTTAACATAAGGATCTGTATAGTTGAGTCAACTAAATATTATGCCTAAAATAATATCTCTAAGAAAAATGAGTATACGGCGTATAGTCAGAACAACGATACGTATCCTTATTCTGACGATGTTTTTTTTCTCCGTGCACTCCAAAAAAATAAAAAATTCACAATCTCATAGTTTTTCGAAATTATAAATAAATTTATGGAGTAAACAAAAATAGTCGTATGTGGAAGCAAGTTAGTGACAGTCCGTAAAAAAGGCAGCAGTAGCAAGTGAGAAAGTAACCAATAGTATAAACTATACCTTGAAAAAAAACTACCTTAGTTTTTATATAAATTTGAACTGAGCCCTTCAGTGCTTGACATTTAAAACCCACTCTTTACCGTGGCACCTGCAGTAAGGCCGTATAATAAGAATATAATAACTTACAGAAATTCGATGTAAATGCATTTATCAGCTACGGCACTGTTCACGTCCATCAAGAGGGGTTGAAATTAGTAAAAAGGGAACTCACAATAATACTACTACTCTTGCGTCTTGCCCACACAAGCTCGCAATGCATTGTGATCCGCACTCTCCCCACTTATGACAAATAAAGATGTTTTAAAATTCCTAGACGCTAAAGAATTCATAAAGCACACCTGGAGAGCTTCCGCGCTTGAGGTGCGGAATAGGAGCAAAAGATTATGCTAAGAACAATAGAATTGTAACTCGATGTAACTTTAGAAAAAAAAAAGAGATTTATTTCATGAAAATAATGCAAATTCAAAAGTGCTATTCTGTAAAAAATTGATAAGAAGTTTGCTTGATGCGTTTTACATAATTTCCGAAGTGGTTTTAAACTTTATTTTTTGAAAAATTGACTTTATTGAATGCGAAAAAAGGATAACAGTCTTGAATTTTTAGGATTGTTGTAATATGCTGTAGTTATTTTATTTCGTTGTTTGTCATAAAATTATTAAAATAATAATCATGATACATTGTGCTCATTATACATATATTTTGTTATACGTAAGAATGACGTGACTGTCATAATAAGATAGCCCTCTATGGGTATTAATTATGTGTAATAAATTAAATGAATAAACTGTTCAAAATTTCAATATGAACCCATTTAAGTGAATACTAAAAAATAAATGAAATTTTAATGGTCAGTTATAAAAAAACTTTAAAAAATGTAACCTTCAACTCCTAATAAATAGTAATTTTTTCAGTCAAATAAGAGTAAAACTTATTCATGCATAATTCTTCGTAAAATGATACTATAAAGCATGTAAAAAACTGTTTTTTTCTTGAAAAAATTTTTTACTTGCATTTTTTCACTCTATTTGATTATTAGAACTAGAATAATGACATTCTCCTTAGAAGAATAATATCCAATCTAAAAAACAGAAAAAGTATTGTTTAGGCCACAGTTTTTGTCTTCATTATTAGCGGCAAAAATACAATAAATCTAACTTGAATTAAATGAAAATTATTTTAATTAATTTGATTAATTCTTCAGTTGAAAAAAAAATATTCTCAACAATTATCAGGAATATGTGCGTACTCTTAGTACACTTGTGTCAAGAAAATTTTTTTAAAAGGGGAAATAGTTTTTTTCTCATGGATGAGTTCAAAACCGCTGTCTCCTAGAAATTAAATTTTCAAAAATCAAACTAAAACTCATGTATTCTCAACCTTAAAGAAATTAATAATTTTCTTAACATAAGGTTAACAAACAAATTTATGATTTCAAAAAGCAACCACAAAATGATTCCGTACAAAACCTACTGAATAATTTTCTGCAAAAGAATTTAATTCTATTTCCTTCTACGCTTTCTTGTATCTCGAATTGCCTTTAATTTTCTTCCACTAATTAAAAATATTCATTATGAACTTCTTGAAAAGTTATGCATTGAAAATCAATAATAATAAACAATATGCAAAAAATTGCAAAAAGACAATATTTTTTTGTTTCAAACTAATCTATAGGTTCTCTTTTGTAGTATTTCACATAACTTTAAAAGTTTTCTTGACAGAAAAATTCTATGCTTCAATTTTTACACAAATCCCACGAGTGTGTCTGACAATTATTTGTTTTCTTTTAGCATTTTTAAAAAATGAAATAGCTTAACATTTTGAAGTAATTATAAGAAAATTATTGCGAAGTATTAATTGAAAATCAATTATTAGAAAATATCAAGAGGCAGTTTAAATAAAAGAGTGACAGATTGATTAAGAAAAAATGAATAAGTTGAAAAAATAATGAGAAAAATGTTTCCGTAACTTGTTGATTTTCAGTATGTAACAGGTCAAACTTCCCTCTCTTTGAGTCTATCTATCTCGATCGTGGGTGGTTGGGTGCTCAGTATATAAAGCTCTCACCTGAGCATTACGATTCCACAGTTTCACCCTAGCACGCTCAAACTTACAGGCTTGTCACCGTGCAAGCTCGTCGTCATTCTCATTTGAAACATTAATAATTATAAATTTTTTTTTTAATTACAAACGAATATACAACAGATATCAAAATAATTATTTGATTAAAAAAAGAAGTGTTTCTTAATTATCAAATTTAATTTCAAAGTTCAAAGTAATCGACGAATGTAGTGGAGTGAAAACAACAAAACCCAATATTAAATAAAAATTTTCCTAAAATTAGGTAATGGAAAAAAACATTAATTAATTAGTGACAAGTGTGATTAAAAAACCATTTCAATAACAATTTGACACTTAAAAAATAATGATAAATTTATTGAAGTATATTATTATTTTATATAATGATAATTTTTTTATTGTAATTTACTCTAGATGCTGAGATGCCGTGTAATAATATAAATACAAGTAAGCCCTCTGTGATCCGGATAATTAACTTGGAAAGAACAAAGATGATTGCGTGTTTATGTATCATCTTCACCCTCGTAAACGTTGCCTTTAGTCAACCGAATTTTTACACTCATGGTCGATATGGTAAACGGGAAGAGACCCCACCAAGTAAGCACAATTTTATCATTTATTTGTTCATTTGGAAAATTTTACTTTTTGTTGTGTTTTTATTACTTTTCAATTGATTATTTTGTCTTTTTATACTTGATATACTTTTTATAGATATTTTAAAATATATCCGGAATCATAAAATTGTTATTTTAACTCTAAAAATAGAATTTTTTTAAAATATCACTATCCTTACAATTAAATTACGACTGCCATAATAAATTTTTATTTAACAATAACAATATTTTCATCGAAGACAACAAACGAATGATTCATTAAATTTTTAATAATTTTTTTCAAACAATGCACTCGTTCGTCAGTTCAATAGATTATAACATTCTATAATACCATTAAATACGCAGTTTTGTGGAACGTTAAGATATAAGGTGGATTCAGTAGATGTTTATAAAAAATTTTCTTTCTAGTTACAGAGAAAATGTTGTTCGAAATAATGATAAAAATCCTGTTAAATTTAAGCACTCAAGTTTGATATAAATGCCCTAATTTCCCAGTTCAATAACACAGAAAAAATCTAAAAAAAAATCTCAAAAAAAAGTTTAATCATTTTTCTATAGATATAATCATACTAATGTGATCAAGATCCATTTTATAAAAATTTGATGATTCCATAATAAAATTCTCTCGCTGTTGTTTGATAATTTCACTTGTTAAATAATTACACATAATTTCATAAAACGTATATCGATACCCAGGTTCGAAGATTTCTCAATCCTCAAAATTTGACTATTTTTTAGAAATGGATTCGTCAGAATATCATGCAATTAATATTAAAAAATTAGACGTCAAATTGTTTAATGACTATTTGTAAAGAAATGTTTTCATTCATTAAATCCCATTTAATCAATGCTAAAAATGAATATTTTTTATCAATATATAATTTCAAGAAAATTTCACGATTGAAGTAGTACCCTCTCGAACAGGCTTTTCTTAATTGTTTCAAAATGTAGACATTAATCTTCAGATTAACCCACAGAGATTGATGCAGAATGAAATTATCAAACAATATTGTTTCGGAGACATTGAATTTCAAATTTAAGTTTTTGAAACTCTCTTATACTTTGCACTATACGGGATACCAGCAAGTTTATTTATATGTGTGATTTTCACTAAGAAACCATCCTTAAAATTGTTTTAAAAAACTAAATTAATATTAATTAATCAAGAATAAATTTTTAAAATAGTTTCTACGATATGATTAATAAATTAGTTAAGTTTTCGTAAATGCTCTAGAGTAAACGTGGATGAGGGATAGTAAACGGGAGAAGGAGAAATAGTGATAACAATACTGTATTCAGTGGACTGTACACAAAAAGAAAGAAAGTCTTAAGTCAAGCGTAAATTTTCTTAAACCAAGAAAATCTTAAGGAAGATTGATAATTTCTTGAATGAAGTTATAATTTCTTCAATGAAGTTAAATTTTTTTAAGCCGAGAAAATTTCTTCTTGCTCCAAAATAACTTCGATCTTCCTTACAATTTTCTTGGTTCAAGAAATTTTTTTTTCTATGTAGTATGTGAGGGTACTATCTTAAGCATATTTTTTTTTTAAATCGTTAATGGTTGAAGAGAAATTTCTAATTTATATTGAAAAATATTGAATTATGTGTGACAGTTAATATTAATACCATATAATATTTTTATTAGTTTTAGGGAAAAAATTTAGCAAAAAATCTATTCAAATTTATTATTGTCGTTGCTCACATACTAATTTGTAACTATATAGTGTTTTTTAGTAAATAATAAGTAAAATTTTTTAGTAAATAATAGTCCAATTATTCAAGAATTTTTCTGTTCGAGTCAAGATAAAATTTTTTAAAATGATTTTTGTTCACGGTCTTTATTCTTGAATTAACTCATTTTTTTTATTGGAATAGATCAGTCATCAATTTTTTTGATACTAAGCTTTCAATTGCCGTCCTTGAAACGTTATCGATAATCTAAAATCATTTTATCTAAGAAGTAAAAAAAATGGGAACATTATTTGTGGTACACTATGGAAAATTTTAGGTACTCAAGCTGTGTAAATGGGTTCGAAATTTTTCCGTTATTTTCATTGAGAGAAGTTAATGACCGTAATTCGCGAAATTAACTATAAATCTAACTTGGAGTAATAAAGATTACTAATTCTAATCGAATTACTAACAAATATGGCCAAATTTTTATTTGAATCAAACTACTCACAACTATGGCCAAATTTTTATCAGACCTAGCCTGCTAATAAATGTAACAGGACTAAATTGTGATATTTATTTTTAAATATAGATCCCAACTGATTAACATAAATGAGAGGAAAAATTCTTTCACGCTAGCCTGTAATTTAAAATTTTTATAAAAATAGTGTATTGTGTTGGAGTAATTTATTTACCTACGTGAGTTCCGCTTTTCCGTATGTAATTAACTTGTTGCTCGTTGGTCTTCTATTATGCGTCATTTGATCCTTGCAAGAAAAGAAGCTGTGGCTTGTTTTTGCTTTGTGGTTTTGCTAACTGTCCAACGAGCTTATTTCTAGTGAACGAAATACAATAGAGTATAGTTAAATTTATATTTAGGTTACTCTACCATACATTCATCCCACGTGGTGTTAATTATTATTGTAGAATCACGGTGTAAGCATTAATTTTGTACTCGTTAAGCAGTACCAATGTCCATTGAAATTGGAGAATCACCTCGTAAAATACTTTGTTGTGTCCAATTATGTAATTACAAAGTTTAATTTGTATTTACACTCTTGAATTCGAATTTTGAATGAAAGTGACGCGATAATTAATTTTTATTTTAATAGAATCAAATATTTACATTTTTTTTGTTATTATGAATGTTAGAATTTTATCTAGTTCTCGACTCAATGATGTAAAATTCTTAAAGAAAAATGGAATTGTATAGAAAAAAAAATTGAATCAAGTAAATTATTTTGAAAAACTTTATCGTCTTGATTTGAGTTGAAAAATTCTTAGACGAAGAAATTTTTCTTGGCTCAAGAATTTTTATTCTTATTCAAGTATTTTTTTTTTTTTTTTCAATGTAATTAAATTAACACAGTATCGATGACAGTAACTCTTCTACTACTGTATTATTTTAAATTCAATATAATCGGAATGATGTCTACGTGAGTTTGTTCCATTTCACGATTTTATACACTGATTAAAAAGTTAACTTAATTCGAGAGAAAAAAATTCTAGAACCAAGAAAAATTTAATTAAATCAAGAATTTTTTGCTCAAAAAATGGTATTCTTAGTTTAAAATTTTTACTCTTGAGTCAAATTAAATTTTTATCAGTGTATATTTTTGGGTGGTTGTCAATCTTTTTATATCAATTTTCTGGTACAGTGTTGATTAGATTGTTGATTCTTTAAGTTTATTTCGTCTCATTTTCCATGAAATTATTGGTAATAAATCCTGTCATACCAATATTATTTTTACATTTATATAAAAATGACCAAAATTACATATATATATTGTGATCAAAAATATGAAAAAATATTGATTTTTTGAGTTTTTTTTTTACATTTTTACATTTTATTTTTGTTTACATTTATAACACTTTGAATTTTTGGTAGTTACATAGTTGTTAATTTGCAAGAATTTAATTTTAATTCAACTTGAATCATTAAAGTACTTTTTAAAAAAGCTTGGAAGTTAATTTCTCATTTAAGGTAAATAAATAAGTGGTTGATCCATTAAGGATTTTTGGCATTTAAATTGATCGTAATTTAATTATTATATGTTAAAAGAAAATAATAAAAAGTTTATTTAAACTTTAAATATGTAAATTTTTGATATGTGATGTTATTTATTTGAATTATTCATAAAATTACATATAAATTCACATTTAAACGCAGGTAAGATAAAAACACCAGTAGTTGACCGGTTTGATCCAGTAAATTGACCGGAATGTTCCAGCAGTTGACCGATTGTAGAACATTGGTTATTTTTTAAACTTTAATTATTTTTTTATATTTCATGTATAATGTTTTCATGATTATTTATTTAAATTAGATTTGTATTATTTTCATGAATTATTTTCGATGTTCCAAAAAATTAATTCATAGCTGCAATAACTATTCATTACAATGATTATAAGTTCAACAATAGTTAAAAATAAATTTCAAGGTCATAAAAAATGCAGTTGAAAACAATTTTTGGACTTTCTTACGCAAGCGGTCAATTACTGGTGCCCGGTCAAATACTGGAACATTTACCCTAATTGAAAATTTATAATATTCTCATACAGCTACGAGAAGTTGCTTAATAATTAAATTATTATTCTACTCTTTCTATCGAAACGATTTCTAATAATACATCACTCAAGGAAATTTTTCTTTCAACCCCAACGCAAAAAATATTTTCGGCAAAGTTAAGATTAAGGTATATTTATAAATAATACTTATAAGTTAATTGTAAGTTTTGCACTCTTATATCTCAACAAAAATAGAATTATCAAAATTGGTGGTATACAACTTATTAGAATGTGAGTAAGAATAACGCTTATGTATGAAAAAACATTACCTTACACGCGATCAGCATTAATTTTTACGAAAAATTTTTCCAGTTAAAGTTAATTTGGTATGAAAATAAGTATAAAAAACATTTTTTTTTTATAAATTGAAAAAGTTTTGTTATCAACAGCAGTTTTAGTTCGCAGACCTAATGTGATCAAATAAATAATGTTTAGCTCACGCGATCAAAAGAAACCTAAGTCGCCATTTATGGCGAATTTGCTCAAATAATTTACTAATTAGTTTTTAGTAATTCTATGACAAGTAACGTAATAATTGTCGAAAATTGTTTAAAATAATTTATTTGTTAGCAGCAGGTGAAGTAAACTTCAATTTTGGAAGCAGATACGGACGAGGCGAAAATATTGAACTGAAAGCAACAAATGATAAAACCAATGAACTAATGGCTCGAGTTGATCGTTTTTATCTTGGAAGTCGGTATGGAAAACGAGAAAGCAACAATAACAATTTATTTGATAGCAGTAATGAAGAAAATTTCATCGACTTAAATAATATTCAAGATGTTTTGAGATATTTTTATCGCTTACAACGGCGTACCAAACAGTTACCTAGAGATGATGTTGACTACATTGACGGTGAAAATTTCAAGAGCAAAAATGATCAATACATTTTCCATAAAGACAAGTTTATCAAGTGGAAACCATCAATATCTAAGGTAATTTTACTTCTATATTGTTATCATAGATTATAAACACTTTTTATTACGTCAATAATAGAGTAAGTACCAGTGCAAGAAAGACCGTTTGATGGCCAAGAGGTTTTACGACTTACCAACGTTACGAAAAAGAAACATTACCGATAATACAGTTGCCTTGAACGCCATAAGCCATAATCTACATAAATATTTTATTATCAATTTAGTAAAAACATTTTTATTTCAAGATAAAGATAATGCTACTTTTTTATTTAATTTTTATGTCACATAATGTATTCCCATAAATGTTGATCTATATTAGGATAGACGCACGACATTCTTTCGTTGAAAATTTTATTAGATACCAAAGGGAAGTCAGGTCGGAAATTTAATTACAACCTCAGAAATAAAAAAACCCGGAAAAAAGTTTTTAATTAAATATTGTATTTGAATACGAGCTAGGAAAGAGTGAATTATTTTACTAAATAATTATTGTAAAATTATCTGACTCAAATATGAAAGCTTCCCTGTATAGTTAGATTTTTAGAGTATATCACGCGAATTATCAGTTATCATTTAAAAGTTACATTTGTAAATAAATTAAAAAAAAATTGAATTGTAAAAATCATTCATTAAATAATTGTGTTATTTGTAGCGATTTACAGTCTTAACGGCTAAGCTCAGTAGTGCGCAGCACTTGTACCGCTTGCCGCTGCGGCACATAAAAATTCATGTTATTTAAGCTAATACCGGGCAGTGAAATTTTATTTCTAAAAAAAGAACTTAAATGTATAATGCGTATTACTAAAAAAAAAAAAAAAAATTCGATTATCGTATTGAGAAGTCATTAAAATTTTAATTTGTTTATTTAAAAGTTGATAAAAAATATGATAATAAACAAATAAAATTTGCATAAGAATTTAATATGAAAATATAGATATTTTGCTATAATCTCTGGAAATTTCGTTAAGTTATCTTCAATAGCTTTTTCATAATTAATTTTTTAATTAAAAGTACCGAAAATTTTTATTGTTAAAAAAATTGTTCTTAAATTCAAAATTTTCAAAAACTGCTTTGAGAGATAATTTTTAGGTACAACTATATAGTATAGTTTAACTATAAGTATACTTTCGATAATTATATTTTAGTAAGTTTTCTATCATCAAGTGGTAAAAGGAGGGTCCACTTGACGTGGTTTGACTCAAATAAATTGTGTAATACTTATGGTACCGTGCAATATTTACTGGAGATATAGATAAAATTTTCTCAAGTGACATATTATCGTAACATCAAATATTACGTGAAGTTTTTATACCTATAAACATTATTTTATCAAATAAAGCTAAAAAATTATTTGAATTAAAGTTCGAACTGAGCTTAACACTTTTTAAAAGTGATTTTTTGACATTTTTCGATAGTGGTAGTCCGAATATATATCATTTAAGTAGCCTCATAATATTCGTTAGCAAATAATTCCAATCTTTTTTTTTTTTTTTTTGAATAAACTTAGAATTGTTAAAATGAAAATTATTAATTTTCATGGCAAAAATTTATTTTCTTATTATATTACTCTGAATTCGTAAATGGTTAAATGTCAAATATTTCAATAAAAATTGATTTATGTTAAAAAATAAAAAGCAAATATTAGATACTCGATTTTTGTAAAGGAAACGTCAAATTTTTATCTGTTTTTTTAATTCAAAATGATAGGTGATATTAAAATCAGCAGACATCTGACATTTTTTTAATTTTAATAGCTAGTAAATCCCAATGGAAAAAAATTTTTCAAGTTTTCTCTTATGTATTTTTCTTTCATTTTTCATAGAAATTTTTTTTTTTAATTTTTTTTTTTTTTAATAATTTAGTTAACAGTTTCTAGATGCTTATTAATTTCATTCCTATAATTAAATACTATTTTTTAAATAGAAATAAACATAAAGTCTATCGAAATCGAATAAATTAATTAAACCTGCAGAACTCACCAGACATTTTAAAAATAAACTATTTTTGTTTACAGGTTGATTCTGCTATTCCAATAAGCTCCCGTGAACAATGAAGATGTAGTAATAACGTCATCGCAAATATAGTGTACTTATATTTTAAAACTCTACAATAAAACAGAAAATACCATAAACCATTCAATCATAGCACAAACAAAACATAATAATAAAATAAAAAATAACTAACAATGACTATAATTTAATAAAAACGTTTTTCTCGCAATTCTCAAATTAAAAATAATAATTTCATAATATAACAAAGAAATACTATAAATTATAAACATATCTAATTAATCTTTTTACTATTAATTATTATAATAGTAAATATAAAATTATCCACAAAATAAAAGTATATTTTCAAGCGTAAATAATTATTCTATGACTTGTATAAAATTGTATCTTCGTAATTATTGAAAGGTCAATTGAAAATAAAAATATGATAAATATATACAGCATGTTTCTATTAAGCGAAAGTCTATACGACGTTCTTGAAGATCGATTATTGAACCTGTCACGCTTGGTACCCAACTATTTTTTATTATATTCTTAAAACTATACTTCCTACTGTAATTAACGAAAATACCTTTCTTTACAATAAATATATGCTTGAAATTATTTATCATTCAAATAATTACAGCCATATAATTATATCTATAAATAATCTTTAATTTATGTTCATGTTAATTTGTAAGAGAAAAAATAATTATTAATAGCATTTAATTATTTTGTATCCAATAAATTTATGTACAGATCTTTAATTTCTGTCGGTTGAAATGTACTCTCAATTGTTAATTAATACAGTCTGAAAAAAATTAAAAAAAAAAAAAAAACAAATTTTTATTTAAATAATAACAATTTCGTCGTTGATAAGAGAAAATTTATACTATGTCCAACTTTAACCTTGAATAACTTTTGAAAAAGTAAATTGCTTGAAAAATCACAAGAGAACTTTTTAGAACATTTAATTTCCTACAAAAGTATGTGCCGTTTTTATTTATTTTTTTTTTTATGTTGTTTGTAAAAGGAGATATACAATTCCAAAAGTTAAATAAATTTTTTTTTCTATGTTATTTAGACAGAAAATCAAAAACTTTGATGAGCGATCCTTAAATCTCAATATTAAGGGCTCAAATTTTAACAGGATCTTTATCTTGTTATCTAACCGGTATTCAGCAAGTAGATTGGAAGATTGACAAAGTACGAAAAATTTGAAGGGATCAACTCAGCGGCAGAAATTTCCGAACGCTTCTGTTCTGTGGTTATATACAGTAAGAAAAATTTCTTGAGTGGAGAATAAAATTTTTGGCTCAAGAAAATTTTCGGGTGCAGGAAGGAAGACCGAAAGTTGTGTTGGCCGAAGTAAAAATTTTTCTTGAAATTCTATTCTTGGTGGAAGCAATTTTTTCTTCATTCAAATTATCATAAATAGTTGATACAATAAATTTTTATATTTGATCAAGATTTTTAGATACTTTAGGGAAGTAGCGCCACCTACTTCAGTTGAGAAAAAAATTTTCTTACCGTCAGAAAATTTTTCTCTTGAATATTTGATGTCCATTTTATATTATTTTAGCGTGCAATTATACAAATTGAATGAAAAAAAATGATTCAATATTATTTGATCTTCCCATTTGACATGTTAATCAATAAAAATATTAATGAAAATTTACTTCTATCCAGATATTTAATTTTTTGGAGCAAGAAAGAAATTTTTTCAAGACAAGAAAATTTACTTCTATCGAGAACGAAATTTTTTGGAGCAAGAGGTTGAATTTTCTCAAATAAAAAGATTTTCTTGACTTAAATAAATTTTCTTGGATCAAGATACGTATTTCTTAAAGCAAGAAAATTAATTTTGTTGGAATAAGTGAAATTTCTTGTGTAAAAAAAAAATTTTTTTTCGCTCAAGAAAATAATTAGGAAGAAAAATATTTTCTTGGCTCAAGTTAACCTTTTTTTCTGTGTAAGTATGAATTTGAGAATGGAAATTAATTTCGGTACATTTTAAAATAAATTACAAATTTAAGTCATGTCTTAGTCACTTTCACTGGCCGTTGAAAATACAAGTCTTACAATATGATGCGGAAGTTTAAATGTCACATAGAGAATACTTAATACATTTTTTTAAAAATAAAATCCTCATTATCACTTTGTATAAACAAATCGAGCTAGTAAGTTGTTGTTTATCTAAGTTTTTCAAAAGCCCGTTTATTTAAGCACATCTATATATGTAAGTGTTTTATTGATTGTTTTCGAATATATTTATTAATAAAGGTCAATAAATTATAATGACATTCAAGGTCGAATCTCAGTCTCTCGTCAGCATAATATGATCGGTGATGTGTGTTTTGAGACCTACTTTTCTACTTCGGAGAAAGTAAGAGGAATCCTTCAGCTCTTATATATACCTTTATGTTTGTGAAAGTAATATACATATATATTTATACAGAGATGTATATAAAATTGTATTAAACATAAAGAATTAAGTATATTACTTTATTGCTGACCATTTTTTTTATTACGTTTCTTGCAGCTGGTAGTAGCCGAAAGGGGTAGTAAAAGAATAACGCTATTAAATAAGAATAGTTTTATAAGTTCTAATAAAAAATAATTGTGATTAAATTAATAATTATGTTATTTTGACTTTCCAATAGACCTTAAATAAATGGTTATTTTTTAAAATCTGTATAAATAAAACTTTTAACCGGATGTGGCTGATTGGAAAGTATTTTGATCGACTTTTACATTAAAAACACTGTTATTTTCAATTAATTTGTTTTAATGCGATGAGTTGTGATATTTATTTCATTTTCAGTGAAACAATCTGGAAAGATATTAAACAGAGAAAATTAGATGTTTTTATGATAATTACACTTATTTGTAATAAAGCTGATTTTAATTCTGTTGAAGCCAATAGTTTGCTGGAATTAATTTTTTGTTCGATTTATGTCTAATTTAATATACTACAGTAAATAATTATTAATACTTAACTTATATTTATTATTGTTTAATTTATTTACTATACTTAAGAGTTTTTTAAATAATTGTTAAGTTTTATAATTTCGTTTTTATACCGTCTTAAATAACTACATAAAATGTATGATACATCTAACTGAGCCTCGAATAATTTTTGAAAGAGTGAACTTTTCAAAAAATATTAAGGACGTTCCGAGAAAAAACTGTTTTCTTAAAATTTTTTTAAAATTTTGAGTACTCAAACTCATAAATATCCTCTACACGCAGGAATTTTTTTAAATAGTCCTTGCGGCACTAAATTTTTAAATATTAGCATTTAAAATTTGTATTTAATATTTTACATACAAACCCTAAGCTGACTGACATTCAAGCGAACGTTTCATTAAATATCAATCGTACATTCCTTAGGATTGTTTTAAAAAAGTAAGAATCATTAACTGAAGATACAAAAAGTATTTTTTATCAAAAATAACATAAGCGAGCGGTATTCATTTTGTTGTAAAAAATGTTTGAAGCTAACGACTTCCGATATTTTACGTGAGTGGAAGTAAGTGAGCGATAGTCTGTAAAGAGAGGCAGCACTAGTGCGTGAGAAAGAAACCAATATCCATAACCTATTGGTGTCTTTTTCTTGTTTGGGAACGTCCTTAAGACATCTAAAGGGTTCAATTTTCTTCAAAAATTTTCAATGCTATTTTTAGTAAATTATTTATGGAATAAGGCATAAAATTATAAGGGTTGTTCAAATTTGGAATACTGCGAGGTGGTAGTCAAATTGTTTGAGTAGAGACACATGGTGATAATTTGTAGTACTCATTTTATGGTACATGCGTACAGAGTGAAATAGTATATGGTGTGTGTTTTGGATGAGGCTAACAGATACTGGTCAGTTTGAAAGTATATTTATTGATTAAGTTAATAAGTTTTACACAAGTGTTAATAGTTTTTCAAGCTTTTATTACATGCAATATAATTTAATTGTTATTATTTGCTGTGTAGTGAGGTAAATATAATTTTGTATATTAGCATTAAGAATTTTCCAATTTTTGTATGAACACGTATCTTGTAGTATATATTTTTGACGCCTGATCAAAAGTTACCAAGTTAATAATTGGCAACAATTAATAATGATAGTTCAATTTTAATGATCATAACCACTCTATTACATTCTTTTGTTATAACCGATTGCTCAATTGGAGATATAAATACATGAATAACTTACGTTTGTGGAAATTACGTTTTATTTAAGGTAGTACGATCATACAAACTATAGTGCGCTGAATATAGTATAGTTTTTATTATTTTCTATTTTCTTATTCATTTTTACTTATGAGCATTTTCGAATATTTTGAACATTTATTAATCATATCTTAAAAAATATGTTGCAACTATAAATCAAATTATTTAACAAAATTTAATAATTGTCAATTGATGTTAGAATAGTTATTGAAAAAAAATTTAAAAGGGTTCCTTAGTAATAGTCAGTTATATAAGTAAGGTTCTCGGTATCCTTATGGTGCAATGTATAAGAGCCTCAAAAAATTGAACTTTGAAATGTAATATTACTGAAACTTTATTATTCAGAAACTTTATTCTGCACCAATTCATGCAGATTTCCTTTAAGATTAATCTATCCAAATTTAAAAACAAAAAGCCTTAAGAAAAACCAGTTGGTGATGGTACTACTTTATTCAAAAGAGTTCAATAATCCACAAAGAAAAGTAGCTGATGCCTTGCGCATCAATCTTCATAAAAGCGTAATATATTTTTTGATAAAGTATTGATAAAGAAATCCAACCTATTTTTTACCAAAAAAAAAAAATAAACATTTCCGAAAAATATCATTGAATAATATTATTTAACTGAATAAAAAAATTCTTTTTTTTTTAATTTTATTGATTATTAGATGATAAAGCCCCAGTACCCGCTCATTTCATGTATTTGTATGTCTATATTGAATTATGATTTAGAGTCAGTTTCAACTGCTGTGATCATATCGCCAACTTTAACTGTTAGGAGTAGTACGTTGCGGACTTTTTGGTTTGTGAAAACCTTAACCTACACGGCAAGAGTCGAATCTCAACCAAGCTGGTTTTGAAGACCAGCTTGCGATTCGAATCCACCGGTGAGTTATTGAAATATCGTTAAAATGTTGTAGTTGATTAAATAAAATTATAAAATTAAAAAAAAATCATGTTTTCTATATTGTGCTTGATTTTTAGTTAATCTCGTGGTGTATTTTTATCGATTATTGTACTAAATAGAAAAAAATGCATGGAATTTTAATTTGAATATTAAAAACTCGCTCGAAATTTTTCGAAAATTTTTATTTTTTTGGCAAAAAAAAGGGTGAGCTTTATTTCAAAACAATTTTAATAATTATTCGTATTCGACGAACGCACTGTTTACAGTTACAAATATTAATTGACAACATTTAAAAAATGTTTTTGAATGATAACATGTAAACTTCTGAAAATTAAAAAAATGTAAAGATCATTGAAATCTTCTCATCAAAAATGAAAGTCTAAAATAATTTAGATTATTATTTAATAGAAGTTGTAATTAATGGATAATTTTTTTTTTTTCTAAGCGGATCGATTGTGACCAAGCCGATACAAGAAAGAAAACAATGGATTCAAAACAAGGAAATGAAAATGTGGCTAAGGTAAACAGAAGATTACTATACAACGCTGTAGTATCCCGTAACATAGAACAGGTTGAGATTCTCATAAATCGAGGAGTTTCTGTAAATACTATCTTGGACGGTACCATCACACTGTTATGTTTAGCTATCGAAACTGACAACATTGAACTATCAAAATATCTGTTAGACAAAGGAGCAGACATTAATTATAGCTTCGGTGGTAAAGGGCCTTTGCATTTAGCAATTAATTATTGTAGTTGTGATTTTGTTAAATATTTAGTAGATAAAAATGCGAACATCAATGCTATTGTTAACAAAAAAACTCCATTGCACGTAGCTATTTCAGAAGAAAACGATGAAATTATTAAATATTTATTGGATAAAGGTGCTAATGTAAATCCTATTTGTATTAATTGTGAAATCGAACCACCATTACATCTTGCTGTACGTCTTCGAAATTTGAAAGTTATCAAAAGTCTGATAAATAGAGGTGCTTACGTCAACGCTGTTTTTGAAAATAAAATACCGTTGCATTTAGCCATTTCCTTAGATTATGAAGAGACTGTTGAAAATAAAAATGAAGTTGCTGAATATTTGATAAAAAAAGGCGCTAATGTTAATTTTGCTTCTGAAAATAAAACTCCTATATATTTAGCAGTGGAGTATAATAATATAAAATTAATAAAACAATTGCTATCTAAGGGCGCTAGTTTAAACGTCTTTGATGATAATCAATCACCATTGCATTTGGCAGTTAACAATAACAATCTCAAAATAGTAAAGCTTTTCTTAAACAAGCGTGTTAATGTGAATTCTATTTGTGACAATAAAACACCGTTGCATTTAGCTCTTTGTAATAATAACAACAAGGTAGTTAAATTGTTGTTAAAGAATGGTGCTGACATTGATGTCATTTGCGACAACAAAACGTCACTGTATTTAGCAATCATTCGCAAAAATTTAAAATCAGTTCGATATTTGGTTGAGAGAGGTGCTAATGTAAATCTTATTTCTAATGGTATAACGCCATTACAATTAGCTATAAATACCAAAAGTCTAGAACTAGTGAAATTTTTGATAGAAAATGGTGCTGATCTGACTGCTATTTGTGACCGCGAAATTCTACTTGGTGTGACCGCTTGTAGCAACCCGTTTGAAATAGCTCAGTACTTGTTGCAAAAAAATTCTGATGATTCTACCAGTAACAAAAGATCGTTTATTCCTGTGGCCGCTCATTATTACATGTTGCATGCAGTCAAAAGCTTGTCAAACAATGATACTGGTGTAAATTCTATTGATCTTGAAAAATCACCATTGCATTTAAGAGTCAAAAATGATCCATTGAGATTAGTCGAATTTTTGGTAGCCAATCGTGATTATAAGAATGTAGATTGGGGCCAATTAGACCGAAAAATATTATTAAGATTAGCTGTTTATAGACATTACAATTCAATGGCAATATTTATCATGGAGAACGATGCTACTTTCAATACTACTGAAATACTTCATGTAGCTATTCAATATGATAACTTAGAAATAGTTGAGAATTTGATAGGCAAAGGTAGGGTCAATATTAATGACTCTTATGACAATCGAACACTGTTATTACACGCTTCGAGAGCTGGTAGTTGGAGAATCGTTGAGTTTCTAATTGATAACAAAGCTGACATCAGTTGTATTTGCAGTAACATGAGTTGCCTACAAATTATGATGGCGAATTATAGAACCAAACCAGCTACTGTTAAGTATTTGATGATAGCTGGTTATGATGTCAACATGGAATATGAGAACAAAAAAGTTGCCGCTGATTATCTAGAACAATATAGTCATAAACATAGTATTGTTAAGATTGTTCAACAGCACATTATTAAATTAATAGCCGCAAATTTGTACGTATGTTCAAAAAATAAAAAAGTGGCTCTTGCTCACGAGAAATATGATTTACTGTATCGTGAGTGTGCTGAAGAAGTCAATTTGATGAAGCTTGATGAAGCGTCAATTACTTTTGATGTTAAAGTAACTTGTTATGATTTGTTGAGGAAATCAATTCATAAATCAGCTTTGAGATTCAAGCATTTGTTTCAAAATAGATTTTATAGTTTTGAGAAACCATGTATTCCGTCAGAAATTTTATCTAGGCTTGATCATTATGGAAGTATAGTTGAGTTTCGGCTTGTAAAAGCGTTAGAAAGAGCAGAATTATTAGTCAAAGTAGACGATTTTGTTGTTGATATTGCTCAACGTTGGTTATTAGATCCGGAAGTTATGCGGGAAATTGTTGAGTATTTTAACAATCAGGAGTTGAAGTTAATTTCTGATTTCTTATAATAATTATTTTTATTCATGTATATATTTATCAATTATACATATTTATTAATTATTGATGTCAAATCTTAATCTTTATATAAAATTGAGATAAAATGTATGTGGCATCAATTTATTCGTGGTGTGATTGGTCGAATATCGAAAATATATGTAATGACTCAAATCTAGTAAATCTTATTTTTTGTTAACTACATTCCATGTAAATAAAACAAATTTTCAGCTGCAAAACAAAATTTTTTCATTTTTTGGGGGTAAAATGGGGTACCATCTCAAAGAGTAAAATAAAATTTTTTCCGCGAAGTAGGAATAAGTTCTATTTGTATCTGACTATGTAGATAAATTGCATCAAAAAAAAGTTTTTTTTTTTTTAAATTTTAGAGTTCAGAACGGTATAAAAGTCGAAAAAGAAGACTTTACAAGTAAAAATTTTTCTAATTAAGCTTTTGAATCGATAAATTTTGAATACTTCATTTTTGGTGTACCCCATTTTGCCCATCCCTCTTCTACTTATATGGAAACTATCAAATCATTTTATGTTATTCTCATGTATTTTTATTATTGTGTTAATCATGTGTTTATTGAGACAATTGTATTTTTACTATTAATAAAGTGTCTATTGTATTCTATTAAAATAAAAATAAACTGTAAATAACTCAAATTATTTTAAAAATCTCTCGGTAGTGCATTTTTACCAAATAAATATTGTTTCTATGGGTAAGTGTTAGAAATTCACTGACGGACAACGTTAATTATTATTTTAAGCAAATTCAGGGTAAGAAATTATTTATAAAACAAGGTATAGTATATATTAGCATTTATCGCGATTTTCCTGAACAAAATTTTAAAATTTGAATTTTTCAAAGTAGCGTTTTTAAAATATGTTGTGTTTAAGCTAATATTCATGTAGTTGAAGAAATATTGTGAATCAAAGCGATTTGAATATCCTACAAGGTATGTTTTAAATATCTATTGTATTATAAATAAAATAATGAAAATAAAAAAAAAATAGATTATTAGAAAAATATTGAAAGAAATTGTTTGAATTTTTTTTTATTATCAATTGTTAGTATCAAAATTTTTTTGTGTAATTATTTTTGTTTCATGGCACTATTTGATGAAATAAACAAAAAAATAGTATATACATATGATGAAAAAAGACGGAAATACATTGATGACAAATTTGACAAAAAAAATAAATATCTATCCCTTTTCATAATACTTTTAAAGCCGTTATAGAAAAAAAGAAAATTTATTTTGATAAAATTTGATTAAAAAATAAAACATCTTCGATAACTTTTTGGAAAAAAAAAAATTCACGTCCTCTTTCAACCTTCAGAGGTACTTTGTTCGAAAGTTATGCGTCAACACAACACAATTAAAGGCATTTACAAATATCATTAAAAAATCTCAACACCTAAATTGGTGTATAATAATAAAGGTTGAGCCAACAATTTTTTTAAGCCGAAAAAAAATCGTAATTCATTTACAACAAAGTCCTTACTCGCGTTACAGTTAGTGATTATAATTGTGAAATATTACGAGGTAAAATTTACAAGTGCGGAACAAAATAATCAAGAGACAAAATTGCGAAAAAATAACTTTTTAAACGTCTTGAAGTATCCAGCCGTACGAAACGAATTCTGGATCTCTTTGACAATAATCACTAATCTTTTATTCTACTATAAATAATAAACAAAATAATCTTTGTCTAGTTTCCGCTTGCACAATTTCAAAGACTCGATTATTCAATAAGTAAATATATAAAACATAAAAAATTAAATGAGCAAAATTATTAAATCTACCGAAAAATTTTTTCCGAAAGTATTTTTTTCCTTCACGCTCTCGTTAGGGAGCACAATAAGATCATTCTTAAAGAACATTGTTCTGTGATAACAATCAAAATTTTAACAAAGATCATACAAAAGTGACATTTGAAACAACAAAGAATTCGAAATCTTTAAAATATGCCAACTTTTTTATTCCGGAGAAAATAATTCCGTATTTGGTCGCATAATTGACACGCAATTCAACAAAAGGCTCATATTTATCACACAATTGCACAATAATTCTCATGCTAAATAAAATAGTTATTATGTATCGTTATTGTTCACTGTAATTAAAATAAAAGCAGTAATAAGCTATTCGCTTAATTATTTATTTAAATTTATTGACAATTTTTTTTTTTTTCAATAGACATCAATTACGTTACGTCTTTTTTTGTCTCATTTATTGACCATCTGATGGCTGAATATTCGACGGTAGAAGTATAAAAATAATAATTGTTGTTATTGTTCGAATAAATATAACCATAATAGTGGGAGAAGAGAGTCACGAGAGAGTTTATACCAACCAAAATGAAACTACTTCGCCGGAGAAAGTGAGAGCTAGTCCGTGTTGTCTTGTAACGTTTGGTTGTATATCGTGTTGTGGTGGATACTGCTGGTTAAGCCACTAGCACGTTAAGTACAACCGAGTCCATTTGTATCTCATCGGTTAAGATTTGTTAATTTCTTGAAAATATTTTGACCGTTTTTTTTCTTATTGTTCAAAAACTAATCTGGCTTCGCCTCAACGCTAAATTAAAAAAAAAATAATTTTCAAAAAAAAAAAAAACGAGTAGAGGCGAAGCCAATGATTGTGACTAGTGTTCTCAGTGATCTTTTGTACGAAAATTAATTCAATAAATTCAAAGTGAAAAATGCCTGTGAAGTTTAATAGGATTGAAAAATTTAATTAATTTATTTTATTAAAATTATGAAGAAAAAAGTTCATCATGGAAGTGAATAATTGGTTTTCTGTTTACATTAATTAATTTCACGCGAAATGTAATTGGATGTAAATAATAGTTTCTAATTAATTTGAGAAAATTATTTTGGACAGAACTTGTGTTTTTAAAATTAACGAAACAAAGTAAGTAGCTATACCAGTTATTGTCTTACTTGTCAAAATTTATTTTATTTATTAATTTACTCGAAAAAAAAAAATATCCGTTACACAATGGAAAGTTATTCGATGTACTTAGATGAAAAAAGATTAAATTAATTAGAGCATAAAGAGCATTGTTTCAAGGCCACCAATGAAAAAAAGGAAAACACGATGTATAAATAATAACCGGAGAGAAGGGACTACATCAACAACGTACGATACTTTTTTTTTTTTAAATGTACAATTTATCCGGCAATCAAGTAGCGAGTCATAAAAGATTTCTTTCGGCATAAATTAAACAAACGTGTAATCCCCCAGATGGAAAGAAATCGAAAGCGCTGCCGATCGTTGGTAAAAAAATATAAATAAAATTTCTCTTTCATGACATTAAAGTCCCTTTGTGATAGTGGAGTTTTTTTTACCAAAAATTCCACATCACATTTAGTGTCAATTTTTTTGTTTATTTTGTTAAAATTTTGAGGTCTACTTTCACGTTCATTTTATTAAAATAAACACTTATTTGTATCGATAGAAAAGAGAAAGATAGATTGACTTTCGAGTGATGCATCTCCTGAGAGACTAAGACGTTCAGGTGAAAGTTCGCATGTCTGTTAGATTTTAGATGTGTTAAATGATAAATTTATAGAGTTTTATTGAACCGCGGAAATGGTGTAGTTTGGACAGGCTTGGAAATTGATATATAAACTGAAGGAAGTGGGATTAATATAAAGCGCGATTATAATATTGTAATTAGGTAAATGTATAAACTGAATCACGGCAGCGTGAACGTGAACGTGAACTTCAATCCTTGTTTCTTGATACAAAAACACATGCACTTTCACTTCTTGTTTCTTACTGACTAGTATTACCAGTTAATTTCTTATATTTTTATGCAAATAAGAGTGTTTATAGTTTATTATAGTTCACTAATGATGGATGATTATTGTTATTATGGAAATAGCTCATTTCAGTGATAAGCGTAAGTTAATGACCTACTAAACATATCTTACTTGTTCAAGGTCATTATTGCTTTTGATTATAAATAATGTATGAAATTTTTTTTATTTTATCTAAGTGCAAGAGATATATAGTTAAGAATTATATTTTTATGCTGTTTAAGTATATAATTGAATTAATATTTGGTTAAGGATAAATTGATGACTAACATTAACGCGAATTATTACAGAAAAATGTCTCACGAAAAGTGAAAAAACGTGTGAAAAAAGTGTCAAGTTCGTATAAGATTATACAGGAGTAGAAATGATGAAAGTAAAATTTTGAAAAAAATCACTTTTTTTTTTTTTTTTTTTTTTTTTTTTTTTTTTTTTTTTTTTTTTGTGAAAAGTTCAATTAAACATAGTATTTTTTAAAACAGATTCGATTGGTGGAATTCTTTTAGTTATGTTTTTTTTTTTTTTTTTTTTTTTTTTTTTTTTTTTTTTTTTTTTTTTTTCAAAAAAGCATTGAACCAGAAAAATTTTAAAAACAGATTCGATTGGTGGAATTCTTTTAGTTATGATCGTTTGAAAGAAAATTTATGTCTCAAAAACAGATTTTTTATCGGTTTCAAAAGTATGTAAAATTTTGGTTTTAAATAGAAAAGAGTGACCTAAAAAAGTGGCTGGTTTGATATAGGATGCCTTATAAAAACTGTGCTAATATAATGCCCGTCTTACGATACGAAGTGTTTAAGATTGTGCTCTGCTCTCAATTTGTCAAGGTCAAGCATTTTTCTGGGCCTAAATTACATTTATAGCGTTTATTTTGCACTTATAGAGTAATATGAATATCTGTATGATCGAGCGGATTGAAAAAAAAATTTTTTTTCTTAGTTTGTGAAAAAATAAAAGTTTAAGAAAAGTAGACATTTTTTTTATTTAATATTTTAAAGTGGTCCATTAGTTTTTAAATTAGTGATGAATTTCACGTTTTGATTCCAAGCAAAACTGTTTTTTGACCTTGTAATATTTCAAAACATTTGATATTTTCAAAAAACATTCCTTCTATTTGACATAAAACAATTTTCTTTTTATCCTGCACATTTTTTCTGTTTATTTATTTATTTTTTTTTTTTTTTACATTATTTATATCATTAACCTTTTTCTTTTTTTAATGAATAATCTTTATGAAGCATGTGCTCTTGGACTTTCCCGACTTTGTATCAACGCTAAACCGATTGTAAAGTCATACTGCACTTAAACTTTAATTTTGATATTAATAGTATCATTTAAACATCAGTAGATTTTTCGTTTAGCTGATGCATTTTTCTGTTGATAATAGTTAAATTGATCATCAATTTATGTACCTTAGTTACGTAAGAACAAGAAACAAGCTAATCTGTTAAGAAATAAAAGTCATTATCATTATGTATGATAATGACAGATAAGTTGGAAAAAATGTCGGTATGAATCCGGGATTACCGATATTTTGTGAAAGTCAACATCCGGATTGGTAAAATTGACAGTACGCGATTACGAAATGATTCGCTATTTATAACCACATAAAAATGTCATCAATGGTTGTTGTAACGTGCCTGAGTGTGAGTGTGTCTATGTATGCATGCGAGTTGTTAAGCAAAAGGTGTATGATTCACGTTTATGTGTGTATATATGATAAAGAAAAGGAAGACGAGGCTATTGCCACTTTCCCTTGTTGTCAAAGCCTTCAACCAGTTTTTAAGCCGATGATATATCGCTTTCCCTATTTCTTCGTCGTATGGATTTATTGAGTTTCTATTTGCTCTTATGCTCACCAGATGCTAAACAGCATTATTCATTTTCAGTTTTTTAATAAAAAAAAAAAAAAAAAAAAAAAAAAAAATATGGTAAATATAAGTTGACTTCTGAATAAACCAATTTAAAAGTCGTAAAAGTGAATTTTTGTTGAGCGTTTACTGTCGTTTATTGTAAAAAGAAAATAAGATAATTTGTGTACACTCGGATGATGAGATGCTTTTTACTTTCACTTCATTACGAAGTCACCAATGACGTAAAAGACTATTTTACGATGCGTTTAAAAGATTATCTATTACTTATTATTCATTTTGTTCACTGCATGGAAAATATGTACAAATCCAATTTGATATTATGCTTTTCATAAATAATATAAATAAATAATAAGAGAAGTTATAAAAAAAGTAAGAGAATCCAAAACGCTCAAATTATAGAAACATTTTAATTTATAATTAGAAAAAATTATCATTTACTATTGATGGAAAAAAAAATAATAATTAAAAAAAAAAAAAAAAAAAAAAAAATTACAAAAGGTTTACTCTTCAGACCATTCATAATATTTTCCGTTATTTTCGTATTTAAAGCGTCAGAAAATATACCAAAGTAAGTTATTCAACTCTTTGATTTGAAAAAATTGGTGAAAAATTCTTTCGTAAATTTTCGGATGATACACCTTTTAAACTAATTGTTCGATTACAATTTGGTTTATATTGCTTGATGCCGAATTTGATGATTAATAAAACATCTGGAAGTTATTTCAAAATTCCATTTTTTTTTTGTTGAAATCGAAACTTTTAGAAAATCAGAATTTATAAGCAAAGTTTCACTAGAGCAAACCGGTTATTATACGTAGGAAGTGGATAAATATCTTATTTCAATAAAAATTTAATTAATTATGTTAACTGGTATATTCATAGCTTGTGTATGAGCCTAAAATTCGTGAATCAAGCTTCTTGAACTTGATCATGACCACTGACCGAATTAATTCTGGACTTGTTTGGTCATTGTCGAAATTTTTGCACTTACTCTTCGTCAATGATCGAGGGAAGAAAAATATTATCATTTCGTATCATTTCTTCTCAACTGCAATTTAAATTATTATTTGATCTCGTTGGATCAATCGAAATACCGCAAAATTTTCACAAAAAATTTCTATTAGGTTATTTTAAATAGTCTGCTTAACGAAATTAACATAAAAATAATTAGGCCCATGGTACACAAAAAGTAATTTTTTATTTTCACGTAAATTTAATACTTGTTCTATTTTCACACATGATTTGTTTTGATTTGGCGAAAAATTTTTCCTTCGCAGAAGAATGACATTTTTTCATGATTTGTCGAGTTAGAAAGATGAGATCAATCAGAGTTGTCATTCCAATATATCATAATCTCAAAACTGAATATTGTGAAACCGATTGTTAAGTTTTTGATTCCACCCTTTCTCTACAAGTAGGATACATAATTTTTTCGAGTCTTCTTCGAATATTTAATTTGAGAGAAATAGAAAACTATGAGATGCAAAAGAACTCCTTTCAATACCTGATGAATTGAATTACGTTGTTCGTTGTAAGATTACACTCCAGAACGGGTTGTCTCGATAGAGTTGCTAATGCGTACAGTGGCGTTTCTATCATCTTAAATATTTTCGTCATTGATTTCTATACGACCAAAAAGCTAATCTAGTCTTATACAGGTCAGTGATTTTCGCAAAAATTAAAATTAAATAGGCCACTGGGCGCTATATATGTCCCATTCCTTTGTTTTTGTATGCGGCAAAGTAAAAACTATTGAGTTATATAATGATCACCGAACATATGCGATAAAGAGAAATATAGAGCAAAAACTAAATAAATTTAGCACTTTCTCCACAAGACATATCAAAATTCAACTATCAAAGTATTTGAAAAAAAATAAAAAATTTGGGATAATTGTAATTGATTTGTTGAAATAACTCTTACAAAAATCAATCAATTTGAATGATTTTAACAGGCATTGGAAGGATTTCATCAATAATATAACAGTATTACGTTAAAAAATCATTCGGATCAGTAGTTTCCGAGATATTTCAACGGATAATGAGAAAATCTCGTTATTCGTTATTATTCAAGTCTTTCGTCATCAACATTTCTAGCTTCAACGAATTAATTACTTTGCGTGATTCTTGCAGCAATCTAAAAATGATTATTGGATTTTAAAGTTAATTATATTTTTTTGCTTTATGAATTTTTGGTTCCCGGTGCAAAGTGAGTAATTCCGTAGAAAAGTCGTAAATATCAATAGTGTCTAAAAACGAAACTGCTAATTCAAAAAAATTAAAAAACAAATAATGTATTATGAAAACAACGTTAATTTGATGAAAGTAATATTTTCTTTTTATTAGAAGTAAAATTTTAGACAGAATATTGAATATGTAAAAAAATGCATTATTTTCTTACATAAACTAAAATAATTTAAAATAATAAATTATGTATAGTAAAAAATCATACTAATTTATTTATTTATATATTACAATTTATTTAATAACTTTAATTATGTGTTACGAAGTTTTAATAATTACTAGTTAATTATTCATTTTCTAATTATATAATTAACTGAATAATCTGCAAAAAATTATTATTGGAATTATGTTAGAATTCAAAATCATGCTATAAAAAATTTTACTTGCAAGAATGGCTTACAAAAATTTGCACAGTTGACTTTGCGTAAATTATGTTTGAAATTTTTGTTAAAAGATTTCTTTGATTCTCTCTGTTGAAGAACTATTTAAAAAATAAATTTTTTACACAAATGTAAAAATCATAAACTTGAAAAAAAAAAAAATAAGTTACCTCTAAACATTGATAAGATTTTGCTTTTTTTTCTCACTAGAAATTGTCGACAAATATTTAAAAACAAAATTACCAGGTGAAAGTTAATATATTAATGATAATTATAATAGAAAAAAAATTCATACCTGGTTGCATTAATTATAAAGTTATAATCAAAATATAAATACATGTAGCTAGTAACTAATTTTAAATATGTGCACTTAATCATATTGCTTGTTAACGATATCGTTAGAATTCAATCCCATAAGCTCTGTAATAAAAAATAAAATCTAGCAATCTAAGCGAATGTTTATAAATTGAAAGAACCCAACTCTTATTTTAAAAGCTATCAAAAAAATTTTTTTTTCTAAATAAATACAATTTTTATTATGGGAATTCTTTAATTTTTTCCTTTTTTTATGACTTCCTTAAATCACTAATAAAAATTCTTTTAAATCTTAATTCAAATAAGATTATTTATTATAATGATTTTATCATTGAATTAGAGGGTGAATCCATGTAATATGATAATCATAATCATGTATATAAATCAATAAAATAATATTTGTTATATGCTGGAATTGTATAGAAGACTATCAGCTTACATAAATATAATTACGTGTTATTACTTATTACTATTAACTGGTTTGTTTTACACATGAAATAAAAAAAGCCTGTAGCTGCATAAGGCTAATTTCGCTCTCGTTATTTACACATAGGACGATTAATTAGCATCCTGGAATTTGTCTGGTATCTGAGACAGACATCATACTCTAGCTTCCGGTCGATGTTACGGAGATTAGTTTTGTCGCATGAATAATAATCTTTTGCATCATTCGAGGTGAAATCAACTCTGACTAAGTTCTTTATTTATTATGATTTAAAATAGACAAATAAATTTGGTTATTTCATAATAGTTATTACCTCTTCCAATGAACCGTTATAAAAAGACATCTATTCAACGCTCCGGAACATATCAGATCTAAGAAGATAAATATTTTCTTTTTCATTTTCAATATCTCTCAAATCTACTTTTCTGATATAATGTCGGTTTAGAAAGATCTTAATCATTCAAAAGTAATAAAAAATATTACACTCAACATATGAAAGCATGTGAAGCGCGTGCGATCACGCGGACATTAGAAAGTGAAACTCATTTGTATTCAACATTATTTTCAATCAAGTTGCTTTATTAAGTTAGAAATATCAATATAAATAAGAGGCCTTTGCGGAAGCTACTGAAGGTTATTCCTTGTATTTTACTCATTAAAAATCATAGCAAAATATAGGAAGAAAAAAGAAAAGAAGTTTTCAAAATTTCTTGCTAAACGCAGCTCTCAAATTATCAAGCTCATTTTTTCAAAAAGCGACAAGAACAAATTTCAATACACTTTGTCAAAAAATTTATTGATCTTTTTATTTTTTAATAACAGATAAATTGATTTCGTACCTCGAGGTGATCACCGGTCAGTTTAGGAATATATCATTCAAGTAATGAGAATGGAAATTACATTATTTACAAAAAGGAGAGACAGTATGGCCTTCATTATTGTTTTTTTACACTTAATCTAGGAAAAACCTAAATTTTTCAATTTAAGCTTAAAGTGTATTGAACAAAATTTATCAAAAAAATAAAATTTTCACCAACATTTCGAATGAAATTTATTAGAGTTATAATCTAATTTTTACAACCAGTTCCAATTTAGTACTACACATAATTAGTTTCAATGAAGATTTTAATTATCGATTTTTTGATTTCTGTATTCTATTATTATTAAAATTAAAAATCTATTCCTTTTTATATGATTGTTATTGTCACTGCCAAAATTTTGTTGAAACGTTTCTTAGCTTTAAGTCACATAAAGTTGTTTTTTTTTTTAACAACTCGTACAGTCTCATGCAAATTTTCAATAATCAGTTATTATTCATAATTATATTTCAGATTATTATAATTATGATAAAACGAAATTACCGTCTAGATTGTAATTTTTTACTTCTCATAGTTAATTTTTTTTTTTTATAAATACATATAAACTATAATTGTCCATTTGAGATTATAACTTTTCATTTCAGACAGTATTTTTTTAAACAAAGTCGTAATTATTGTAAAAGTTTTTTCTCCTAGATGCAGAAAACTCTATCCCTATTTATATAGAAAATTAAGTGATTCACAAAAAAAGTTTTTTACACTGTTTCCATAAATCTAGCTGTTTAAAAAAATAGGGCCAAAGTTTGAAAGATTTACGAAAATTTTTTTTCTCTTTATAACTTTATGACTTTTTATTTATTTAACATAATAAAATGTGTAATATATATTTTGAAAAAGAATTAATTTTCAAAAAAGTCTTTTATGTTTAATCCGATTTCAGAACTTTTTAATAAGTATCTCCATTAACTTTTTGAAATATTTCTAATGAAGTACACTAAAATATTTTTCAGCATACAAATTTAAATTTGAACGAGACTATATATAATATAGTTATTAATTTAATTTAATAAAAAAATTTATTTATTAATTCCAGAATAACAATGATGTTCAATAAATGTAAATCCTACAAAATGGCAATAATACTGGCATTAATGGAATTAATTTGTGTATCAAACGGACAAATACCAAGAACAGTAAACGACAACAATACAGTTAACACAAAAAACCGCACCCACAGTGTCCTAAATTTTTCGACAAGAAGAAAACGACTGGTGAGATATCCACCTGGGAATTATTTATTCGACAATAACCCACCAGGAATTAGTGCAAGGATTGGTTATCCAATTGCAAGATTTTCTCCAGTACCACCGTTTCAACCAGCACCATCGAGCTGGCGCCAGGCAAAATCATCATTTTGGCGATCGCCCATTGAAAACTTTCCATCGAGACCTGTTTTAGCCCATAGAACACCCAGGTTAATATTCCGTGATGACTTTCCAACGTTTCCTGCCAGCGGAGTCGGATCATCTTTTTTCCAAACTAATCAGCTGTCTCCTGACACTGATGAAGAATTCCGAGGTATTTTATTTTATGCTTATCAACAAACAATCGATTAGTAATTATCATAATTATTATGTATAAATAATTGAATTGTTTCAGATCAGCGGAAACAAATTTTTACAGATTATCCCAAACTTGAAACTGGTATGATCTTTATAAAAACTTGTGTTTTTTTTTTATTTATTTTAACATTAAATTTTATTTCTAAATTTTTGCTTGTGTTTCTGTCACTAACATTTTCCTGAATTTATATTAATGTAAAAAGAGAGAGGAAGCTACAATGGGCATTGCGATAATTGTAATAAATGAGTAACATTTCCTTTCGAAATACTCTCCTCAAAAATTAAGGGATCAAGAAATAATTTCTAAATTTTTCAGTGTTTTTTTGATGGTTTATATTTAAGTTAAAAATAGTCACATCGAAATCATGAAAAAGAGCATTAAAACTATAAGAATCTAGTGTTCAGATCTTTTTCAGTAAAAAATTTTTAAAAGCTGCAGTTTTCGCATAATGTCAAGAAATATTGGAAAAAAAAAATTAGGAAAACGGTTGACCCTAAAGGCCATACCTGCAGTTTCCCGCTAATTCTAAACTCAATATTGTACTTATTACGTTTTTGAGCTCTTCGAGCTCAAAAGTATAATATCCGTGTCATTTTGAGCTCTCCGAGCTCAAAAGTCTGATAGAACTTTAATAAAACACTATTTTTTGAATATTCAAACCGCAATAACTTTTGAATGAATGAACCGATTTTTACACGGTTGGTGGCATTCGACGCAATTTTAAAAGCCTCATAAAGAACTTTTGAGATTAAATTGATCGAACTCAAAATTCCGAAGTAATTACGAAAAAACACTTTTTTAGGTTTTCTTTCAACAACGATAACTCACGAACGAATCAACCGATTTTGACCGGGCTGACAGCGATCAACGTGGTTTTTTGAGTTTAAGGGCTTATTAGTTTTTGAAATTTATCGGTGAAGCCGTTTAAAAGTTATTCTAAAAAAACCACATTTAAATAAAATTTTTTTGGTAGTTTTTTTTAGATTTCTCAAAATCTACTGAGTCGAATCGGTCCAAATTAATATTTAAGATATTTTGATTTTTTTATTTCTATGAAAGGATATTTACAAATTCAAAGGAAGAAACATGAAAGACAGTGAGTTTTTCTGAGTATGTTCTTTGTCAATAAATCTTTTCAATTTATTTGAAAATAATACTCGAATGAATGATTCATTTCTTATTATCATTATCAAGCCTTTTTCTTTGATATTCAATTAAAAACAAAATTAATCTATTTGTTTTATAGAAAATCATGATATACCGCACTTTCAATACACTTTAATTGACTTTTCAATTGCTACAAGAAGTTTTCTTTTCCATTAATGATAAAATTTATTAGTTCCTAACACGAAAGATTAAATTACAATTTTATCCTTTATAATTAGATATTCCGATTTAAATATATTTAAAATATTTATAACATGTCATATTATCAAGATATTGCTGTAATTTTTCTCCAAATGACCTTCAATCTTTTTATTTCAGGCTACATACTTTTTTTCAACTCACTCATTTTAATTTGTTTCCGAGTTTAGTTAAGAGTTATGACATTTCAAGGTCATTGGATTCTTAAACTACCGATGAGAAAGAAGACTATTGACCTTAAAACTATGACTTTTCGATTTACTGACTCGTAATTTCGGATATAGTGAATAGAACATTGTTTTAAATTTTTGATAGATTTTTAATGTTTTATCTCTCTAGACTGACAACGCTTTCAAAAATTTAAATTAAATACTGTACTGATAGAAAGATTCGTTAATAATTAATAAATAAGCTTTATTAATTGTTAATAAATTATTTTATATCATTAACTCATTTAGTAAATATTTATTCACTGTTAATGATTGTACTTTATATTAAAAAAAATATTTGTTAAAAGTTAAGAAACAAGTAGTTATATTTAATAAATGAATAAATTGTTTGTACACAAATAAGTTCATTAACAATTAATGAATTCTTTCAAGAGTATGGAATTCAGAAAAAATGTTATTGATTTTCGTCTTTCAATGAATCTAACTAAGGGGTACCTAAAAAACATAATAAATAATCATTACAATGCCCATTTAATCCTCTGTCTATTTAGGATAATTATACTAACTAATAACGCAGTAGAAAAGCTTTCTCGAATAAATATATTGTCTTAAAAAACGGATGTTAGAACATGATGAAACTAACTGATAATAAGAGGCTACAATATAACGTCACGCTGACTAACCTCGTTGATAATCTTTGAAGAATTTAACCTGTTATTATTATTATAATTTTTTTTTGTTACACGCACAACGAGTAAAGGTTTTTAGGACAATAAAATTTTTCGACATTTTAATAATTAAGTTATTTCTTACATGACAAATGTTTCATTGACTTGGAGTAATTTACTAAATTCGACAATGACATATTTAAAATTAAAACAAACAGACAATCGCTGATTCATGTGTCAGTTTATATGTGAACAGAAATACCATTATGTGTACAGAGAAATCGCGGACCGAAAAAAAGCCAGCATGGGAAGGTGACGAAAGTTTGTGCTCGGACGGACGAAGCTGCGAATTTTTTCTTAAGTGTTGGATGACATCTGGGCTATTGGATGGCAGTTGTGGTGGTATTATGTACGCTTGTTGTCAACGTAAAGAAGCTAAAGCTATTGCCGGTGATTATAATCTTATTGAAACGCCTAGAGAGCAATTATTACATCCCCAGCTTGCTAAGCCGGACAGTACGAACTTCGACCATGTCAGTGACAATCATCGTAAGTTGCCAATTGTCTGCATGCAATTTATTTATTATTTATTTTTCACCATCTGCATGTATACATTTGGCTGAATCGCATGCTCGCATTGTTTTCTTTTATTTGATTTTGAAATTTTTTTCCTTTGGTAAAATTACTCCAAGTCTAATGAACTCTATAAGGTGGAAAATCCAACTCTATAAATTGCATACACTAAAAAAAAGAACTTGATTTTAAAAATTTTTTCCTTTTAATCAAGAAATTAGTTACAAATCACCGAAAATTGAAACAACTTTACTTTTTCAAAGAAATTATACGTATACTTTCTCCAAAAATGTTTTTATCAAAAAGTTCAAAAATCAACCATTTAGAATATTTTTGAGCGGTCCAAGCTTAAATGGAACGAAAAGTTTTAGGGATGGCCTTTAGAGTCAATCGCTTTTCAAATTTTGTTCTGATATTTTTCTTGATACAGAAAGATAAGTCATTAAATGTTACTAATATTTACGTCAAGCAACAGAAATATAAAACTTAATCCCTGACAGACAAACTGGGTAAAAAGTACCCACCTAAAATTTTTCATTGGAATTTTACAGAGTTTTTTTCACGTTAAATGTTATTTTTATATTATTTAATTATTTTGAAATTATATCTATTTCACACAGAATTATTCGAGCTTCAATTTAAAAACAAAAAAATTCTCTGTCTTACTGAATACTTGAAATTAAATTGTACTGCCTTTTTACCATTATTGCTGTTAGAGAAATACCGTTTAAATGTTTCCCTGTCAAGGATTAAATATTTAATTAATCATAAAATCAGTCAAGTTTTTTATAAAGCATTAAATCCTTTCCGAATCCTACTGGAAGGAATGACAATACACTTATAAAATCTATGAGTCCTTATATAGATAAAATACATGAGAATTTGTCAATATTTTCAAGTATTTTATGAGAATTTACGATTTTTTTTCTTCATTATGATCGATCTATCAAAGTTCATATTCGAAGAAAAAATTGATAATTTATTTGAATAATTTCACAGATAAGCGATTGAAAGTAAATTGGCGCATTTAGATCTTAAGACTAATACAAGTAAATGTTAAAGTAATTCAAGAAAGTAATAAGATTTCAATTAATTCGTTGTGAAGTTACAAATATTTTTCCAGATAAATTTTTATTGCAAAATTTGAAAACTCATAATAACGATTTTTTAAATCAGACTTTCAGCTGTACATATATGAAAGGGCTTTGTAAAAACAACTTTGGTTTCACAATAACCCTTGCAGCAACGAGTTTTCTGGCCACACTGAAAAAAAAATATGTATAAATAAACAAATTTAATGTAAATCGAATATTTTTGCTTCGGAGTGTATACGTACGGAACCAAACATTTTACATTCTTTTACGGAAGGAATCAATGGTTTTGGTGGACTTATCGTCGTCTGTGAAGTCAGTAAATAACTCACTGTAGAAGTTATTTGAACTATCATAATAAGACAGAGTAACTGGAAAATTTTCTGCATACTGTTCCGACAACCACACAACTTAAGAATCACCTATTTCACTGACTGTGACTATTTTATATTCGAATAGTTTTTTCACTAGTACACAGTTCACTGCTAAATAAAAATATATTGAACTGTTATCAAATCATTGTTTTAATGATAGTTTAATGACATTGTTATCTCCATAATAAAAAGTGTGCTTGCTTCACAACTTATCAAAAATTACAGATAATACATAATAATATAAATTGACATTGTCATATTAGTAGTTGATATATAATTAACACGATAAAAGTAGATATATTTTCACGTTAACCGATCTAAAATTTAATGGAGATACATTGATAAAAAATTTGAACGATAAGCTTCAGAATGGTGTCATTACTACAGATTTACAAATTTTTTGTCAAAATATGATTTTTAATACAAAAATTGCAATTGGAAATTTGAAAAAACTTAATACTCTATAAAATTTTGAAATACAAATCATACATTTAAATTTGATATTGTACTATGCATACATTTACGGAGTCAAGTTAACATTGCATCCAAAAAAGTGCATCAAGTACTGAAAACTTAATTGGAATGACTTCACTTATTCACTCGGTTTTCTTGGACTAAAGTTACAGTATTTCATGAAAGCATTTTATTCATAAGGCGCTTCAAAATTTATTTGATTTATGACTTCTAAATATTATTGAGAAGACATGCAAAAGATTTGATGTCAAGAGCTCAAATTGCTGACTGACAAAAAACATATCTTGTTAAATAGAATTAATCTCCATGAAAGAACACTAATCTATAAGCGGTTGTCAGGCTTTATGAATTTCTTGCCTTAAATCTAGTCATTTTGGCTGGAAAGACTAATATATTAGAACTAGTCACTAAGGTATATCTTCGATTGATAACTATTTAGAATGAACTGCGTCCTGCGTTCAAGGACTAGTATCTTCATAAAAACTACCAGAAAACTCTCTCTTTCTGTAGAAAAAAAATCAAATTAGGCCTTTAACTGGCCTTTGGAAATATGACATTATTTAACTGCATAAATTTAATTTTATATTTATACCTGTAAATTTGACAATCAATTGTTGTAAATATAACATAAGTTGAGGGCGTAATTTTCACGTATAAATTTTTTTTTGTGATATTTTCGTCATAGTAATATTCTTCTGAAGAATTTTTTGCTCATCCTCAACTTTCAATTTATTGATTCGCAAACTAATTTCTTTAATTAAAAAAAAACGTCTTGAATAAAGATTTAATTTTTGAAAGAAATATTTTCTTTGATCAAATAATTTTTTTTCGGTGCAAGAAATGACATCTCAGGAAATAAAAAATTATATGAAAAATAAATAATAATAAAATGTACAATTTGTTTAACCTTTTAGGAATTTTATCATTAAATAATTAAAATGAGAAATACATAATCTGTAATCTGTTGCGACATGTTCGGTAATTGGGTTTTCCACCTTACACCATATGAGAAAAAGAAAATTCCCATAATAACACTTATTACATCAAATTATCTTTTCCAGAATGCGGGATTTCATCAAGCAAACAAACAGCACAAAGACGAATCGTTGGAGGTGATGACGCAGGCTTCGGGAGTTTTCCTTGGCAGGTATTTAACAATTACAAAAATTTCTCTAAATAATAATTTATTTACAAGTATGTAACTGACCTCGAACTTTAATTACACTTTTAATTCAAACTTTAGGCTTACATACGGATCGGGTCAAGTAGATGCGGAGGGACGTTAGTTAACCGTTACCACGTTGTCACAGCCGGTCATTGTGTTGCTAAGTAAACTATCAATAGTCATGGTCAAAATAAGAGCCATTATTAACCATGAGTACCATGGTTCTGTATTACCCATTATGTAATTGTGAAGGCTATATAATTTTGTTTTTCTTTTTTTTCTTGTGGTTTAGGGCGTCTGCAAGGCAAGTACAAGTCACTTTGGGTGACTATGTGGTCAATTCAGCAACCGAAAATTTACCAGCTTATACTTTCGGAGTTAGAGAAATTCGAGTGCATCCTTATTTCAAATTCACGCCCCAGGCTGACCGATTTGATGTAGCTGTTTTGAGATTGGATCGTCCAGTTCATTACATGCCGCATATTTCTCCAATTTGTTTACCGGAGAAAAATGAAGATTTTCTGGGGCAATATGGATGGGCCGCTGGATGGGGCGCTTTGCAAGCTGGTTAGTAATTCATTATTGTTTTATAAATTATTTAGTTTAAGAGTAAATGACTTAACAATCTAATGACTCTTATTTTTACGCTTACAAAAAATTAATTTCAATCAAGAGAAAAAATCGTAAGTCAAAAACAATTTCTGTGTTCAAAAATTTTATGTTTAAATTTAAGATGATCAAATTCGTCAAAATTATGTTTTTGGTTCAAGATTATTCCTTTTGAATCAAGTCAGATCTTTTGTGAATGTATAAAATAAAAATTTCATACCAAATTATAAAATACTTCTTAATCTTAACACGATTTCAAAATTGAAAGTTTAACGAATATTTGTACATTCGATAATTTTTTTTTTAGTGGAAATATTTTCAGTACTCATGTATCAATTGATAAACAAAAATTAAAATTTTTAGTAATATCCCCGATTTTGTTGCAAAACCTCTTAAGTACAAAAAAAGTGATAGAATTCAAAAATTCGATCTAACTAGAATTTTGGAAATCATTTTGAAAAAGTTCATCCAGCGATATCTTTTGAACATATCAACTGATTTCGGATGCGTTTTGCTGCATATTCAAAGTTTTTATTTAGGCTAATCATATTTTGAAATTAATTGATGCAGTCATCTAAAAGTAATTTCAACGTAGAGTTTTTCTTACATTTCTATTTTTTTGAACTCTCGCAATCTATCGAGCTGGAATGATTAAAAATTAGAATAAAAAAATGTAATAGATTGTCTGATGAAATAGTATATCTAAAAATCGACTGAAAACAATAATTTTTCAATTTTTTTAAATTTTATCACTTCAATTTCTCCAAAATTGCTCCAAACCTGAGCCTCGTTATAATCTTAATTAATAAAAACTAGCCAATAAAACTGCTGTAAAAATTATCTAATTATTAATACAACTGTAACTTTCAAACAATTAACTGACTGTTATTTATTATTCGAATATAAGAGTAGGAAAAATGCAATTAACTTTCCAAAGACCATTTTAAAAGTATAATTATCCCATTTATTTTGTAAGATGGTGCTTATCATAATTAGTGATAAATTTCCTCTACTCTTATTATGACTATAATCGCTTAAATTTCAGGATCGAGATTAAGACCCAAGACTTTGCAGTCTGTAGACGTTCCAGTCATCGATAACAGAGTCTGCGAGCGATGGCATCGTTCCAATGGTATTAATGTTGTCATTTACGATGAAATGATGTGTGCAGGATACCGCGGAGGAGGAAAAGATTCATGTCAGGTAATATCAAAATTTGCTAACAAATTATTACCCCTGCAAACTTTATCGCTTCAAATTTTTCTGTCAGATTGACGTTAATCTATAGTCAAAATTTGAAAGGCCAGGCATTGTGGCGATTTGTATACAAATCGACACTAATGTTTGATGTTCAGTCTTGGTCTAACTTGCCCTGATAGCCAGCGCTTTCTTAAAAAGTTGTTGACTTTCAGCAGTTACAGTTAACTTAACATCAAATTGGCGGTAATTCTTCACTAAATAACAGTTGTAAGCAAATTAACGAAAATCTACGGCCGCAATTTGAATACAAGTAAACAATCAAACTTGTAGTTAATTTCCTTTCAACGTTACTATACAATTTTACTGAACCCGCTTGCTTTTCCAACTCTTTCCGTCAAGTTAGCTTCAAATTGCGGCAGTAGTTTGACAGCAGGTTTAGGTTTCAAGGTTACTGAAATTTAAGTGACAAAATAGAAATTTAACAAATTTTGTTAATATCCCTGATAGCCCCCTTACTTATAACTTACTGTCAACCTACGACCGAAATTTGAAGCAAACTTACGGAAAGAGTTGGCAAAACAAGCGATTACCTATCAGTTACCTCCCGTACAAAAAAAATTCTGATTCAATATGAATTTAATATTGAAATTCATATTTTGACACAAACATGAATTAGTTATGAGATCAATCTAAATTTGAAATTGATTTGTAGATAGAAATTAGTACGCCTGTAAAACTTCCGATCCTGCTTCAGAATTTTAATTAAGACTTAAAAATACTTTATGTATAAAATTTATCCTAAATATTATTAAATTTTCATTAAAATTCTGAATCAGAATTGAAGGTTCTACAGGCGTACTAATTTCTATCTACAATTCAATGTCAAATTTGGATTGATCTCAAAACTAATTCATTTTTGTGTCAAAATATGAATTTTAATCTTAAATTCATTCTGTATTAGAATTTTTTTTGCACGGGATATAAGTTAGTCTGCAAATAGACGTCAAAACTTGCTGTACAAGTATTTCAGTCGAATTGTAGTAAAGTTAAAAGGAATTTAACTGTAGGTTAACTTGTATTCAAGTTGCGGCCGTCGATTTTCGTCAATTTGCTTACAACTGTTATTTAATGAAGAATTACCACCAACTTGATGGTAAGTTAACCGTAACTGCTAGAAGTCAACTACTTTCTGAGAAAGCGCTGGCAATCAGGGATGCATCTCAGAAGTAACAGTAAAGATTGACATCAGTCTGCTACTGATTAATTCTGGAAGAATAAATTATTGTTAAATGCTGATCAATACGAATTCTTACAGGGTGACAGTGGAGGTCCTTTAATGCTTGAAAAAACCGGCAGATGGTATCTTATCGGCATAGTTTCCGCTGGTTACTCATGCGCTCAAGCAGGGCAGCCGGGTATATACCATCGAGTTGCTAAGACCGTCGATTGGATAACTTACGTCATTAATTCGTAATTTTCAGTAAAAACTTGGTTTTTCATAGCGAAAAAAAAAAAAAAAAAAAAAAAAAACATAATTGTTTTTATGTTATAAGTATTTTTATGAATACATTCTTTGAATAAATATTTATTAATTAGTTCTTAAATAAGCATATGAAAAAAAAAAGATTATTTTTTTTTAATTTTTTTTTTGAACGTTTTACTAAATAACAATAGCAGTATCTGATAATTTTATTATTTAAAGTATTTAATTGTGATATGTGCGTCATGTATATAGTAACAATCATAAGTTGTTATTCCTGTATTAATAAAAATTATTTTAAATAAATAAATTTTTTAAATATTTAAATTATTCACTTTTAACAATAGTAGTAACAGATTAGAATTTCGCTCTGGACGAAGTGTTTTTATTTGTTTATTTATACTGTTCGAAACATATGAGTTTGCTTATATGCACTGTAAAAATTGGGAGTGAATTGTGCTCTGTATTCACTCCCATCACTCGGAGTACCGGAGTGAAGTAATTCAACACTCCGCGTTCGGAGTGAATCTGGATTTTAATTCGGAAAAGATCTAAATACGAAGTTCTTATGCTAAAATAAATTTTTATTGAACTGGAAAAAGTTTTATGCGCTAAATTATTTTTTTTCGTCGGTATAGAATATATAAATAAATATGTATGTATATATAAATAATATTTGTGAAATATATAAAATAGAAAATAATCAAAACTGAAAAAAATAAAAATTTTTTAAAAATTTCAAATTAAAAACAAATTTAATTTTCAGAAAAAAAATTGTTTAATAATCCGAATTCAAGAAAATTAATTAAATTAGAAAAAAAAATTTCCGAAAAAATTAGAATTTAAAAAAAAAAATACTTATTTTGATTTGTACAAAAAAATATATATAATTCGTATTTTGACAGAAATTAAAAAATGGTTTATTAATTGTAATTTTAAAAATCTGTAAGTACGCATTTTATAATTCTAAAACGAGTCACTATTTTTTTATTAAAAAAAAAAAATAAATAAAAAATGTACTCCGTGGAGTAAATAATATGATTTAAATCCCTATCGGGAGGAGTAAATAAATTTAAAATCATCTAACCTGCATTCACTCCGAAAATTTTTACAGTGTGGTGAACATTAATCAATATAATTAAGAGAATAAGGAAAATTTTGTGATGGGCATGTCTTAATTAGGAAATGGGTTTCTATAGTAAAATTTGGTACCATCAAAATTCATGTTTTGGCATGGTTTGATAATTTTTTCGGCGATAGCTAATTTATTATCGTAATAATTAAGAGAAAATAAGGAGCTAAGTAGATAAAATCGCTTTTATTTTAGCTAATATTTTGATCATCTCCTAGAGGGTCAAATTCTATTTTTTAATCATGAATAATCACTAAATTATTAGTCAAAGTTTTTGCGATTCTGCCGATTTGGCTTTGTTGGCAATAATAATTTTACAGTTCTAGTTTAACAGAAGTTCAGATAGGTCTTGATTTGAAGTTGTTCCTTTTCAAAACTTTATATATTTTTTTGGAGATAGAGAATTTTTTATATTTAGTTTTTGAACAAGCTCTGAAAAGTTTTTTGATTCTATAATCTTGTTCCATAATTAAATTATTAAATTATTGGTAATAAATCCTATTACAGCAACATATTATTCTTTAAGTTCATTTGAGAAGTACCCAAGTTATATGTATTTTGAATAAAACTATGGAAATATATAGAGGTTGAGTTTTTTTCAATAAAACTTTGAATTATCGGCAATCTATAGATTGGTATATATATGTTTAAAAAAAAAGTAAAGAATAAAAACCACTCAACATCTTTTCGCAATTTTCCACACACATCACTTCGCACACCTTTCAATCCTCAAGGAATATACCTCATCGATGTATTCGAGGTCTCTATCAAGCCCAATTGATGTCATCAATCGAGACGGAATTATTGCCCGGGTCCGGCTTATTTATGGCGTTTAATTCGCCAGGAGATTGCGCTCGCCTACGACGACGTTCTACTTTTTTTTTGAACGAATCTATCGAGTCGGGATTTATTGTCACTCTGTTCGGGAATAAACGACGAGATTTCTTCGAGGAAAATAAAAATTCAAACCTTTTATAAATACATCCGAGAATCGTGAATTTACTCTACAGCAATGTCAAACGCGTTCACATAGTATTCGACAATTAATAATATTAATAACAGAATGACAGGGTAAATTAGGTGGGAAAATTTACTCGCTATTCATTGTGTTGTCATTGATTACTGGTCATTGGTCAGTGTGGTTTTATACTTTCAACAATGTATTGGGGTGAAAAAAATCAAAGAGGCCATTAAATCTCGAGCCATGAAATTTTCCACCCCCGCAGATAAAAAGGATACGTCCATATGGCCATTTTAAATGTCATAGGGTCAATGCATGGGTTACTATCCAGAATTATAGTTTTAAATCGTTTTACAGACAGAAATAAAATCAATAGTGTTCAATCTGATGGACAGAAAATAACAGTTTATCTGTTGTCACAAATCACAATGCTCATAAATTCATTTGAATGAATAGCTCACAGTTTATCACTTACAATACCGATTTTTTAATCTCTACTAGGATCATATCAATAAACTCTTTTTCCATTTTTTTAATTGAAATTAAAAGTTTAAAATAATGGACAAGTTTATGGGTTTTGGACTGATTTTTGGGATCGTGAGGTTTCAACAAATGGAGTTTCAAGGTCCAAGCAGTTGTTTTCAATAATTATTTTAAACATATCTATGTCTAGTAAAACTGTTTTTTGTAATTTCTGTGTAAAGATAAATCCTTTATTATATCCCGCTTTCGGAATTTTGAAAAATTCGATATTTTTAGTACTTTCATCTTGATTTTTGAAAGTCGAGTTATTTGAAAAGTAAAAATTGCAAAAAAAAACCAACTGACTTTATTACAGTTAAATAAAGTCAAGCGAATTAAAATTGAACAACGCGTTCTAAAGTTATAGCAGTTCAAAAATTTGAGAAAAAATGTTTTTTCAACTACTGCGGAATTTTATTTTTATGGATTGTTATTTTAAATTCAATAACATGAGAAAACATTTGTAAACATTTAAAATATAGATTTCATTATTTATTAAACTTAACAAATGAATCATCGTCTAAATAATTGATTAAGGGTATTAAATAATAATATACAATTGGGATCACTCCATTTTTAAAAATTATGAGATTTCAAATAAAAAAACATTTTGTTTTTGAAAACTGAATACGCTTTGTATTTTCGGAAAAAATTTCTACTCTACTGTCTTTTATTACTTTTCATTGAAGCAATCAATATAAAGTTATATAAAAATTGAAAAATAATGAGCTTGAGGAAAAAAATTTTTCCACTAATTATTTTAATTAATTTTTTAAAGTTAAAGTATTTTGAAACAAAGAAAAATTACTTAATGCATCAATTTTAATCACACTGTCATATATTGAAGCTATCATAATTACGCGCAGAAATAGTGGCTCGAATAATTCAAATTTAGTTGATTTTTTTTAGCCGTACATTTTTTTTTTTTTTTTCAAACCGTAGTCATCTTTTTTAATTTTCTTACAATTAATTTCTAGGATAATAAGAAATGTTTTTAAAAATTATGGGAAGAAACATTGAATGGAAGATGAGCTTCTATACATGCGATAATAAAAAAAAAAATTTTTTTTTGTCGTACATATGGTCCACAGCGGATTTTCAAAGGTTTGAGGAGGGCATGAAGAAATGATTACAATAATTCAGAAAATATTTGCGATATAATGTTGAGAATAGTTGAAGCCTCCATTAAGCTATTAATCCATACCGAAACCTCTCAAAATATTTTTTCGCTTCTGTCCAATTATTATAATAATAACAAAGATTTATTATTTACTTAAAAGTGTGATAATGAAAATCCGTTCCTTGAAAGATGTACACAAACCGCCCATAGTAAGTATGAAAATTGATTATCCCCAATCCAACACAACTAAAAAAAGAAATAAATGTATAAGAGTGGGTGTAGGTGTAGATGTTTTCAATGTGTCCGTGTGTATATTGAGCGAATCTAATTTGGCGTGTCTGTCGTAAGCTATGCCGCGACAATGAGTAACAATAAAAGGTAAAGGGACATTTAACCATTGAGATGTATTATACACATAGTCGGATAGATAATACAAAAAATAACTTTCAGTAAAGCTGTGAACGGCAGACTACTGAAAGAAATACGGAGACCCCCCTCTGGTGTTATTTACGAGCTCTGTTTGCCGACAGAGTTTGCGGGTAGCTCTTATGCTTACTTGTTAGGCGACCAAGCACGATTTCACTATTTATATTAGGAAGTATATCCGTAGACTGCAACTGGTCTATACTAATACTCTCTAGTTTGGAATTAGTATTAGTAAATAACAGTGCGAGGGAAAAGAAAATTTTTTTATTTTATTCATGATTTGACTGTTTTTTTTAATTGAAGATTTATGAAAAATTTTCAATAATTTTTCTGAAAAATTTATGATTAGACAAATGATTTATTACTGATTTTTTTAAAAAGTTAATAATAAAAGAGAAATTTGATCATTTTCGTAACACGTTAAATTTTAGTGTAAAAGTAGTATGTAGCTTTTTTTTTATTTATTGATCAAAAAATAAGCATATATAATATTCTTCAAAAATGTTTCTTTTTGTGTTATGGTTAGATCTCTTTCAATTATTCACTAATCTTAAAACTTCAAATACACTATTAAAACTGTTGCTGTTTTCAACACTAAATAAAAAAAATTATTGTTTTTGAAGCTAGAGTTCCGGGAGTCAAGACTTTTTTTCGGAATTTTCCTCTTCTTAAAGGATCTTTTTTCCGATTTTTGATATCACTTATAGTTATTGAGTTATTTACGAAGTATTAGGATTTTTATTTTATTTATATTTTATGTTAATAACAAACTAGAGTTTTTATCAAAAAAAAAAAATAAAAAAAACAACATTATTTTAAGAATTTAATTCCGCATCGAAAAATTTCCGTAACTATGTAACGTAATATTACTTACCATTCTACATAGAAATAAGATCTATTTTTTTCTCTCCGTGAAGTCTTAGTTCCCTTCCCTACTGCGCTGTTGAAAATAAAACTTGTATAAGTTTAAATTTGATAATTAATCAGTAGCAAGAAAATAGGTGTTAATTAAAATCAACTCAGCTTGAATAAATAGCATCTGTTAATTTGTTATAGTCTGAAGGTAAGTTATCACTTTATAAATTTCTCTTTCTCTCTCTCTGTGAATGTATATATGTATACGTTAACTGAATAAGCTTGGGTATCTATAAAATGTAGGGGTTGTGCTGAGAGTTCGCATAATTGGCTTTGAGCATCACCACCTGAGACCTGCTGTGTAGAATTCTCAAACAGATTGAAGCGTACCACTAACTCTGCTCGCTCTGTTACCACTTGCTCTATAGATATATTATAATATATACGCTGAGTACATATATATAGCATGGTACAGTTCAGTGGAATACAGTACATTTCGTATCAGGATAGCGTAATGTACTGATTTATAGATGGTGGCATTAATCTAGTGCCTTAGAACTATATCCTACAAAATATACTACTCTACTCGGGAAAAGAATGATAATAAATGTTTATATGATAGGGAGGCGTAAAATAATTGATTAATTTTTTTTTTCGAGTATCCTTCAAAAAAATTTTTTAGAAGCCGCTCAAAATTTTTAAAAATGGTCAAAAACTACTTTTCATTTTTCTTTTCACCATTTTATTTTTATTATTTCATAGAATATTTTCGAGTGAATTTTAAGTATAAATTTCAACAAAATTTTTATTTTTATCTTTATAAAGATAACTTATAAGTCTTCAATAGATAGAAACAGAAATAAAACACAAGATTCTAAAAAAACGTAATAAAGTCAATTATTTACTGCTGTGTTTAAATAAAAAAATTTCTATCACACTGAATACAAACTAGTTAATTAAAAAAAAATTTATTCTTAAAATCTTACTTTTCTTCTAAAATGTTCAATTTTTTTTAATTTACAAAATCGATTATGTGAAATAATGACAAAATTTTATGAGTTTATCATCGAATTCAAAAGTTTAACTGTTAATTTTTTGTGATTTATCTTATAGTCTCTGAAATTATTTTTTTATTGATTAATAAAAGCTTATCTAGAAAACAAACCAACGAATAAAAAATTTTAAAATATTCAAACAGCTAGCCCATCATTATCCCTTCCAGAACTTTATCAAGGAAAATAACTTAATTTAAAAATATATTTCCAAGTTTCATGTCAATAAAATTTTATTTATTCTCATTTAATAGTCGAGAAAAAGAAAAATAAGGAAACTTTTTATCAGAGCTATTATCGATAGCTGGCTGGAGACCAACATGGCAGGCAGCATGTACCGCCCTGACTACCCTTACCAGGATAAATTCCTCCTCCACCGGTTGCCAAGGCAACACAATAAAGATTGCCCTCACCACCCAGTAGCAAGGAGTCCCATCATACGTGCTATTATCGTGTTTCCTCATAAATAACAAAAGACGGTGGATAAATGTATAGATACCGTACACGTACACTTATACCAGCTCATCTTTTAGCTAAATCAACTCGAAATATAATATTATATCTTAGAGCTCTTTTTATAAGTAAAGATTGCCAATAAAGTAAAAGGAGTATAAATATAATATAATATCTAGTCAACTCATCGAAGAGATAATAAGAAATGATAAGATGGGACGCAATAAATTGTCCGAAATCTCTATTTTTCTCAGCATAAATTGTGTACCATGGACTACACTATGCAATAGGGATTGTTTTATTGGCTTGCTGGCACCCTAATCTTGTTCATCTCAATTGTATTATCGATGTTATCCTACACGCCCAGTAATACCTTTATAACATGGCGACTTTAGTTATTGAGTTTTATCACTTGTTTTATAACAATTATTTCTAACAAGCTTATTTTGTACTGACAAGTAATCCCCTTTGCTCTTATACGTCTTAATTTCTATTTTTCATTATAAGCGTGATAACTCCCTATTAAAAATTACTTTAATATGACCATTGTCGTTTTCTTAGTTCGTGTTACAGAAATTTGCTTCCCGATTGATTGATAATTGACGGAATAGTATAGTGTTTCATCCCGTTTCATACACTATATTTTTCATATAATCTGCATTAATAATGCGAGTTTTAATACGTGGGTGATTTTCTGTAAGGATGTTTTTTGCTGTCCCGGGTATTTTTTTATTAGAAAAATTGTTGTTTTGTAACCAAAAAAAAATTTATTATGAAAGTAAAAAAATATTTCTATTTGGGGGATTGAAAACTAAAATAAAATAAATTTTGGTTTTTTTGCTATAAATCCGTAAACCACCGAAATCTCAGTCCCCTGGACTGCCCCTTTTCCAAAATTGAAACTTCAAGATTTAATTTCAAGTTATTCGTTTATAATATATCATTTTATCCATAATTTTTATAAACTTAATTAGTTAAGTAACAATTTTCTTCAATATTGTTAACCAAGCACAGTTGGATGTTTCAAAATTGTAACATAAATTATTTACTTAAAATTTGAACTTAAATCTGTTATTTTTCTCAGAAAACCTATTTAGTCCGATATTCGTAGATTTTCTATTTTGAAGAAGCAGTATTATCTTTATGATGGAAGACACAGTGATTAAGTTTAATAATGAGTGAAAGTTTATTAACTGTTGTTACAATAATATAAATGATATAAATCATTGAGAATACGTAATGTCAAGTATGGGTCACAATGTTATTACAAGGGAGGAATCCCTCAGACTAACTGTATTAGCAGTAGTCCTCGGGCTTGGGTCCGATAGGATCATAAACCCCTTCCACAATGCTAAGTAGAGTATGACCGGTGACAGTTATTGTGGAGGTAGATGGCGCTATCGTTGCTATTCCAACAAGCAGTAACTATGACTGATGACTATCGTTACTCGATTCAAAAGTAAAAATTCAAAAGTTTCATCGTTTAGTGTCAAACAAAAGAATTTTAAAGTTTAGAAGTTTTTCTTAAGTCAAGAATTTTTCTTTTGAATTGAGAAAAAAAAATTTTTTTTAGTGTAGTTTTAATGGCATTCTTGAAACAAGTTGTCAATATCTTAAGCCAACGTTACTGTGTAAATCAAAATCCAAAAGAAAGGAAATTCTTGGATACAGTATCTGTACATGTATCTTTTTTGATAGCAATAAAATAACTCATTAGAACAACGTTTTTGCGAAAAACTTTCAATCGAGATTTAATTTATTGATTAGTAATTAAATTATTAAATTAAGAAACATGCACAGAAAAAAAAATTAACTTGATTCAAGAGAAAAATTCATGAACAAAGAATATATCTTTGAAGAGGGTAATTGTCTTGAATCAAGAAGAAAAATTCTTGAATTAAGTAAAATTTCCTTAAATCAAGAATTTTTTTACTCAAATCAAGTAAATTGAGCTCTTCAAAAATACATACTTGATTCAAGAACATTTTTTTTTCTGGGTGAACATGTATATAAAGTACACACTTCATTATACACTAATGCAAGTACATTATCATATCGCTGTGGAAAGTCCTTATAGCTATGGTTAAAGCCACTAAACTACTGGTATAATCATTCATAGTTGAAAATTAGATTTGTACAAAAAGATAACACTAATCCCAAATTTGTGTACTCCTGAAAGGAGATATAGATAAAAAAAATAAATTTAGTCACAGTTCGGCTTTGTTAGAAGTAAATAACAAGTTTATTGTAAAAAGGAGACGCCGATGGATGTTTATCCTTCTAACTATTGATGTTAATACCTTTTGACAACGACCTTGACACAATATTTTGACGTTTAAACTTAATTCGATACGCACTTAACATTAGCATCATTTTTAGCTTAATAGTTTTCAGTGAGAAAGTATCCTAGTCCAGCAGAATGTTTAGTATCGATGTAAAACACTATTGTAGAGATTTTTCTCAAAAGAAGGCTGGCTACTTCCTTTTCTTATACCTACAAAGTGTTAAAGCTAATGGTTTTAAGTGATTGGAAAGATTATTGTTAGCAATCATTTATTATAATTCAGAAGCCAGCCAGACAACAGTGGCTCTACAGGATAAAAACTCAATTCTAAACGTTAGGATAGGGTTACAAAAGGGTTCAGACATCCCTACGGGAAATTATTTATGTGACAATAATTTTGAATATTAACGAAAGAGGGTAAGATGGTTCTGCAGACAGAACCGATGAAGAGAGTTGATGAAACATTTAAATGAAATATGTTTTCAAATTCTATGAATGGATTTTCAGTTTGAACATACTTATTGTCATTTTAACTGATTCCATAGAAATTTAACTATTGCATTTGCCCTCATGATGGAACTTTTGAAAAATTTTGCTATTTTCAGACTCAGCTAGTCAAGCTGATTTAGAAAATACATACGGTTCAATAGTTTATTTATATTTGCATATATTCATACATGCACACAAGATAAAGTGGATTGTAACAACGATAGCGTCTACAATTTTTATCGGATCCTAATAAAACGAAACATACTTATTCTTTAGACGATTTTCGAAGACAACTTCGAAGATGTGCAAAGCCGGTCGGGTTAGTTTACAGATGACAGCAATTTAAAAATGAAAATTTCAAAAAAATTGTATTTTTGTTGGTTCTTTTGGAAATAACTTTTTAATTCGATAACATCGAATTTCTGTAAAGTGCATCTAAAAGCTCACAAAATAAGCTTAAATTTTCATTTCATTTTTTTACCAACACGTCTATGACTATTTGATTAAATTTTATCTTTGCACTCGTTTTCACGATTCTGCAATTTTTTGGTAACTTTAAGAAATCTACTTTTATTTCGTCTGCCGAATGGTCTTTTTTGATTTTTCGACTACTCAAAAAATATAAAATATCATAAAACAATCAATTTAATAGATTTATATAATTATAAAAAACTTTAGATTGTATTCTAATTATTTAAAAAGTAAATAGATGTCTTTCTATTGACCTTGAATTTCATATAAATCTGAACCAATTAAGCTGGATGAATTTGAAGAAATCTCAAAAATTAAATTTTCAAAATAATGTTTTTTTCTTATTTTTTCAATATATCTTAAACTAATCTACCCAAACATAGAATCACATGAGGTTAATTATTTATTCATAATTCGTGCTTCAATAACAAAAGTTTTTCATCTTTATGTTACAAATGTTCATTACTTAAGTAGTAAAGATCGAAAACGGGATCGCCATTTATCACATCTTTCGAATCGTTTTCTAAAAAATGCTTGATTTAGAAATCAAACTCAAGTTTGAATAAACTCCAATGATAGATAGCATTCATGACAATATTAATAAGCGTATTAGTTATGTCAGTTATATGCTTATCTAAAGATATCTTTTATTGGTATTTTTAAAAAGTTCATTGATATTGAATTTCTCGATAAAGAAATTTGTTAATTTTCAAAGATTGAGAACTTATTGACTTAGGTCCGATTTTCAAAATTTGAGTTTTGCCATAGAACATAGAATCTGAACTATTTAAGCCCCAACAAATCTATTCTAAAGTGGCCTGGTGAACTCAGATTTTCTAAAAATTTGAATCGATTCGGCCCGATAAATTTTCAAAAATTTTGAAAAAACGGTCAATTTATTCGAAAGATATCTTTAACGAAAAATTAGCAAAAGAGTATTTTTACTTTCAAATTACTTTTCGTACTAGTTTTCTATCTCAAGCTATATTTCTAAGCTTAAAAAAGTTCGTCAAACTCCTTCGATTGTATAAGAATCGGTGCACTTCATGAAAAATATAACCATAAAAAAATTTTTCAATGCACTATTATTGTACCTACTTGCCTCTCAGCTGAAAAATTGAATTGTTAAACAAAAAAAAACGCTGTTAATTATTCAACATAAGTACTTTTTCTTCATAACTACTTCGTTTAAATGAAACGGAAGTAGAAACTATTGTGTAAAGAATCGGTCAAGGCTAACGTAAGTAAAAAGACTTACAAGGTGAAAATGTGTATCAAAGCTTGTTGTGATTTTTAAAAAATCTCCCATGGGGAGTGTTAGAAGGACTAGCGTGACACGCGTCGCTCCAGCAGGGGGTTAAGCCTTGTGCTAAATATTTTGGAAATATTGACCGACTGGCCTACTAAGCTTACTCCTCCTTCTGTTAGAGAGATAGAAATTTATAAAGAAAAAAAAATAAAAAGATTTATACAAGTGTTCGCTCAAACCGGTAAGTTGTCTCAAGGACAGTTTTTCTTTTCCCTTTCTTTCTCTCCATAATTTCGTTGGCTTGAGTTAACAATTGGACATCCTATTAACGAATTGAACTCCGTCGTAGTCAAGGTGCTGGGCATAACCGGGAGGAGCTAAAAGCTATAACTTCTATTTGTACGTCAATTTTAAGCTCAAAAGCAAGAAATGAGAATAAAAATTAGCTCCCGAATCGGGAAGGGCAGAAGACCCAAAAAGATGTCTTGTTATTGTGTTTATTTAAGGAAAAAGACATATCTTCCTCATCTATTTTAAACAATATTATTGGCTTGTAAATTCTCGTTTCAGCACTTTCCAATTTTACGTTTAGTTAATACTTATGCGCTTTAAGTTATGTTGAATAATATTGGGTTTAGGTACAGGTTTGAACACTTTCTCTAATTTTTCAAGGTTATATAACGTCTTTATTTCAGAGGGTTTTTGCCTCGAAATGTCATGTTATTATTCTACTTCTATTCAAAAGATGAAAAAAGAAGGTTTTGCGCTTCAAATACTCATAATTTTAAATTATTTAGATTATTGTACATTGTATTTTGTTATGTATAATATAATGTTTTTCAAACTATGATTGATGCGCCCAACATGAACCTTTATGCATTCATAAGTTCATATACATATCATTTTTATACATCTTGGAACTTTCTAAAATCTGCAAGTTACTTTAATGAAAATTTTCAGATGTTAATATTTTTCTGAACAAATTGTTCGAATTTAATAAAGTTTGCTTCATTTCTTGCAATTTCTTGGGAAAAAAGTAGTATAAAGTCATCTGTCCACTGATCAGCCACAAAATCTGGAAATTATTTAAAAGAAAGGGAATGATTTAATTTAAACCGCTCAAAAAATTCTATTTTTAACTTCGGAATTAATTTTTAACTTATAAAAATCAATGATGTTAAAAAATTGGGAAATTGTTTGTTTCACCCCGATGTTTTAAAATCAAATTCTCAACAGATCTTTCCATTCTGAGCTATCGAAAAAATTTCATAAAAGAGATTTCTTCCATCACTTCAAAATTTTAGGTCAGATCGTTATTTGAGCTCGAAGAGTTCGAAATTTATAAAAGTTGTATTTTTGAGCTCGGTGAGCTCAAAACTTCGTGTTAGGATTAGGAAACATTCCGAGGGTTTTGAGCTCGAATTAAGCAGGAAGCTCCAGAGATGACAAAACTATTCAAAAACAAAATCCCACAATTTCAAATAAAAATCTCAATGCGTTCTTATAATTAAAAAAATAAAAATAAATTATCTTAACGGAAAGTTCGAAACTTAGATTAAAAATATTCAAATTCTTTTTTTCATATTTTTTAACATGTTGATTGAATTATAAATTAAAAAAATTAGGAAAACGGTTGACCTTCAAGGCCATCCCTGCAAGTTCCCGCTAATTCCATACGCGCTTAAAATTGCACCTATGATGTTTATGAGCTCTTCGAGCTCAAAATAGTATATTACACGCCTAGGGAAGTAAAGTAAGAAATGTCTCAGATCACATGTTCGTTGATCTCGGCTTCGCCTCGACCAACAATTACATACGATCTGAGGCTTTTCTTATTTTCTTTCCCAAGGGGTGTAATATACTATTTCGTGGTTTTTCTTTATTAGATTTCTCGAAGATTTTTGAAAATCTTCGGTTTTTTTTAGCGGGAAGTTAAAAAATTCGACAAGTTATTGGTTTCAGTGTTATTAAATAAAATCTAGTTTTGAATAAATATCGAAATTTTTAGTTGACAAGAAGTATTAGTATTTTTAGTATTAGAAAAACAATTCAATACTGTTATTTCAGTAAGAAAAATCTCCAAAATTAAAACCGAGAATAATTTTTCTTCCCGGTAGTAACTATTTCTCCATCATGAAGAAAAATGAAGAGTATACATTATAAGGGATTCAGTAAAAGTTAAGACCTTGAAGAGCAGTAGCAAAAATCAGTAACTTTTGGTAGAATCCTTGAAGGTCAAATATTCGGGAAATAAAGTAAGAGGACCCAGTGAACTGACATAACCGAAGAAATGTAGCAAAATAAAGATGAAGACAACATGAAAATTAACTTGAGGAAAAAAGAATAAGAAAATTTACGAAGGAAGGAAACGAGGATTGAAAAAAGACCTATGGTTTGTCCGCATACAGCTACCGGGCTTGAAAAATTTCAAATGATTTACAATTCTCCTTATACTCACTTAAAAATGACGACAGAGCCATAAGGAACATAAACTGTTTGAGTTCTAAGTTTGCTGAGACGTTTATAGGTAGTTATAGGTATGGCTGCTGCTAAGGTTCTAAATACAGTTAGAGGTATGGGTATAGGTATAGATGTATACATACGAAATGTATGAAGAACTTCCATAAAATAATAAAACCGCTATTAGGGTTCTAAAGTTATAACGACCAAAGAATTTTTTAGCGTGAATTTTTTAACAGGGTACACCAAACGAATAGCTCATCGAATAATACTAAGGATTTCATCAAAATACTACCAACAAGTAGCTACAACGAAACCTTATGGGTTCCGCAACACCTCAAACATTTTCTATTTTTTACTTTTCAGAGTTATTTATTACCACTGGAACGAATCTTTAAAAAATTTAGCTTCCTTGGGTAAAAAAAAATTATTTTTTTAATGAATTAATTACATGCTGGAAAAATTCTAAGCTTGTAGTAAATATAAAATAAGTTAATAAAGAACCTTGTAAAAAAACTCACTAGGTGAGATAATTTATTGTATGGTGGAAAAATTTACGATGGACAATATTGGATCAAATGAATCAAGTCTTGATGGAATTAAAGCTGCTTCAGCGTATATGTTGCGCTTTTTGCTGTTTATAAAGTGTTTGTATTATTATAAAGCTTCAAGGGACAAATATTATGCTATTAATTTTAAAAAGTAAATATTTAGATTCGATGTTGAAATCTTTTGTTGTTTTGTTGGTAAGAAAGAAAGGAAAAACGCTCTCTGAGGGCTTCACATGGCTATATGTGTAGTAGAAAATGACGGTGTAAAATGTTTTTAGTTTGAAAATTCATACTCTTTAAACTTAACACCGTAATTGGTGTAACTTCCATACCAAATTTTTCCACCAAATCATATATAGCACACCGAAACCAAAAAATTTTCTACAGTGTACATTATACATAAATAAAAAATTTTTTATATATTACTTATTCTATCCCATAATAAAATTGAGACGAAATGTTCGTGAAGCCAATTTATTCGTTATGTGATTGATTGAAGATAACATAAGCATGAAAATGAATGTGATTCTACATTGAGGTACGTGCTTGCACGCTCACATCATTTCTAGTAGTACATATCAACCTTATGTATTTATTCTTATGTATGCTGAATAAATATTAGATATGTATTTTATTATTAAAATTTTTTTTTATATTATTAAATTATATATGAATAGATATATATTCAACACATATAGAAGAAGCTTTCATACTGCAAAAGTTGCATTTAAGAAACATAAATTATTCTGATTTTGAAGATAAAATTGCATCTTTGAAGAAAAAAAAAATTGTAACATTATTTATTACACTTTTGACAAACAGAATTTGGCATTGATAAATTTTAGATGTCATAAATTTGTTATGTAAGTAATTGGTTATAGTTTTTGGGCAAAATTTTGAAAAGATAAAATTTCATTAAAGGAGACTGACTTCGTAAATACATATAATGGATTTATAAATCTATTTCAGCGAGAAAAGCACACCCATATAATTTTTTTCATGGTTCGCTTAAGATAAATAATATTTATGATTATGAATGCATAAAGTGACTTTTTCTACGCAATAAACACAATTGCATCAGTAATATTTTGAAGCCCCATATAATTAACCTTTAACTAACAGCTAAATATTTCTCTATTCAGCTATTTTTCGTTTAGTTTCTAACGCTATTAAGGTAAAATGGTGTGTTACGGTGCCAAACACAAATATTACCGGTAATTGTGACCTGAGTCTCTCTAAATGTCTTTTTTTTACTCATTCTTACCTACTCTATGGTAGATAATAAACCAAAATAAAACCATCAAAAGATTTACAGCGACTAGAACTGGCCAACAGATCTTTTAAAATGCGAACAGGCTCTTGATGACCGTGGTACTGAACGTATTTGACACGACTTAAACATTCGAGCTCGTTTTTACTCAACCTCTAACCAAAACCATTTTTTTTAACAGTAAGGTATCGGCGGTTATTAAGGCCTAGCTAAGAGAGATTTTGAAAAAAATCGAAAATATTGCATTTAATTATCTAAATATATAATTAATCACTATAATAATACATTAGCCATAAAATGTAATGAAGTAATGGTAATTTACACCATAAGCAAACACAAAATTGAACTTTTTCAAAAACCTTACGTAGGGTAATATCTGGTACCTTACATCCAATATTCCAAAAAGCAATTGTAAATTTTTTCATAGACATCTGCATTATTTACCTTGTAAAAATAACTCATATATGATCCTCTGATGGCTTTGTACTTCAAACGACGCAAAAATTAAATTTCTTTTTTTCATTTTTGTTTCATGTCAAAAATATGAGAGATTATTATGCTTTAGAAGCGATTTCCAAAAATCAACTGAATTGAAAAGTTTGTTTTTACCATTTTTCACCTTAAAAATGTTGCACATTCTGAAATTTTCAATTCAATGTTTTAATTTCTAAATCTTACTTAAAGTTTCTCTCAATCAAATTATCGACAATTGAAAAAGCCTGTATGTATTACAATAAAATATAAAAAATAAAAAAAAAGTCCAAATTGAAAAAACATAACACAACTAATGGTGTGCATTGGCTTCGATAAAGTTATGTGCTCTTAAACCTTATATAAAATTTACTAAAATGGTTAATTTATGATGAGATGACAAGAGTATCTGCGTAACGTTGAATACACATGTACACAATATTTTCGAACTGTCACGGTGGATGCTGTGCTATGTGTATTATCGTCACAAAAGTGTTTGTGTGTTATGTAGTAGTCGGCGACAGTCGAAAAGATCCGAAAATAGTTTTACAGTAGACCAGCGGTATGGATAGATGCGTAGCAAATATTGAGCAAGGTCGAATATCTATGCACATTCAAGTGGTTTACCTCTGTTGGCCAGATTTGTGGTAGACCTCTAACAGTTGTTGTTAAAACACCAAATGTAGTTGTCTTTTTAGACTTTTTTAATCTGGTGTGTTTCCGGGTTTTACATAAACGATATTCAAGGACAAGCTGTACAATTTACAGGATTTTACCTACTGAATATCATAAATACAGTCTTTAACTTCATCAAAGAGCATGTATACTTATTTTACAGGCCTATTGTACTCAACTCTGTTAAATAAATATATATACGTAATTCCATACGGCATAAAATTTTAAAAATTGTAAAATCAATGGATACATCAGTAAATTATAAATATTTTCTTTTCACGACCGTAGTATTTTTGATAGTTTGATTTTTTTTCCTTTTGGCCTGCCTCGTGATATGTCATTCAAGTAAATGTGAAGAAAAATATTTATATCACTAAACATCGTGACAATTCGTCTCTTCTCATAAGTTCATGTAATTTCTCCATACTAATAGGCTGAAAGTGTTCTAAATATTGGTTCGAATATTATATGAATAATTGTATTGAAAATTCATTGAGAGCACAAAATAACTTTGAAAAAATATAGGGATGGAAACCAAGCCAGAAATTAAACTCAAATCAACCTCTCCGAACACAGTTCAAGAGCTCTACCACTTGAGCTACTAGATCCGTCACTCTTTAAAATTATGATTTAAGCTCGGGTTTTTATTTTTATAAAAAAATTTTTTTTCCACACAGTTTAATAAAAGAGGTCGATAGATCAATACAAAACTTAAGATTTTATAAACAATCCAAGACCAAAATATCTAAAAAAAAAAAGAAGCTATCAGGAAATGAGTGCTGATAACACTGGCTATTTTAACTATAAATAAAAATTAGATTAAGAAGTTTTTTTATTTAGTTTATTTAGACTTAGAGAAAAAATATAGGATTGTTACTATTAATAAATAAACTTTAGACAAAAAAAATCCTTTACTCTTTCATTTATTGTTAATTTTTATTAAGATTTACCTTGGTTAACAAGAAATTTAGTTATTTCCCCTTCCTCTTTATTAGCCAAATAAACGTTTTATTAAATAGTAATAAAATTTTATTACTATTAAATAAAATGTTCTCTCAGTGTAAAAATAAAGCTCGAAGAGCTCAAAAATTTGAAATAGATCATTTCGAGATTTTTTCTTTTTTTTTCTTATGTGAAGAAATATAAAGTTATGATAACAATACCGGCAAAATGGCGAGAGAGTGTTGAAACTAGTGTCAAAATTGATTCTGCAAAAACACCATTGATATTGAATTACAAAATTAGTTCATCCTAAATAATAAACTTTTTCATCAGCTCATAATATAATATATATACTACATAATATTTTCTCACAGTTAATAAGTTATGCTCAAATAATTTGAATTGATGGTATTGAATAGAAATAACAATCGATTTCATCTATATCTTCTACATAATATTAGTCATGGAGAATAATTTATTTCCAATCATAGATCGAAAGTCGAAATCTCCCAACCAATCAAATCGATGTTATTTTTGTGATATACATAAGTTTATGATGTTTATATGATACAAATAATTCAAGTGATATGATATGCGAGGGGGGGTGAAAATATTTATATCGAGTGACGAGAAACTCGGGGCATCACTATAGTCAATAGTAATTCTATTTATATAATAACAGGGTGATTCGATATGGACTTGCGTTTACGAGGGAAATATTGTCCCATAGGAGATCAAACGACCGATTAATTTAACAGGGATGCATGTCTATGAAATTGATTTGAAATACTCACAGGTTTTATTGTCATCGATTCCAATCTACGATTTAATGGTTCCAAATTTTTCTCATCCTAAAATTTTTTCTGTTTTTATTTACAACTCTACTTTACAAATTTATAATTTTTACAATTCTTAAAAATCTGAGTAAATAACTTGCTGCTAGAAGCTAGTGTCATATTTTTACTCCGTCATATAACTTTACAAATTTATAATTTTTACAGTTCTTAAAAAACTTTGTAAATTATATTTGCTACTAGAAACGAGTATCATATTTTTTACTGCTTGATACAACAAAAGGGTTAAAAAATTTTATAAAGAATGCGTTTTTTCTGAAAATATTGTATTAGCTTTTTATTTTTTAGAAAACATTTTTAACTCGAGTTTTCCAGGTATAAAATACTAGTAACTGTTTTGTATCCTTTTGATAGCTTACTCGACTAGTGCTTTCAGAAGAATTAAAAAAAATATCCTTCAAAATTGTTACGTTTGATGTAAATAATTTGCTGAATTTCTATTTTTGCAAAATGATGCGACATACGTCATTTTTTTCGAATTCTTAACACACTAGAAATTCTGAACTAAAAAAAATTGGATTGAAGTTATAATTAAAATTTTTTAAACTGATAAAAATATTCATTTAATAAAAAAAAAGTTATTAAACTAAGAAAATCATTTTATTAAAGATTTTAATCGTCCTAATAAATCAAGTAGAAAAGTTGGTTGGCTCAGAGAGATTTTCTTGCTTTAAATAAATCGTACTTAATTCGAGAATTGTTCTACTTGATTTAAAACAAAACAATTCTTCAAAATGATTTTCTTGATTAAAGACTATTTCTTATGAATCAAATTATTTTTTTTTTCCCGTATTTCGTCGAAATAGCTCGATTTTTGCAAGTCGAAGTGAAAGCAATAACTTCTCAATTTTTGAAAATCATTCATTTTCTATGTAATCATTATCCATGCTATTATTTTTAGGCGGTTTATCATGCTCAAAAAAAAATTTGTTTTCGAAATATGACGGAATATCAATGAATTTATTCATCATAGAGCGAACTTTTCTACGACTCAATACAGTAGAGTCTCTCCAACTTCTTCGTTCTCTAACTTCAACTCCCTAATGTATCCCCACTATTTTCCACTACAAAATAGCGGAGGAGCTAGTTTACTGCCGTGTATTCTCCAACTTCAATTTTTGTGACTTAAAATTCCTCTCAGTTGAAGTTAGAGAGACATTACTGTAGTCAAAAATTACAAAAATAAATAATTATTCAAGAGTATAAGAGTATATAACAATTTTTCATTGTTTATTAACTTAATACATTATAATATTAATATTTGATAAAGTTGTTAATTTATTAATAAAAACAAGAAGCTAAGGTAATCAGTATATATAATAAATAAAATAATTGACACATTAAAAACTATGCAGAAGAGATGGATGGTACGTATTGTTATTAATACGTTTAACAGTGGACTAGCAGTATGTTGGGTAGACAAACGTCACAGGGGTTCTTATCGGTTATTGAAAGATGAGCACACCAAAAAAAGTAACCGTGGGCGGTCTGTTACTGTTGACTGCTGTGTTCCACGCTTTCACTAATATAATCTCTGAATGTCAGGCCATTTAGCTTCAGACTTTTATTATTTTTTCCCTTGTTCCAGTAAGTTTTGACTTTTCAATTAGCCACAGACTCGCCTTCACCTAAATATTGTGCCTCCTGTCATGCTTCCATACTACTAACACTCTCACTACTACTGCTCGCTACACCTTTTAGGATGCATGTATATTTTTATTTATTGTTGCTTTACGTCCACTCTATACTTAAATATTTTACTCTCCACCAATAACCAAATCTAATGCTACATTTTTTACATTCAACCATTTTAACTTCATTGTTTACACTAACTCCTACTTCTAATGTTCAATTTTTTCCAGATTTTAGTTTCAAATAAATAAATAAAAATATTAACTTTTTTTTTATTTTATCTTCGAATAAAGATAAAATCTTGTCGATTATTTTTTTACGTTTTGTAAATAATACAACGAATCATTTCATATCGTAATTTTTTTTTTTTTTTTTTTTTTTTTTTTTTTTTCAGGTATACTTGCAGTAAAAAATTTTCAGGTAATTTTTTCATTGATATAAGAAATTATGTTTCAAGCTCTTATGATTTTATGAAGAAAAAGTATGAATGTGAAATCTTTGAACTAACTGTTTTTTAACAATATTAAATAAACATTTTTTAGTTCCAAACAAATTTATTATTATATTATTATTATGAGTATTGTTATTATTCATATTAAATTTTTCCTACTCCAACCTTTTCTTTTCCTCTACACTTTTTGACAAAAAAATATTCGTGGATTTAATTTTCGGGTTACTTGTGCCAAAATAATAATTTATAACAATAATTACGATAATTCTCTTCAACTATTCAGGTACTCAACTCAATTACCACGTACCAATCTTTAGAAACTTGAAAAATTTTTTCCTGTTTTGAACATGCGTCCAGCATATGTAAAAATCAACAAGATTTCCATATATAATACATACAATCCTGGTCAAAATTTCTAGCTTAAATTAATTTTCATCATTGGACTCAAGTAAACCTCAATCCAGCCAAACCGAGTTCAAAAAGAATATTAAATTTATAATGATGCTCAAAGAGCTTCAATAAACCCAATCGAGACTCCATGAGTCTGAAATAATACTAATCGAGTCTATAATTCATATTATCGAACTCATAAAATTATTTGTTGACTTTTAAATGGTTTGTACATATTGATGAATGAGCCCATGATTATACAAGAATGAGGGGGTACTTTTCTATGCTTACATACCCAAATTTATTATTTTTTTTTTTTTCAATACACATAAAATAGATATATTTTTAATATGTTTTCTGACATGTTAACATTCATGATTTTTCCGTGAAGGCTGCAGTAAATAGGTTCATCTTAGTTGTCAAACTGAAACAAAGTGAATGAACGATTCGACTTTGACTTAATTTGAGAAACCGAAAGATAAAAGACAAAGTGATTTAAGTTTATAATTCGAAATCTCAACGATAATTTTTTACCAACTAGAAACTAATACAAAAGGTTCTCATAAAGGAAAAGCAAAAATGCTTTTGATCCGGATCATTTTCAACTGCTGTAAGCATAGTAGAGCACAACATCTACTCGACACTATACACGAATCGAACATACTGAATAATCCAGACCCAATTGTCTGGATCGTAAAACTAAGAGATATGTTATCTAAATTCTCTAACAGACTTTGGTTGATCGACATCAAACATCGAACGCTATAAGCACTCTATTGCTTGTCAACTACTATTATCTCTTCCCCTTTTCCCTAAATGAGCTCAAGCTCGGTGTACCAAGCTTTGATAAGCCTTTGGTTATCATTAATTCGTACTAATTAGTCAATTCATGGCATATCGAACTTAGACAGTGCCAGAGCATGACGAGATTACATCCAAATGTGGAATTCTTTTGGCATACTAGTGGTCGGTTTGTCTAATTTAAAACAAATAAGATATCTGAATTGGACTAGCCTAAGTTCGGAAAGCCAAGTTCGCCCCGAATTAATTCTTCGGAATGCTTCACTAAAATTCTATTCGGGTTGTGCTAAGTTCGAGAAAAAGAAGACATTATCCACCTTTGACTCGGTGTTCGTTTTATCCAAATATCAAGTCCTGATTTTGGAGTAAAAACATTCCATCCGATGATCTACTGGAAATGATACTGGGTACTCACCGTCTACCTGACTTGAAAAAAGTTTTCATTAATCTGAAATGGTGTCATAATTATAATAACATTTATCATTTAAATATTAACCTGATTAAGCACTCTTCATGTTAACTATTACATTATTGCGACCTCTATTTATTTATTTGTTTGATGTTATCTGACAAACTCTAAAAATGCTAATTGTAATATGGATTGTATTCAATTTAATCAATAAACAATATATATATTTTTCTTGGAATAACAATCTCAACTCGAGTTTTAATTCTCGGTTTGATATTTAAGCTATGACAGAAATTTGCATTTAATTTGGTTTTTAACTACCATTGATGATTTATTTATCTGTTTTTGGTGATTTAAATTTAAACCATCACGTAACTAATTATCACACAAATTTTTTTTAGAAAAAAAACTCATTTACCTATTTAAAAAATTTATTTAAAGCAAATAAAAGTAGCTGTAAAAATGAAGAGGAAATTACTGTAATCAACACAATAAACCCTCGGTATACAAAGGCGTTTATCCAGAATAATCTTGTTCCGAGGTTTGGAAATACTTCGCCCATATTCTCTCGTTCGCGCGTGCACCATTAAACACTAATAGGGTGAATATAATCCAGGGGTTCTCTCCACCCTTCAGCAAGCTATATATCCTCAGAATGGTCCCCAACTTGGACACGTACATAGAAAAGAAAAAGAAGAAACCATACTGAGGGTTAATTGACGAGGACAGTTGGCTTATTTGGAAATCTCTCAATATCATCCCCATTACTCTACCATCGTTTACTATCCATAACATCGACTGGTCTTAAATAAATCCCAAACATTTCAAATTACTTAATTCTTACTGTCTGATAACTTATATACAATAATTTACCATCGAAACTTGTAAGATTAGGATTTCATTTAAAAATTAATTGAAACAACATGATTCAGTAGATAGATGTATGATTATTTTATTATATACAATGTCTTAAATTCTCTCATAATAATTTAGTTTATAATTTATAGAACTCTTATAGATTTGTTTATTTTCTTGGAGTATTTAATAAATTTAAATTAAGCCTAGTATTTTTAAAACTCTTAAATTTTAATTTTAAAACTCACATTAAGTTCATCTTATATACCTAACAATAAATATTTATTTACAGGATTCAACTACTTTTAAACATTTATATAGTTAATCAATAAATAAATAAATTATATACATTACACGGAACAAAATAAATTTAGCATTGATAGAAAAATTTAATTGATTGAAGAGAATAATTTTTTTTAGCAATTTCTTACTCTTGAACGAAGCGAAAAATTTTCAAGTGAAGCAAAATTTACGTAACTAAAAATATTCAATTTAATGTTTTTTCTCTTGAGTCGAATTAATTTTTTTATCAGTACAGCTAAAGTTAAAATATTTTTAATTTAAAAAATATTTTTACCAAAAACTCTTTTTAAATAAAAAAAGTTTTTAAACAAAAAAAATTTTTTAAACCCCAAGAATTTGATTCAAGTTCATTTTTTCCGTATATAACAAATTTAAAAAAATAATATTCGCTAAATTACGTCAAACTAAAATAGCTTTCTAAGTACCCGAGTCAAAATTTGAATCGTAGATTCAACGTATTGGACGTTCAAATTGTAGGTTGAGCGTATTAGACATTGAAAACGTAGGATCAACGTATTGAACGTTCAAATCGTCATTTGAGCGTAATGAACGTTAAAGACGTATATTAAAACTACTCAAATAACTACACATTTTTAATTTTCTTAGCCGAAAGTTAAAAATTTTAATTTTTTTTTTTTTTTTTTAAAAATTTAGTGGTACAAAATTTTATCAAATTGTATAAAAAGTTATCACTTTATAAACAGATTTGTGAGGCAAATTTTGGTATAAAATCGTATGAATGATATTTCATAAAATTTTACATAATTTTGGAAACAAATTCGATAAAGCATTTCCTTAAAAAAAATGGTAAATTTAAGCTAAGAAATATAAAATCTTCTTAACAAAACTGAAAAAAAGTTTTTCTTTGTCTATTGACGTTTAAACATGTGTAGTTATTTGAGTAGTTTTAATAATACTTATTTTCACCCACTATTGGTTCTCTTCACATTTATAATATATTGGATACGTTCAACATACGTTTTTGACGTCTATTACGTTCAAATGACGATTTTAACGTTCAATACGTTGATTCTACGTTTTTAACGTTCAATACGCTCAACCTACGATTTGAACGTTCAATACGTTGAATCTACGATTTAAATTTCGACTCGGGATATGTACGAATGAGATATTTACAATATTTACAATATTTACAATATTTACAATATTTACATAATATCTTCTAAATAAACCTAAAAATATTCTCATGCTTTTTCCGAAACATCAGTTTTGTATGGCTGGAACAGTTTAGGTTGTTCGAGTTTAGTGGAAGTGGGACTCGGCGAAATATTATGAGATCCAAGAAATACGTTTTTGTTTTCGAAAGCACTTTGTATCGATTGAATTTGGGACGGAAAAGCATTCAAAGTTAAACCACCGGACAATTTCAATGGGGGTGATTCATCACGTCCATTAGAATTGTTATTAATATTAATGTTAGTACTTCCATGATGATGATGAACAGATCCAGCGCAATCGCAGTCACTTGAAGTATCAGAATGAGCAGGGCTAAGCTCCGCGATGTGCGCAGGCCTGTACCCTGGAGGCGTGGGTATCTGGTGTTGAGTCGTGGGCGTACCAAAGTTGGGAGAACCAACGCCAGGAACTCCAACGATTCCAGGTAGGTGCAGGGGAGAGAGTCCGTGTGGCTGAAGAAGATGAGGTTGGGCTGGGTACCCAGGTGACTGAGGATGCGGTCGAAGTCCGTTTGCACCAGGAGGGCTACTGACGGCATAAGGATTGTATCTAGCAGCACTAGCGTAAGCTGCGTAAGCACTAACTGGATAAGCTCCAGGAAATCCTCCAGGAAGGTGATAAGGTGGTTGCGGAGGTTGTGGAATTGCATTAACTGCTGCGAATATTGATGCAGCAAAATTAGGGTCGGTGTACATAGCGTAAGGCCAAGCTAAAGCTAATCTTTGACGTTTATCCTTCATTCGACGGTTTTGAAACCAGACCTAGAATTTAAAAAAGTATTATTAGTATGATGTAGGTGTTTGTGTTGTTCATGCCGAAAGGTATCGCTAATTCATTTAATTGACACCTTCTGAGGTGATGAGAGGAAGTTTGTTTGCTTTCAGTGATTGTGCCAGCCGACGTTTACATACCGGCTGTGCTATAATCACCGATCAAACAAACCTGCTACTGGCTTGTGTGTTCAAACATTCATTCGTATATCTGTAGATACACATCAATAGTTAGAATTAGTTAGATTAAATATGATACATACCTTAATGGTTCCTTCTGGTAAATTTAATTGTGTGGCAAGTTCGCATCTACGTGGCCTGCTGACGTAATTTTCCCTAAGGAATTCCTTTTCTAAACGAGAAAGCTGTTCTCGGGTGAATGCTGTTCGATAGCGGCGCATATTTGGGTCCATGTTTCCCATCGGTGGCTGTTGTTTCGATGGAGAATCTGCCGGAAAGAAGATAGACATGGATGAGAAAAATGATACTTGTAAAGATCAAAAGAGTCGGAGTCAAAGGTGACCACATGGAGACAACAAACGATTTCCGAATGTAATAGCACAAGGACAAAAGACTTTGATGGTGCCGACAATTGGTTGGAGATCAAAATCGGAATTTTAAAGGTAAAGAGAAAGAGAGAGAGAGAGTTGAATTTTGAAAATCAACAAACCTTTTTCAGGAGATTTTTGCTCAGACGTCATCGGACTGTGTGGTGGAGATAGTTGGTATTGTGGAGGGACTAAATCCACCACAATTGTATCATCATTCTTATAGTGATCGTGTTCTTCAAAAGTTCGTTGATAACTTTGCATATTTAATTCACTATTATTTTTGTTTAACTGAACAAGCACTTGCACTTAAAAACACACATGCACTGATAATTACACTGCACGTCTGACGAGCAATGAAGCTGGAAGATGACTACAATCTGGGGTCTGACTAGACACCCTTGAAACTGAGGTTTGGGGCAATTGAGGGGAATTTTATAGTTAAGAATTCGGAGTAGGGAGACAGTGGTTGGTTGAAAACTATTGGTCCAGTACCGAGACTACTCGAGAATCATTGGTGGATTTTCGACACTCCCACTTGCTTGGTTGCGCTTGTATGTGTAGGAAGTGGAAAATAAGTTGTTTTTTTGTGATGTTGCCGATACTAAATGGGTTATTGGATTGAAAGGCCAAACTGCTTAGCCGTGATTATTCGGAGGTGTAAATTTTTTGGAGGTAATTTAGGTAAAAGAAAATTTGATAGTTGAGATATTCTGCTGCGGAAGTTGGTTTTCTATGCTTGCAAATATTTACATGACTCAATAAGCTGGTAGAAAAATCAAAAGATTATGAGGAACGTATTTTTCAAGGCGGCTTTTGTGAAAACATAACAATGGAATTCTTAAAAAATAATCGACATTCGAAAAATCATCAAATTTTTTGGATTTCCTGTTTTAAATGTCGATATGAATTTTAACACTGTAGAAATAAACATTTCAGATCTTCTTATTCTGAGAACTGTATATTTTGTAACTTTTTATCAATTTCATTCTTAATTATAAAAAATCGTTTTTGATTATTTTTCTTCTTTATAATTATTACAATATTTTTTGCAAATGAAATTGCTTCCAATCATCGCATGTCTTGAATAGAAGACGCATTTTGATTTATTCTTAAGGATCCGACGGTAAAGACTTGGGACTATTTATCACAGATTAGTTTTCTCATTTAGGTGATTGGTATTTCTAATGACTAATTGAAATTAAAGGGATAAATGATTTTAATGAGCATTTGATTATACTAATCATCTTATCAGTAAGTATTAATCTTTTAAAAGTAATTACTATCAGGCTTTTGAAGTGTGAAACGCTCATTATGTTTAAAATTCAATACAAAGGTTAGATGAATATACTTAGTTCGATTAATGTATACAATGGAAGAAAATTTATTTTTTCAAGTGTGTGTGCCTGCTTTGTATCGAAAGTGTCAAAAATATGTTTAATATACCTGACCTGTCTCTCATGATAAATATAGAAATGAATCATAAAATTATTATTCGTTAAAAGTGATTGAAGTAAATAACTAATATTCAAATTTTAATGTTCAGATTTTTTTTTATAAAATATTCCAATTGACCAGACCGAAAACGTCTAAAAATCTTTAATAGTATTGCGTATTTTCATTTATTCAAATTTTTTTTCTCATAAAAATGTAAGTCGAGAATTACAGTCCCTGTAGTAAAAATGTATATTTTTTTTTTGGTAAAAGAATTTTGCTCTATTTTAGATATTTTTATGAGCGTCTATAAAACAGTAACTGCTAAAAATGTGTGTTTAAATATGATAACAAAGCTTCAAGGGCGAGGTTAAAAAATGTGATCCATTTTAGGTTTGTGGGCATTTTTACTAGGTTCGGGAGGCCAATAAAAATCGATAACTTAATATTTAGTTCCTAGAGTGAATTATGACGCTTTTTTCCTTTTCAATACAGTTGCTCCAATTTGGTTTGACTTCTTTGGATGGGCTGTATTTTTTATTTGAGTATCTGTGGCAGGTCATTTTTTTTTACCTTTGAACCTTAAAATTTACCTAAAACATTTTTTTTTCATTTGCATAGTATAAAAGTAATTATAAGTGTGTATCCGTGAAGATGCTGACAAATTTTTTGTTTGCTTGTACATGTTTTTTTTTTTTAAACTGCAGTCGCAGATTACATTTTTTGTCCCCAAAATATATCTCAACTGCAAACTGAAAATGTAAAAATATTTTTATTTTAGTCTTGTTGTGTATGATTAATAAAAAAAAATTGAGAAAATTTTTGTTCTTTGTCATTTTTGGTTTTAGTATTGAACTATTAAATTTTTTTGAGTTTAAAAATCTAATTTTTGAAAAATATAAAATAAATTACTGAATATAAATCATTTAAAATACCGCATAATATTTAGAAAAAAAATGCTCCTGAAAAAAAAAAAAAAAAAAAAATTTAATTTTGAAATTCAACCGTCATTTTTGGGATTAAAATAATAATGCTGATGAATGGATTTTTTACATTCATCATTTAAAATATATGGATACATTAAAAATTGAGAGAATTGACAGTTTAAAATCCCTCAAAAAAAAATATATTTTATTACTCCAAAAAAAATGCTTGTAAGAATTAATGCGACTCACAATTCTTAAACATAATTTGTTAAAAATCTTGTTTCTGTATCCGTGGATTGAAAGAAATGAAGATAACATTGACAATACTCATGAAAATATTTATTTATTGAAAAATTCACATCGAATATTTTAAAAATCGTTAACACTGAAACATTGTGGTCTTTTGTATAGTGATCTTGCCAAAATTAAACAAGGGCCGAAACAGCAATCATCTTCGGCTTCATTGCACTAAAAATTAACGTAATACAAATAAATTTGATGTCAATAGTACAGGAATGTTTGAATTATGAATGATGTTCTTACAAAACCAAAAAGTTTACACTTTGATACACCAGGTAAATCTGAAAGATTTTTATAATTACTTTCACTAGAATGTATGACATGATTTGTTGTAAATGTTATTTGATATATCATGATAAGAACAAGTAGTTGAAAAATTTTCTGCATATTTTCCCTAAAAAAATATATTGCACAATTTTTCTAAATTAAATCTGATCGAAATTTTAATTATTTTGATCGATGTAAGTTAACCAATATTATAGTTACTTTATACTGAGTGATAGCTTCATTCACTGTTCAAACACCCCACAGAATATTAGTTATTTATAGATTCGATTCATTATCGTTATCGATTAGTTTCAATAATAGTATTTATGACAACATTGCTACCAAAGAATTGTGAGTGATTTTGGTCAAACTTATTTTAGAAAAATATATATTGGATAAATAAAATCTGAAATAAATTGAAACTAGTTCTTTACCCGTGAAAAAGTTTTTTGATAGGACCAGATAGTGTCATTACGCCTGATATAGTATTTTACGCCTAATCGACTACTTTTGACCTCGACTCCTTTCGATTTGGCTGAAGTTGTATAATTTTATCCTACTTCATGAAAAACATTTTTTAGAATTTTTTTTACGCAACCAAAAAAAAAAGTTATCAATTTGTAAAAAATAAGGGATTTTATTTTTGAAATAGCTCATTCTATTTCTGAAATCTAAAATACACTACTCTGAATAAATTAGGAGATTTGCTGAAAATCTCAAAGTTTTATATAATAAACAAAAAACTCAGAAATGGTAACCATCGAAATATTTTCGATTTCTCCAAAAATTTTTAAAAATCCATGAAAGTTGGTTTAAATAATTTTTTTTTCCTTTCAAGAAGTGCACGGAGAAAAAAATATCGTGATAAACACGAAACTTTGTATCGTCATTATCACAATCATATGTATAGCGACTGTTAACTAACGTTTGTATTCTATCACTATACGTATTGTGATTACCTCAAAACGTATGGTGCTAAGGACTATACGTATCGTGATAATCACGATACACCGCTTGCAGCGCCACTACTTTCCCACTACTTTTCGCCTGGATCGTGATAATTACGATACGTATAGTGATGAGAGCGATATTTTTTTCTCCGTGTGCACTGAAAAACAAAAATTTTTAAATAAATAGAAAGGAATTAATGATTAAATCACATCTGCTTAATCAGATCAAAAAATAATCATAAAATGAAATGAGTATGAAAATATTCCAAATACATTTTTCTTCATCTTTCGAAAAGACATTTACGATGTAGAAGGATTGTGACTGCTAAATTTATTTCTAGACTATAGGATTGAAAAAAAAAAAAAAAAACTACTTTTCACAAAATGTAAATCGACAATAAAGTAATATAAATAATCCTTTAAAAAAAAATTAACATTTTACGATGGATTTTAAAAATTTTGGAATTTTCTAAAACCAAGACATTAAGAAAATAGAAAATAGAAGCATGGTATCGAACTGTAAGGATTACCAGAAAGGAAAGGATTGAAAAAAAAGACCGCATATAAGATCAATATAATAAAAAAAAAGTACAAAGGTGCGTACAGTGTTGTAATCTGTCACTAGTATATTTTCTATTTAAAAGTATTACGGAAAAGGGGAAAGTTTTATAACTTTGCTCAGAGGCCTAAGTATCCCTTTTTAAGTTGGGTTCCGATTTAGAGATAGATTCTCCGGCAAGGGTTACTCGGCTTAAACATCAATAAAAGTACCTTTTTTTTTGCAACTGGGTATTTAATGAAAAAAACGTTTCCCTAATCCAAAAATATACAAAAATATTTTATAACCATAATCCTTATTATTAACTAAACTTAGATCTTACTTAGAAGCTTATTTAGTTTTTACAAATCGACAATATACATACATTTTAGTGTTGAGATAATAGGTCTTTTTCAAAGCACTGGGTTGTTTGCATTTTACGTGTAGGCACAAGCCTGATAATATTTCCAAGACCATCAGATGAGTAATCCTGTAATCTAAAACCTAAAGAGAAGTTATACCTTCATACCCGATAAATTATTTAATAGCTTATTAATAGCAGAGCCCATATTCAAAAATTTGAAGTATCTCTTAATTATATTCTACAACAAAAAACAGACAATTGGTTAATAATTTTAATAACGGTCAATAATCTTCTTTAATATTTTTCTTTGCTTTTCAATGCCTCTATGAGAGTGTTTACAGGTAAGATAATCATCTATGTATTGACGGAACAGACTTAAATTTTTTAAACACACAAAAAATACTCAGGAGTAAGTTTGCATAAGTTTCGGAAAATTTTTAGAGAGTATTTTAGTGATCACTGAACATCAAATAAATTTTGATTTATATAATTTGATATGATTGTATATAATTATTAGAAAAATACCGCATCTAATTTTATATTATTGTATATAATGATATGTAATTATAAATAAATTTTTTTACCCGGGTAGTTTTGGCAAGTTCAAAAATTGTTACCCAGGCCCTCCAGCAATATATAGTTCCGTATACTAAATAAATAATTCCATCAAAATTTTGTCTCTTAATTCTGATTCTACCTCTATTATTTACTTGATTTTGAAATGATTATAAATACTAAGGCAACAGAGCACCTTTAAAATTTTGTAGAATCATTTTTGCAAATTAAATGTAAAGAAATACATTGTGGATATCACTATGTCACTATGTATGGGCGTGACATATACTGTATGGTTTAGGAGATTTTGATTCGATATAAAAATCGTCAGCATAGATGATTTGGCTACCGCGGGAATAGAACATCGACAATAGTTATAGCCGATGCGCCAATGTCACTATGGGCGTCAGACCCATAGTGACTGGCGACATTTACGATGCTCATGGCAGAAAAGTCTATCCGTTATTGTTATATCTCTTATGCTGATATTGGAGTAGTAACAAATTTAGTTTAATTAATTGAGTAGGTTATGGCACTGATAGAAGGATTTATAAACTATTAATAATTTAATTTATTTGAAGACAATTATTAAATTTATTTAATTTTAATAAATATGTTTTAATATTAAATAAATATTTATTTGGGAGGAAAGTACGTTTATTAATAGTTAATAAGTATTTATTAACAGTCAAATGACATACAGTCGTTAATAAATATTTTTTAGAGTGAATTTGTTTCGTCTACAAATTGCAATGTCATGTAACATAAAAATTGCTTATATTTTTATATTTTTAAATATTAAAAACGTTAATTTATTTAATGAATTTAATTATTATCATGTCTTCCAGCTACAAGGTTATAGAAAGTGTCAAAAGAAAATTGCTATTTTTACTTTTTATTTTAAAGAAATATTTGTTAACAGTTAACAAATATCCACAAACCATTAATAAATATTTATTAAATTATATGATGTTAAAAAATCATTTATTAATAGTTAATAAAGCTTATTAAATGTAAACAAATCCTTCTATCAGTGTGTTCGATGAAAAATATTTAAAAATTTTGGATTAAACTAGTTTAATGTAACAATTAATTTCAAATTAATTAAACATAATTTAGTAAAAGGAGAAAAATGAACTACGGTGTATGCAATTCAAATGAACATTGTTTTTAACTTATTTTTATTTCTAATTATTATACAGTATATATATATACTTGATGCACTTGTAAACACACGTTTATTTTCTTTTTATTAATTTATGAATTTTTATGTCGGTATGGTAGTTGTACCCATAAAATATCGGCGGTAATTCGATAGAGTTATTGATTGTCACGCCAAGTAATGTCGCGGGAAAAACTAGTAGCATTGCGACATCTGCGATGCACTATGGGGCTGGCGGCAATGCTGTCACGTCAAGCCTACTATGTGCCAGTGTAATAGACGCAAAGATTTTGGTACCATACAGTATAGTAGATAATCCTATACTCATAGGACTTATAGCAACGCTATACAATGATATAGGAATATTCGAAATGTATTTCTTTCCGTGTAGAAATTTGATAAAACACTTTTTCAAATTTTCAAACCGCAATAACTTTTGAATGAAAGAACTGATTTCTACGCGGTTGGCGGCATTCGACGCAGTTATTCAGGCCTCTTAAAGAATCTTTAAGTTTAATTTGATCGGACTAGGAATTTCGGAGTAATTCTGAAAAAACACTTTTTTCGATTTTCTTTCGTCAACGATAACTCACGAACGAATCAACCGATTTTGACCGGATTGGCGGTGATCGACGTGGTTTTTTTTATGTTAAGAGACGATTAGTTTTTGGGATCGATCGGTAAAGCCGTTAAAAAGTTATTCCAAAAGAACTTCATACAAAAAAAATCTAAGTTCAGTCAAGCCCTTTCGAATGGCACCAACCGCGATGAAATCGGTCAGGCTGTTCAAAAATTATGAAAAGTTTACATACATCCATACAAACACACCTAAAATCGCAAGTACATTTTTTGTGTTTGAAAAACTGTATCGAATGCCGTCAACAAGGTTAAAAGCTAATGACATATCCAAAAAATATCGCAGTTTAAAAATATTCTAAAAAGGGTTATTTCATAAAACAACTTTTAAAATTTTGAGCTCGAGAAAAAAATGAACTAATTCGTGAATTTTTAAGCGACAACCACTTTTTTAGATCTTTTTTTAAATATTCAAGTAAATTTTTTTGTAAAATAACTAAATGATTTAGTAACTAAAACTTAATACTTTTATCATAAACAGAACATAGACAAACATATTAGAAACTTAATTTTGAGGAAACTAACTTTTAATTAATAAAAAAAATTAATTACTATGAAAAAAAACTAGCGGTTTAAAGGTGTTTTCCGTTCCATCAAACTGAAGAAAATGATCTGATGAAAACTCGATTTTTTCAAAACGGGGTAAAACCAATAACTTCCCGATTTTTGAAAATCTGAGATTTTTAGCGGGAAGTTAAAAAAATCGTACTCACTACTATCGGGTTGATGGTAGAAAATTTTACCATAATTAGATAGTATTTTCCATTATTTAATTTTCTCCGTGTATGATATCAACATACTATGTAATAGACAAAAATTTTAATTTTCCGATTTTTCGTAGTCAAAAATTATAACTTTAAAAAAATGATACCCCAATTATAATCAACTTTTAGTAATTCTAAAAAATAAAAAGAACAACGAAAAGAAGCAGTGTTATTTATCTATCAACAACCTCCTATAAATGTCAAGAATGAATGGACGCTATTTGTCAAGTTAAATAAATGCTAAACATTGTTATATGTACATAAATAGATGCTACACATGTATAAACTACAATTAATTCGAATTGGTTGTAGGGACGAGGGTAAATAATTGGACGTTCACCGGCAGATGTGGTCGACGATCATGTCACTGATTAAGCGGGTTGATTAACCGTCTAATTAACTTACAGGTATATCTATACCCATCAACACGGCTATTAAAACAAAGCTCTCGCTTACGCTCTACTCTGTTTATGTAAAATCAATACCGTATTGACAATGACTATTTTATAACCTTCGCAAAATTATCACCGACGAAAAAAAGTCTTATTTAGTTTTGAAAAATGCCATCTCCTTCACGCTTTAGATTCCTTTAAGTATAAACAGAAAAAAAATTTACTTGAATTAAGTAAATAATTTTGAAGAACTTAATCTTCTTCATTGGAGTAGAATCATTCTTAAATTAAGTAATTTTACTTAATTCAAAAATTTTTCGTCTTGGTTCAAGAAAATTAAACTTTCCACAATTAATTTTTGGTTCAAGAATTTTTCTCATGATTCAAGTTGATTTTTTTCTCTGTGCAGGTTCAAACGTGTCATAATTTACTGTTACCTAATAAATCTTTTTGGATCGTCACATTTAGTATTGTCAATTTAAACTTTTGTTCGTTTAAATGCATTTATACCTCCAATAATAAATTTTAAGAATCAACATAGGAACAATAGGGACAATGAAATCAGGTATGAATTATTAGTCCAATTTGTAGTTCAGTGATCTACTTTTGAATTTGAGCTTTAAAATTAATAAATGCATTGATTTTTTTCATTTCGACAATCAACAAAATTTATATTTCATCAATAAACAATGAATTCAGGTATACTTATGAAATAAGGTGACGAAAATTCAAGCATACAGAAGAAATAAGAATTTCCTGTTTTAAATTTAAAGGAAACATACAACTATAGTTTATCATTATAATAATAATGATTTACAAGCTAATCATCAACGTCATTACAAACAATAGGAAAAAATGTTATGCACATAACTGTCTGTTGACATATAATTTAGTGTCAAGAAAAGATAAAGAAAATTTTATAATCAAAAAGAACAAAAAAAATTATGTTCGGAAATAAATTTTGGAGTTATTTGCATATTAAGGTGTTTGTATTTAAGCTAATTAGACATTAAGGTACACTCAAACAAATGATTGACTTCGACAACAAAATATTATGGTTGGACTCCGTCATAAGTTATTAGAAAAAGTTACTCGAAAAATGAAAAACTATATTTTAACACAAATTTTGAGACAAATCCCATCATAGCTACCCTTCAGAGAAAGTCCCTTCAGATAAATCACTGATAATTTACAATAAGATGTACTGTGTAAAAACCTTATTATTTGCAGGGGCAACGAGGTTTCGAGCATAAGTTTCTCAAATTTTGTCGAAAAAAATATTTGCAATATGATATATTGTATTATTGTAATGTAATTGATATATTACATGTACTGTTGGGAGTGCTGTATGTAATGCTTGTTCAATTGTTTATTTTTCTTGGTTTTGAAAACGGTTATAGACGCTTGTTAAATTATAATTATGGAGTCAATGATTTTACTGTGGGGCGTTATACCTGTGTAGGATATTAATATTTATTTTTCATTATTATTTATAGCGAAAGAATTTAAAGAATCAATGAAATATTTATGTCTGACAACATATTAGTTATACCCGGGAAAAAATGATCAGACCTGATCAGACATGAACAGGCATGAGTCTTCAGGCCTGATCAGGTATGAAAAATGACCGGGTCTGATCAGACCTGGCCAGGCATGTTCATGTCTGACTCGATCAGGTCCAAAAAAAAAACAAAGTTGTACCCGTGGGGATTCGAACCGTAGACGTCGCGCTCCCCAGACTTATACTTTACCTCCGGACCATATAACTTATCAGTCAAAATGTATTTTTATAAAATTATAGTTTAAGTTGTTTAAGGACATTTGTTATGTAAATTTGATTGTTATAATGGATAAATAAATGACCTTTTAAAAACCAAAACCAAAAAAAAAACCTTATAACTTATCTTTACTTTAGATGTATCTTTCAAACTAGTTCAAGTAATTTTAATTTCATACATGACTTATCTTTACAGTTAAGGAAGTTAACTATGCCTAGTTTATTAATTATTAATAATTTATTATATATCAGAGTTATTTGTTTAATACGGCTATGTATTTTTCTAGCTCCATTAACATGTGGCTCTATTCACAGTAATAAAAAAAAATTTCTTTAAGATTTATTCCAGAATTATAATTTTGTTGTTTTCTTTTAATTAAAAATTTTTTTTTTTTTATTCAAAACGTATAGGTAACTAAGAATTATCTGTGTGTTCTACAATTCAGCAATCTTTCATACTACAGCAATGAACCAAGGCGTAGCTTAAGATAATAACAGACACCTTGAAAGGACTTATCGCCTATCGATATCAACTGATCTATTTTTGATATCAAAAACTTTATGCTTAAGCCGATATTTTTAATGAAAGTTGTACATTTAAAATTAATAAGGGGATAGAAATTGATGCGTCATACGGAACAAATTAATTTTTAAAATAGAACTGAAAGAAAAATCAGACATGAGCAGACATGAGCAGGCATGAAGAGGTCTGATCAGGTCTAATTTCGAAGAGCTCAAAAGTCTGATAGAAATTTGATAAAACACTATTTTTCAAATTTTCAAATCAGAATAACTTTTGAATGAATGAACTGATTTCTACGCGGTTGGCGGCATTCGACGCAGTTTTTAAGCCTCATGAAGAACATTTAAGTTTAATTTGATCCAACAAGAAATTTCGGAGTAATTCCAAAAAAAACACTTTTTTGGGTTTCTTTCGTCAACGATAACTCACTAACGAATCAACCGATTTTGACCGGACCGGCGGCGATCAACGTGGTTTTTTGATATAAAGAGCTGATTAGTTTTTGTAATCGATCGGTCGAGCCTGATCGGTCAGGCTCTCCAAAAGTTGTGAAAGGCTTAATACATCCATACACCCACACACACACATCATCGCGGGAATAGTCAGGGAAGCTTTCTAGGACCTTGAAACGCCGAGATACGATGAAAACTCGATTTTCGACAAACGGGGTGAAACCAATAACTTCTCGATTCTTGAAAATTTTCAATTTTCTTAGCGCGAAATTAGAATAAGCTTTGACTTACTCGATTCACCGACCTAAAAACTATACGAAACAGTAAAATCGCACCCAGAGTACAAAGGCAAATACTAAATACTAAATATTCGAATTCTTCACTAAAACTCAGTGTAGAAAATAAATCATGTAGAAGCGGAAATTGTAACAGGAAGAGATGAAAACTCGATTTTCGACAAACGGGGTGAAACCAATAACTTCTCGATTCTTGAAAATTTTCAATTTTCTTAGCGAGAAGTTAAAACTTTTTTCCGCGAAATTAGAATAAGCTTTGACTTACTCGATTCACCGACCTAAAAACTATACGAAACAGTAAAATCGCACCCAGAGTACAAAGGCAAATACTAAATACTAAATATTCGAATTCTTCACTAAAACTGAGTGTAGAAAATAAATCATGTAGAAGCGGAAATTGTAACAGGAAGAAATCTTCGAAAAGAAATGTTCACTTTCAAGTACCGTGTCCTCTGGTCTATAGTATTTTTTCTTTCTTTTCCTTTCCTCTCTTTTTTCTCATAGCTTATTTGAAAGTGAATAAATAAGAATTAAAGAAAAAGTAAAAAAAAATTTGAGAAAACTTATTGAAATATTCATTCAGTAATCGAGTACTTATAGAACGGGTGTTATAAGAACGGAAATGAATGAAGATAAAGATAAAGTGCAGAAAAAATGGAGGTTATGACTCCCAAATGGAGCAAATTAAAAAAAAAAGATGATGGCACATGTTCGAACTACTTGAGATTTTCGTTGCACTCTCACGTTTTTATTCAGTTTTATTTGTTCACTTTTTTTGTCATAAAAATATTAATAAGATTTACATTATATTTGACTCCTAAAAGCGTAATACATGCATAACAACTGTGAAGTTGTTAGTGTAGAGAAAAAAGAGATCGAAATCTTTTTTGGTATCCAATAAGTATGCACTGATTTTCTAATACCTAACCGTTTACTTAAGAAACATGGTTGGTTTCGGTTATAAGCACAAAATATGATGAAATGAAATGTGTCCGACCCTCAACGATACGTTCAAGGCAAATGCTCTAATGGCTTTATGCTTATATTGCATCCGTCCCATCTTCTGATGAGATCTTTCCGACGTTAAATATAACGCCAGACCCATAATAACCATAAATGGCTTAGTGGTACTGAAGAACTTATGACCAAAACTTACTGAATTTTTTTTACGCTCAAAAAATAATCAAAAAGAATATTACGTATTTAATTTGATCAACAAACTTGTCGTTTTTGAAAAGGAAATGAATTATGGATTTACGATTTAATGACGTTTATGGAGTTAATGTTTGTTACAAGTATAAAACCCCGGCCAACAAAGTACACGATACAAAACAGATATTTATGTCATAAGGTCGTGAAGTGGCGGTTTTCTGACAGCGACGATATTTCGATATGAGCTTAAGGTTTGTGGCGGGAAGGTTCGAAACGGGCGTAATTTTAACGGAAATTTACGCTCGTTGTCGAACATTCGCGTCACAATCATTAAAGTGAATATCGAAAAAAAGTCGTTGTCACAATCGCCATTAAACGGCCGAATGACATACAATATTTTTTGTTATTATCGCTCCATAAGTTTAACTTTTGAGGGATAGGAGGCAAATAATGACATATTTAAATTTTATGAATTTTCACAAGGGCAAAAAAACTTAATTTTATATTAATTATCTTTTTATTGACATTTATTTATGGCGTGGTTGTTATTTTATTAACATTAGATCCGCTTCATAATAAACTGCCAGCAGAGAAATACTTAGCGCCACTCAATGGTATAAATAACTGTTTAAAATTTACTCACAATCATTGGTCGGTACACTAGAATATGACTTTTTTTTTACAATCTCTCTCAATTTCGACTGGGTGTACTCGAAAAGTTCGAAAAAAAAAAGAGGGAGTAAAACTTTATGGCCTAGGCCGTAAAAAAAAGACGGTATGGTAGAGTCTCTAGAAAAGAGTCCCTTTACGGACGCCATCCAGCGCTCAAAAGTTGAATTTTTGGAGCAAATATAACAAAAACAAAAATATGTGTATATACCAGAGTACACAGAAAAAAAGTGAAACTTCTTTACGACATATCATTTTTCTACTATTTACAACTTCATAGAAAGTGGGTAGATAATGCTTAAGGAAAAAAAATTTTCTTGATCCCCTACCCGAAAATACGCACTTTCTGGCAGCTCTTCGCTCCAGAAAGTACGATTTTTGTGGCTTACTTGAATTACAGCGCGCTCTGACGGACTACGTTTTTTTTTTCTGGCTCGTTAGTACAATAGCTATATTCACAAGTATGCTGTTTACTATATTCATTCGCTTGTCAAACTTTTGGAGGTTGTGAAAGTGCGAAAGTGTTAATGGCCAGTTGTGCTAATAATATTGATATGGATGATTCATCATCTGATGATTCCTTGGACGAGGAGGAGGTTTTGAGGAATTTTGATCAAGAAGCTCAAGAAATTGTCCGCACCAAGACAATTTATTAATTTATGTGTTTTTTATTCTCAATTTTTCATTTCAGGATTTAATGATCGTGCAACTAATTTTCCATTTCAGGATTTAATGATCGTGCTACTAACTGTAAATTATTGATGATATATTTTTTTAAGCCCGCCCCGACCAGCAAAACCTCGGCTTCGCCTCGGCTCTGCAAAAGTCGGGCGCCCGCGTGTTTTCGTATTTTCGGATGGGAATCAAGAAAAATAGTATACAACCCATGGCCAAAAAGTTGGATGCTCGGCATCTATATTCCAGGCGCCAGAAAATCCAACTTTCTGGCCTAGGATCGTAATATACTATTTTTCCCAATTAAATTAAAACTATTTTATTATTATAGACATGCATACGAATAATATGAGTAATTCATTTTATAATTACATGTTTATCATGTTATTATAACAATATCATATTATTTTTGTACGATTTAACAGTTTTAACACTAAAGTATTGATTATAAATCTATATAATATTTTTTCTCAAAATCAAAATTTAATAACAAAAATTTAAAAAAAGCTATTCTGATCAGTCAATATTTGGCAAATTTATCGATAGTTAAAAGTAAAAAAAAATTAATTGGGTACATAAATTGAAAAAATTTCGAGAAACGTGTTTAGTGGAGAAGAATAATAGACAAAAATAGAAAAAATCTAAAATAAATACGAAATTATAAAACGACCTACCATCAACGATCATATCATGGTAAGCCAGCATGTTTAGTACTTGGATGAGTGACCGCTTGAGAAAACCACATGTTTTTGTCAGATTTTTTTTTTTTTTAATTTGAAGTTTTTCAAAAATTAAAAAAAAATCTGTTCAAAATATTCAATCAGAAATGAACATCACAATATTTTCAATATTTAATCAACAATATTTCTTGAAGTTAAATGAAAAAAGCATTTTTTTTCAATTATTCGAACGATTATTCCTTAAAAAATAAAAAAAATAAATCAATTGATTCTAATCGGCTTACAGTAGTCGACCCAGACCTAATAAATAAACATAATTTCATTGTAGAATCGATTCGTACAATATAACATCAAATTTATTTGGAAAAATCATTTTGTTAATGAAATTTAATTTTTTTGATCTATAGCAAAATCTATTGGACTATTTAAGTGTACCACAAAATATACTTCTGGAACTTGACCAATTATAAGAGGCGATTCCCAAAAAAAAATATCAAAAAATGTTTTCTTAATTTGAATTTATTTAATAGTTACTACATAGAAAATTAAAAACTTTGAGGATTAAAAGGAAAAAATTAATTTTTCACGTTGTATTAAAACGATTTTTGCTGTTTTTTGAAGATGAAATCATAAAACAATAAATAACATGAGTGAAACACACTTTCTCTTAATAACTTAGTGAAGTTAATATTTGCATATAAATATATGAGTTATAACAATAAATTCACTATTTAATAAAATCGAATCTTGCCAACGCCCATAAGAAGGGGAAGTTGAGTATCGATCCGCGACGCCGCCATTGTTTCCACTTGACTACTTTCTTTTCTTCTTTTTCTTTATTCTGATAATTATCTTTTGTTATTAAATCTCTCCATTTATTGAAATAATTAATTATCTCTTATAACAATTAATGATATACTTCAAATTTCTGAAGTTTAAAAAAAAATAGTACAATAATTATTTCATTATCAAAAATCATTCTTATAAGGTACTGGACTATTAGTTTTAATAAACAAAAAAAAAAGTACTAGGTAGTCAGCAATAAATAAATAAAATATAAACTGGTATGATAAGAGTAGATGGAATAAGAAGAAAGTTTTACAGTGTAGTGTAAGTGAGACAGACGAAGTAGATCAGGGCTCGTAACAGCGTGGTAGCTAGAACCTTATTGCCTGCCCGCTACTTCATTTTTCTCCTTAAAACTATTCTCACACAGAAGTACTTTAAACACAATATTTTACACTCCTACACTTTTTTATATTACTTACTTCTATTGTTTTATGAGCTTGAAATTCATTTGAATATTCTAGTATTCATTTTAAGCGGATAATTTTTTATGAATTTTATGTTAAAAATTAAAATTTAAATGTTATTAATTAAATTATTTATAAACGAAATTTTTATCAAAAGATTTATTCCATAATCCATAATTCGGTACAAAAAAAAATATTTCTACAACATATCAAAAGTAGTCAATTCTAAAAAAATATTGGACTTTTTAACATATAATTCTGCAAAGGTTGATAATCTTAATTTTAAGAAACATAAGACTGTCATATGATTAACATTCTTAACATAATATGTAAATAAATAAAATATTTTGTCAAAGTTTTATATTAAGAGACTAAATAATCACTTAATGATTTTAAACCATCATTAATATAGACATAAAATGATTAAAAGAGGACATTGTTTTATAATTTTCAAAAATCGAAAAAAAAAAATAACCATAGAAGGTTCACGACCGGAGAAAACTCAAAAGTAGTTTAACGGATAGTAATTTGTGGTAAAAACTAAAAAAATACACTCACTTTGAAAAAAAAATTTCAAATTAAAAACTCAAAAATTTCATAGGTAAATTTACTTTACATAATTTTTTTTTTTAAATTGTATGAAAAAAAGAAGATTTTAGGAGAAACAAATTTCAATTAGATTATGATTGTGAGAATTATGAGCAAAAAACTAAAACAGAGCGATTTGTATCGAAAGTTTAATATTTTTTAAACGATGTATTTTCCGATTATTGCTTAACAAAGAAGATTTAATTATAAAATTTTCGTTTTCTTCAAATTAAAAGATAATTATTGATTTGATTTGTAAAAATGTACAATAATTTATAATATATTTACACAACAATACAATTACCAGTCAATATAGCTAGGTTTATTCACAAGTTTACTGATCAGGTCTGTTTTCAAATGTACTCTTCACAGTAATATTGCACAATAAATAACACAACACATACAAATACTTTAGAAAACACGATCTTGATAACCACCAATTACACTCATAGTAGGTCTCGCTGCTCCAGAAGGTATTGGTCCGTGAAGATGTTGCGCGGGCCCTAGTCTTCGTGGTCGTTCTAATAGGTCAAACATACTCTGCGTGTGCTGCGTCATCATTTTACTTAAGTCAGAAGGCATTGGATCGGTCCAGAAAAAATCATGGTTTAATGCCAAATCGGAGTCGTATCTTTGGTTCGGATCAAGAATCAAAAGTTTATCCAGTAAATCACAGGCGTAGTCATTCATGATGTATGGCTTTAATTTGTCTATGACTCTTCTTTTTTGTCCTTTGGGCAATTCCACTTTATTAAACAGGTGGAGACTTTCAACACCCGGCCAAACTTCTGGTGTAATAGAACCACACAATTGTGATATCAATGTCAGTTGTTTTTGTTCAGTAGCACCTTTCAAAACTGGAGATCTGGTCCACATTTCAGCCATTGTACACCCCGCACCCCACAAATCAATGGCAGGTCCATAATTTCTATCTCCTAGAAGTAACTCTGGTGGCCTGTACCAAAGAGTTACTACACGATTGGTAAAGCGATTAGCTTGACTAGATTTACGTGCACTGAACGCTCTCGCTAACCCAAAGTCAGCTAATTTGAGAACACCATTTTTAGTCACAAGAATATTCGCTGGTTTTATATCTCTGTGTAAGATATGATTACTGTGAATGAAATATAAGCCAGTGAATAATTGCTGCATTACTCTCTTGATTTCACCCAAACTAAATTTGACATTAGTATTGGAGAGTAACCCAGCTAGATCGTGTTCACAAAACTCAAAAACTAGATAAAATGTTGAATAATACCGATTGTTTAGAAAAGCTGGAGATCGACAAATTTCAATTAGATGAACCACATTTTCGTGCTTGAGCAATTGGAGTATTTTTATTTCTCTTAATGCAGTGATAGGAAACCCTTCATCTCCGTTATCCGACAGGATTTTTTTCATGGCAACAAATCTTTTAATATTCGATCTATCTCTGGCCTTAAACACCTCTCCAAAGGTGCCATGACCAATTTTAACAATTTTTTCATATTTTGATGCTTCAGCACAGTTAAAAAAATTAAACGATTCGATATGATTTTCTTTTCCGTTAAAATTCATTTTTATGGAACTTATTTATTTCACAAGATTAGAAAATATAAATTTAACTCGATCTATCACTTCACTGATGAATTTGAATTTTTTGAACTTGCTTTGACTTTAAAATACTTTCTACTTTATCTTTCAATTTGAATTCTCCGAATTTTAGTAACGACTATGCTGATTTTCCAATGTAGTCAGCGAGCCAATCCTGTTGTGTTTAACGAAGTAGAGGGGATAAACATGATTCTATTAGCTTGTTGCTGATGACAGAGAATCATGAGAACAGTAGTTAGAGTGAGATAACCAAGAAACCAATCACAATGCATAGAACATCTCCCACCATCAAAAATTCTCATGTTGTAATATATTTTTGCTCCCGAGTGATAATCACCACAGTGTTCTCTCTGATCGTTTATTAAAGCGAAAATACTCACTACATAATTTCCATGTCTAGTTGTAAAGAAAATTAAAAACTAAAGCTACATATCACAGATCCGTTCGGTCTACACTGAGAAAACAGTTCATTTAAATGAAATGAGGCTCGTTAACTATAAATAAATCTCTTATTTAAATATCACCCGAAATATTTATTTGATACAAATAAATTGATTTATTTGAGACAAAGTTATTGGGAAATCAGCCGGGGGCGTGGCTTCTCCTTGCGGCAGAAGCAGTAACTACTGTAAGACGCATTTTTAAATTAGCTG